>CM038357.1:5246307-5648807 GCA_021464625.1 Proterorhinus semilunaris
TGCAGGACAGGCTTTCCCGTACTTACCTTATTTGTGGACCTCAGATTGTGGTCTTCATCTTCTCTAGGCAAGTCAATGTGGACTTTCTGGCTGCCTGAGCCACTGTTGAGAAGAATGCCAATCATTGAGCAACCAAGAGGCTCTGTGCATAAGCGAGACGTCCGCTGCTGATTTTCCACTCTGGTTATTTTCCTATCGAAGATTAGTACAATAAATATTTTTAAATGGATGGATGTAAGACAACTTCCCTGGAGGATAGTCTAAATGAAGTCTTTAGTTTAAATTAAAAAAAAAAATGTCTAAGTCCTTTTTATTTAACATTAACCCCAAAAATAAAAATCCATAATGAACACTTACCTTTTTTTTTCAGAAAAGTATTCTCATCCAACACATTTCCAATGCTTGCAGCCACATTTGTTCGATATGCTGCTAATCTTTCAAAAGAAAAGGATGTATATGTACTGTACAGTGCCTTGCGAAAGTATTCGGCCCTCTTGAACTTTTCGACCTTTTGCCACATTTCAGGCTTCAAAACATAAAGATATAAAACTGTAATTTTTTGTGAAGAACCAACAACAAGTGGGACACAGTCATGAAGTGGAACTAAATTTATTGAATATTCCAAACATTTTTAACTAATAAACACCTGAAAAATTGGGCGTGCAAAATTATTCAGCCCCTTTACTTTCAGTGCAGCAAACTCTCATGACGAACAAGGAACACACCAGGCAGGTCCGAGATACTGTTGTGGAGAAGTTTAAAGCCGGATTTGGATACAAAAAGATTTCCCAAGCTTTAAACATCCCAAGGAGCACTGTGCAAGCGATAATATTGAAATGGAAGGAGTATCAGACCACTGCAAATCTACAAAGACCCGGCCGTCCCTCTAAACTTTCAGCTCATACAAGGAGAAAACTGATCAGAGATGCTGCCAAGAGGCCCATGATCACTCTGGATGAACTGCAGAAATGTACAGCTGAGGTGGGAGACTCAGTCAGACGTATACTGCACAACTCTGGCCTTTATGGAAGAGTGGCAAGAAGAAAGCCATTTCTTAAAGATATCCATAAAAAGTGTTGTTTAAAGTTTGCCCCAAGCCACCTGGGAGATACACCAAACATGTGGAAGAAGGTGCTCTGGTCAGATGAAACCAAAATCGAACTTTTTGGCAACAATGCAAAACGTTATGTTTGGCGTAAAAGCAACACAGCTCATCACCCTGAACACACCATCCCCACTGTCAAACATGGTGGTGGCAGCATCATGGTTTGGGCTTTTCTTCAGCAGGGACAGGGAAGATGGTTCAAATTGATGGGAAGATGGATGGAGCCAAATACAGGACCATTCTGGAAGAAAACCTGATGGAGTCTGCAAAAGACCCGAGACTGGGACGGAGATTTGTCTTCCAACAAGACAATGATCCAAAACATAAAGCAACATCTACAATAGAGGTTCACAAATAAACATATCCAGGTGTTAGAACGGCCCAGTCAAAGTCCAGACCTGAATCCAATCGAGAATCTGTGGAAAGAACTGAAAACTGCTGTTCACAAACGCTGTCCATCCAACTTCACTGAGCTCCAGCTGTTTTGCAAATATTTCAGTCTCTCAATGTGCAAAACTGATAGAGACAAACCCCAAGGACTTACAGCAGTAATCGCAGCAGAAGGTGGCGCTACAGAGTATTCACTTAAGTGATGGATAATTTTGCACGCCCAATTTTTCAGTTGTTTATTTGTTAAAAATGTTTAAAATATCCAATAAATTTCGTTTCACTTCATGATTGTGTCCCACTTGTTGTTGGTTCTTCACAAAAAATTACAGTTTTATATCTTTATGTTTGAAGCCTGAAATGTGGCAAAAGGTTGAAAAGTTCAAGGGGGCCGAATACTTTCGCAAGGCACCGTCTATAGCAATTCATTACTTCTGTAAAACGTGTTAAATCACCTCTGTCTGACTCTTCTCCCTCAAATGCATTGGTGCCATCTCTTCCTCCCTGCACACCATGCCGGGCACTTCTTCCTGTATGGCAGTACCCTGTTAAAAGATAAATACGGATTATCTGCATTTACAGATAAATAGTATTTTGCATAGGGGGAAAGGAAATCATTTGTGTACAGTACTTTTCACAGAAGACACCCAAAGCGCTTCATAAAGGGACACAAGCTTCCAATTATTGCCAACGGACCCTCTCACCACCACCATCAACTTACTCGGGCTACCATATTATATATATATATATTTCCACATGGTCTTCCATCGTTGTACAATCCCGCCCAAGCTGCTCAGCCTCTGACACTTGGCTTGAACAGGCATTGTCAAAATAGTATGGCCTGTAAATAATAATAATTATTAAATTCTAAAAATACAACAAAACAAGATAAAAAGGCAACAAACTGCCAGAAAAGGCTTAAAACAATATGACAAAAATATGATTGAAGTTCTTCTAAATGGTCACTTTTATACAGCGCCTTTCTACCTACTTTTTAAGGCACTATAAGCACTTTACATCAAGAAATTACTCACCCTTGGCTTAAAGAAAAAACATGACATGACCTTTTCACTCATGCATGACCAAATTTAAAAACAGCGCCAAGCAGTCTAAATGTTCAAATTTTGATTTTAAGAACCTATAATATATGTGAATTGCACCAAATGCATGTGATGCAAGGTATTAATGTCTAGCACCAAATGTCCAAATACATTATTAATATTATCATGTTCATTTGTAAATGCCATGACTCAGTCCAAATTATTAAAATATAGGGCTATGCAGCACAATTTAGTGAACATTTTATTTTAATTTTAGCTAAAAAAAACAACTTATTTTTCGCCTTTGCATTTTGTAACCTGGGGACAGTAGAAAACAATGCGAGTGTTTTGTCTGATTGCTGGCGACAGTGTCAATATCCTCAGTAAAGTAAAATACTTACGTAAATGCCAGACATAGGTCGTTAGACAAAGCTAGCCGTTAGCTAAGTATGCTAACTTAGCTTGCTAGCCATCTAACGGTTGTCGGCCCGGAGGTCACTAGTCCCAAGGATCCAGTTTTGTTTTTTGGTTTGCTTCGACTACTCCCACCCAAGGCTTAGTCGACGTTGTTTCCTTTTCACTCTGCTAGGTCCAAGTCCGAAGAGAACGCACATTAGGAAGAACTGTTTCTCTCTCTGTGTCTCGGGTGCTCTGACCGCAAAACACCAAAACACAGACTGCGCAGCACGAGCCAGGGTTGCCAGATTCTGAAAACCATTATATCGTACAAAGCTTCCAAAACTATCGTTTTTCAGGACAAACTATCGTACACTATAAATATGCCAATATCGCTGTAGTACCCGCGCAAAAATATTGCTCATATCATCATCACCCCTAACTACAACACAGCCCCACGCACTGTCCCATTTATTACATTACGCACGACCTGCTACCAAAACCAAACCAAAGAGGATGCGTCAGGGCAGAAGGATAATGCAATAGTGGAACTGTAAAACTGATCCAGGGACAGTCTCTCCTTCTTACAGCAGATATTATGCCTTCGTGAATACGGAGGCTAAGTCTGACTCCAGATCAGAGCGAAAGCGAAGCGCTGCTGAGAGGGGACAGTGCATTTAACCAGTCTTTATCTGGCACTCTGAAATTATCGTACATTTAGGGCTTTTTTGAATTATTGATCGTACATCGTACAGGGGTCAAAATGATCGTAGAAATACGATAGTTATCGTTCATCTGGCAACCCTGAGGCGAGTGCCAATCTCCGTTCCCTCTGCCCACAACAGATGCACGAGCAAATAATCTTGCTCTAAGATTGGTCCTTATTTTTTGGATAATTATTTGGTCTTTACTAATAATTTTTTTTAAAGCCCACACACATTCGTACAGGGTGTGTGTCTGTGTTACTTTTAATTGATTGATTCTATTTTTTATTTATTCTTAAGCAATACGAAAGGGATCAATAGTACAAAGCTGTACAATTAAATAAAACTAGATAATTTTTGTTGAGTTTGTAGGTGAATAAAAAGTTCATAGTCTGGTTGAGTACAGGGGGATGTCACAGAAATAATTGAGAACTGTTATTTTTGTACGCCCATGCATACTGGGGATGTAAAATTGAATTTGAAGTCACTTTTGAAGAAGGAAAATGTGCCGGGGCATTATTGACATGTGCTTTTTGGATACAGAATTTCTCGTAAAATTGGTTGGTGTAGAAGGAAATGTTGACCACATTCTGCAATTTGCCTATCCTTTGAGATGGGATGGTAAAACAATAATACAAAAAACATGGTTAGTTGTATTCATATGGCAGAATGTAGTTATTTTCTGGTATGTTGAAGCATCGTCGTATTATTTGAATGGGCATATAATTTATAATTTTGTGTATTTTCAACGTCACTCTGTTTAATGGCAAAGCAGACAGTGCGCGTGCATCTGCCCCCCACCAGCATGTTGCTCAGGGAGTTGGGCCGTTTTGGAAAACACTTGATGATCAGACTTTAAGTAACCAGCGTAGTGTGCTACACTTGTTGAACGCATTGAGATCTGAATACCCTAAACAATGGTTCTGGTCTTTGTCTGGGTCCTGGTCTGGGTTTTAGTCCAGGTCTTGGTTTGGGTCTGGGTTCTGGGTGTTGGTCCAGAACTTCGTCCGGGATTTGGTCCAGGACTTAGTCTGACTTTTGGTCCGGGGTCTAGTCTGTAGCCTAAATCCCTATTAGGTTGCATTATACTGGTTTACATGGAAAAATCCCTATTAGGTTGCATTATACTGGTTTACATGGAAAAATCCCTATTAAGTTGCATTATACTGGTTTACATGGAAAAATCCCTATTAAGTTGCATTATACTGGTTTACATGGAAAAATCCCTATTAAGTTGCATTATACTGGTTTACATGGAAAAATCCCTATTAGGTTGCATTATACTGGTTTACATGGAAAAATCCCTATTAGGTTGCATTATACTGGTTTACATGGAAAAATCCCTATTAAGTTGCATTATACTGGTTTACATGGAAAAATCCCTATTAAGTTGCATTATACTGGTTTACATGGAAAAATCCCTATTAAGTTGCATTATACTGGTTTACATGGAAAAATCCCTATTAGGTTGCATTGTACTGGTTTACATGGAAAAATCCCTATTAAGTTGCATTATACTGGTTTACATGGAAAATTCCTATTAGGTTGCATTATACTGGTTTACATGGAAAAATCCCTATTAAGTTGCATTATACTGGTTTACATGGAAAAATCCCTATTAAGTTGCATTATACTGGTTTACATGGAAAAATCCCTATTAAGTTGCATTATACTGGTTTACATGTAAAAATCCCTATTAAGTTGCATTATACTGGTTTACATGTAAAAATCCCTATTAAGTTGCATTATACTGGTTTATATGGAAAAATCCCTATTAGGTTGCATTATACTGGTTTACATGGAAAAATCCCTATTAAGTTGCATTATACTGGTTTACATGGAAAAATCCCTATTAAGTTGCATTATACTGGTTTACATGGAAAAATCCCTATTAAGTTGCATTATAGTGGTTTACATGGAAAAATCCCTATTAAGTTGCATTATACTGGTTTACATGGAAAAATCCCTATTAAGTTGCATTATACTGGTTTACATGGAAAAATCCCTATTAAGTTGCATTATACTGGTTTACATGGAAAAATCCCTATTAGGTTGCATTATACTGGTTTACATGGAAAAATCCCTATTAGGTTGCATTATACTGGTTCACATGGAAAATCCCTATTAAGTTGCATTATACTGGTTTACATGGAAAAATCCCTATTAAGTTGCATTATACTGGTTTACATGGAAAAATCCCTATTAGGTTGCATTATACTGGTTTACATGGAAAAATCCCTATTAGGTTGCATTATACTGGTTCACATGGAAAAATCCCTATTAAGTTGCATTATACTGGTTTACATGGAAAAATCACTATTAAGTTGCATTATACTGGTTTACATGTAAAAAAACCTATTAAGTTGCATTATACTGGTTTATACTGGTTTACATGTAAAAATCCCTATTAAGTTGCATTATACTGGTTTACATGTAAAAATCCCTATTAAGTTGCATTATACTGGTTTACATGTAAAAACCCCTATTAAGTTGCATTATACTGGTTTACATGTAAAAAACCCTATTAAGTTGCATTATACTGGTTTACATGTAAAAACCCCTATTAAGTTGCATTATACTGGTTTACATGTAAAAACCCCTATTAAGTTGCATTATACTGGTTTACATGTAAAAAACCCTATTAAGTTGCATTATACTGGTTTACATGGAAAAATCCCTATTAAGTTGCATTATACTGGTTTACATGTAAAAACCCCTATTAAGTTGCATTATACTGGTTTACATGTAAAAACCCCTATTAAGTTGCATTATACTGGTTTACATGTAAAAACCCCTATTAAGTTGCATTATACTGGTTTACATGTAAAAAACCCTATTAAGTTGCATTATACTGGTTTACATGTAAAAAACCCTATTAAGTTGCATTATACTGGTTTACATGTAAAAACCCCTATTAAGTTGCATTATACTGGTTTACATGTAAAAAACCCTATTAAGTTGCATTATACTGGTTTACATGTAAAAATCACTATTAAGTTGCATTATACTGGTTTACATGTAAAAAACCCTATTAAGTTGCATTATACTGGTTTATACTGGTTTACATGTAAAAATCCCTATTAAGTTGCATGATTACACTGAAATCCTTGAAACTGTTGAAACCTTGAAACTGCTGAAGTCCTTGAAACTGTTGAAACCTTGAAACTGTTGAATCCTTGAAACTGTTGAATCCTTGAAACTGTTGAAACCTTGAAACTGCTGAAGTCCTTGAAACTGTTGAATCCTTGAAACTGTTGAAGTCCTTGAAACTGTTGAAACCTTGAAACTGTTGAATCCTTGAAACTGTTGAATCCTTGAAACTGTTGAATCCTTGAAACTGTTGAATCCTTGAAACTGTTGAAATCCTTAAAACTGCTGAAGTCCTTGAAACTGTTGAAACCTTGAAACTGTTGAAGTCCTTGAAACTGTTGAAGTCCTTGAAACTGTTGAAACCTTGAAACTGTTGAAGTCCTTGAAACTGTTGAATCCTTGAAACTGTTGAAGTCCTTGAAACTGTTGAATCCTTGAAACTGTTGAATCCTTGAAACTGTTGCATTATACTGGTTTACATGTACAAACCCCTATTAAGTTGCATTATACTGGTTTACATGTAAAAAACCCTATTAAGTTGCATTATACTGGTTTACATGTAAAAACCCCTATTAAGTTGCATTATACTGGTTTACATGTAAAAAAACCTATTAAGTTGCATTATACTGGTTTACATGTAAAAACCCCTATTAAGTTGCATTATACTGGTTTACATGGAAAAATCCCTATTAAGTTGCATGATTACACTGAAATCCTTGAAACTGTTGAAACCTTGAAACTGCTGAAGTCCTTGAAACTGTTGAAACCTTGAAACTGCTGAAGTCCTTGAAACTGTTGAAACCTTGAAACTGCTGAAGTCCTTGAAACTGTTGAATCCTTAAAACTGTTGAATCCTTGAAACTGTTGAAACCTTGAAACTGCTGAAGTCCTTGAAACTGTTGAAACCTTGAAACTGTTGAAGTCCTTGAAAATGTTGAATCCTTGAAACTGCTGAAGTCCTTGAAACTGTTGAATCCTTGAAACTGTTGAAATGTATGAAAGACCTGAAGTCCTATTAAATTGCATGGGCCTATTAAAATGCATGGCAGAATTCTCAATGCAAATTAATGGCAGAATTCCCAAGCCCGTAGAAAAAAACTGGAAAACTGCAGAACTGTATTTTTTTCTGAAAACTGACAAGTTGTGGAAGCTGAACATGTACAAACTGCAGAAATTGTTGAAAATGTTGAAAAAAATGCTGAAAACTATGAATTTGTTGAAGCCCCATTATAAGTCAATGGGAAAAATCGACCGATTTTTGTCCGATTGCGTAAAAACCGGAAATCGCTGAAGTCCCAAAAGTAATAGCAATAATCTCTTGAACATGCTGAACATTTTGATGTATAACTTGTTGAAATTGTTGAAACTGTGAAAGCTGTGAAAGTTACCGAAAAACTGGAAAAAAATATAATAATAATAAAGAACATGAAAACCAATTATTGACTGCGGAAAGTTCCGCAGTCAATCAATAAAGAACATGAAAACCAATTATTGACTGCGGAAAGTTCCGCAGTCAATCAATAACTAGAAACTTGCAATGGCTGAAGCCATTGCGATTGACTGCGGAACAGATCTAATGTGGAATTTAGCTGAAAAATCCTTGAAATCCTTGAAAAGGCCTTGAAACTGTTAAAATACTTGATAGATATTTGAAACTCCTGAAGTCCTTGAAACTGTTGAAACATTGAAACTGTTGAAATGCTTGAAACTGTTGAAGTCATTGAAACTGTTAAATCCTTGAAACTGTTGAAGTCCTTGAAACTGTTAAATCCTTGAAACTGTTGAAGTCCTTGAAACTGTTGAAACCTTGAAACTGTTGAAGTCCTTGAAACTGTTGAAATCCTTGAAACTGTTGAAGTCCTTGAAACTGTTAAATCCTTGAAACTGTTGCATTATACTGGTTTAAATGTAAAAATCCCTATTAAGTTGCATTATACTGGTTTACATGTAAAAACCCCTATTAAGTTGCATTATACTGGTTTACATGTAAAAAACCCTATTAAGTTGCATTATACTGGTTTACATATAAAAAACCCTATTAAGTTGCATTATACTGGTTTACATGTAAAAACCCCTATTAAGTTGCATTATACTGGTTTACATGTAAAAAACCCTATTAAGTTGCATTATACTGGTTTACATGTAAAAAACCCTATTAAGTTGCATTATACTGGTTTACATGTAAAAAAAACCTATTAAGTTGCATTATACTGGTTTACATGTAAAAAAACCTATTAAGTTGCATTATACTGGTTTACATGTAAAAAACCCTATTAAGTTGCATTATACTGGTTTACATGTAAAAAACCCTATTAAGTTGCATTATACTGGTTTACATGTAAAAACCCCTATTAAGTTGCATTATACTGGTTTACATGTAAAAACCCCTATTAAGTTCCATTATACTGGTTTACATGTAAAAAACCCTATTAAGTTGCATTATACTGGTTTACATGTAAAAAAACCCTATTAAGTTGCATTATACTGGTTTACATGTAAAAACCCCTATTAAGTTGCATTATACTGGTTTACATGTAAAAAACCCCTATTAAGTTGCATTATACTGGTTTACATGTAAAAAACCCTATTAAGTTGCATTATACTGGTTTACATGTAAAAAACCCTATTAAGTTGCATTATACTGGTTTACATGTAAAAAACCCTATTAAGTTGCATTATACTGGTTTACATGTAAAAAACCCTATTAAGTTGCATTATACTGGTTTACATGTAAAAAACCCTATTAAGTTGCATTATACTGGTTTACATGTAAAAAACCCTATTAAGTTGCATTATACTGGTTTACATGTAAAAAAAAACCTATTAAGTTGCATTATACTGGTTTACATGTAAAAAACCCTATTAAGTTGCATTATACTGGTTTACATGTAAAAAAAAACTATTAGGTTCCATTATACTGGTTTATACTGGTTTACATGTAAAAATCCCTATTAAGTTGCATTATACTGGTTTACATGTAAAAAACCCTATTAGGTTGCATTATACTGGTTTATACTGGTTTACATGGAAAAAACCCTATTAGGTTCCATTATACTGGTTTATACTGGTTTACATGGAAAAAACCCTATTAGGTTCCATTATACTGGTTTATACTGGTTTACATGTAAAAAACCCTATTAGGTTCCATTATACTGGTTTACATGTAAAAAAACCCTATTAGGTTGCATTATACTGGTTTATACTGGTTTACATGGAAAAAACCATATTAGGTTCCATTATACTGGTTTATACTGGTTTACATGTAAAAAACCCTATTAGGTTCCATCATACTGGTTTACATGTAAAAACCCCTATTAGGTTGCATTATACTGGTTTATACTGGTTTACATGGAAAAAACCCTATTAGGTTCCATTATACTGGTTTATACTGGTTTACATGGAAAAAACCCTATTAGGTTGCATTATACTGGTTTATACTGGTTTACATGGAAAAAAACCCTATTAGGTTCCATTATACTGGTTTATACTGGTTTACATGGAAAAAACCCTATTAGGTTCCATTATACTGGTTTATACTGGTTTACATGGAAAAAACCCTATTAGGTTCCATTATACTGGTTTATACTGGTTTACATGGAAAAAACCCTATTAGGTTCCATTATACTGGTTTATACTGGTTTACATGTAAAAAACCCTATTAGGTTCCATCATACTGGTTTACATGTAAAAAACCCTATTAGGTTGCATTATACTGGTTTATACTGGTTTACATGGAAAAAACCCTATTAGGTTCCATTATACTGGTTTATACTGGTTTACATGGAAAAAACCCTATTAGGTTGCATTATTGCACTGAAGTCCTTGAAACTCCTGGAAACCTTGAAACTCCTGGAAAACTTGAAACTGTTGAAACCTTGAAACTGTATAAGTCCTTGAAACTGCTGAAGGTCAATCTCCATGGCTCACGCCATGGAGATTGACTGTCCTTAAAACTGCTGAAGTCCATGAAACTCCTGAAAACCTTGAAACTGTTGAATCCTTGAAACTGTTGAAGTCCTTGAAACTGTTGAAGTCCTTGAAACTGTTGAATCCTTGAAACTGTTGAATCCTTGAAACTGTTGAATCCTTGAAACTGTTGAATCTTTGAAACTGTTGAATCCTTGAAACTGTTGAAGTCCTTGAAACTGTTGAATCCTTGAAACTGTTGAAGTCCTTGAAACTGTTGAAGTCCTTGAAACAGTTGAAGTCCTTGAAACTGTTGAATCCTTGAAACTGTTGAATCCTTGAAACTGTTGAAACCTTGAAACTGTTGAAACCTTGAAACTGTTGAATCCTTGAAACTGTTGAATCCTTGAAACTGTTGAAGTCCTTGAAACTGTTGAAATCCTTGAAACTGTTGAAGTCCTTGAAACTGTTGAATCCTTGAAACTGTTGAAGTCCTTGAAACCGCTGAAGTCCTTGAAACTGTTGAAACCTTGAAACTGTTGAATCCTTGAAACTGTTGAAGTCCTTGAAACTGTTGAAACCTTGAAACTGTTGAAGTCCTTGAAACTGTTGAATCCTTGAAACTGTTGAAACCTTGAAACTGTTGAAGTCCTTGAAACTGTTGAAGTCCTTGAAACTGTTGAAGTCCTTGAAACTGTTGAATCCTTGAAACTGTTGAAACCTTGAAACTGTTGAAACCTTGAAACTGTTGAAACCTTGAAACTGTTGAAGTCCTTGAAACTGCTGAAATGTCTGAAAGACCTGAAGTCCTATTAAAATGCATGGAAGAATTCTCAATGCAAATTAATGGCAGAATTCCCAAGCCCGTAGAAAAAAACTGGAAAACCGCAGAACTCAAATTTTTTCTGAAAACTCACAAGTTGTGGAAGCTGAACATGTACAAACTGCAGAAATTGCAGAAAAAGTTGAAAAAATCGCTGAAAACCATGAATTTGCGGAAGCCCCATTATAAGTCAATGGGAAAAATCGGTTGAATATCGGCTGATTGCGGAAAAACCGGAAATCGCTGAATTCCCAAAAGTAATAGCAATAATCTCCCAAACATGTGGAACGTTTTGATGTATAACTTGTGGAAATCGCTGAAACTGTGAAAGCTGTGAAAACTGCAGAAAATCAGGAAAAAAATACTATAATAACTAGAAACTTGCAATGGCTGAAGCCATTGCGATTGACTGCGGAACAGATCTAATGTGGAATTTAGCTGAAAAATCCTTGAAATCCTTGAAAAGGCCTTGAAACTGTTAAAATACTTGATAGATATTTGAAACTCCTGAAGTCCTTGAAACTGTTGAAACATTGAAACTGTTGAAATGCTTGAAACTGTTGAAGTCATTGAAACTGTTAAATCCTTGAAACTGTTGAAGTCCTTGAAACTGTTAAATCCTTGAAACTGTTGAAGTCCTTGAAACTGTTGAAACCTTGAAACTGTTGAAGTCCTTGAAACTGTTGAAATCCTTGAAACTGTTGAAGTCCTTGAAACTGTTAAATCCTTGAAACTGTTGCATTATACTGGTTTAAATGTAAAAATCCCTATTAAGTTGCATTATACTGGTTTACATGTAAAAACCCCTATTAAGTTGCATTATACTGGTTTACATGTAAAAAACCCTATTAAGTTGCATTATACTGGTTTACATATAAAAAACCCTATTAAGTTGCATTATACTGGTTTACATGTAAAAACCCCTATTAAGTTGCATTATACTGGTTTACATGTAAAAAACCCTATTAAGTTGCATTATACTGGTTTACATGTAAAAAACCCTATTAAGTTGCATTATACTGGTTTACATGTAAAAAAAACCTATTAAGTTGCATTATACTGGTTTACATGTAAAAAAACCTATTAAGTTGCATTATACTGGTTTACATGTAAAAAACCCTATTAAGTTGCATTATACTGGTTTACATGTAAAAAACCCTATTAAGTTGCATTATACTGGTTTACATGTAAAAACCCCTATTAAGTTGCATTATACTGGTTTACATGTAAAAACCCCTATTAAGTTCCATTATACTGGTTTACATGTAAAAAACCCTATTAAGTTGCATTATACTGGTTTACATGTAAAAAAACCCTATTAAGTTGCATTATACTGGTTTACATGTAAAAACCCCTATTAAGTTGCATTATACTGGTTTACATGTAAAAAACCCCTATTAAGTTGCATTATACTGGTTTACATGTAAAAAACCCTATTAAGTTGCATTATACTGGTTTACATGTAAAAAACCCTATTAAGTTGCATTATACTGGTTTACATGTAAAAAACCCTATTAAGTTGCATTATACTGGTTTACATGTAAAAAACCCTATTAAGTTGCATTATACTGGTTTACATGTAAAAAACCCTATTAAGTTGCATTATACTGGTTTACATGTAAAAAACCCTATTAAGTTGCATTATACTGGTTTACATGTAAAAAAAAACCTATTAAGTTGCATTATACTGGTTTACATGTAAAAAACCCTATTAAGTTGCATTATACTGGTTTACATGTAAAAAAAAACTATTAGGTTCCATTATACTGGTTTATACTGGTTTACATGTAAAAATCCCTATTAAGTTGCATTATACTGGTTTACATGTAAAAAACCCTATTAGGTTGCATTATACTGGTTTATACTGGTTTACATGGAAAAAACCCTATTAGGTTCCATTATACTGGTTTATACTGGTTTACATGGAAAAAACCCTATTAGGTTCCATTATACTGGTTTATACTGGTTTACATGTAAAAAACCCTATTAGGTTCCATTATACTGGTTTACATGTAAAAAACCCTATTAGGTTGCATTATACTGGTTTATACTGGTTTACATGGAAAAAACCATATTAGGTTCCATTATACTGGTTTATACTGGTTTACATGTAAAAAACCCTATTAGGTTCCATCATACTGGTTTACATGTAAAAACCCCTATTAGGTTGCATTATACTGGTTTATACTGGTTTACATGGAAAAAACCCTATTAGGTTCCATTATACTGGTTTATACTGGTTTACATGGAAAAAACCCTATTAGGTTGCATTATACTGGTTTATACTGGTTTACATGGAAAAAAACCCTATTAGGTTCCATTATACTGGTTTATACTGGTTTACATGGAAAAAACCCTATTAGGTTCCATTATACTGGTTTATACTGGTTTACATGGAAAAAACCCTATTAGGTTCCATTATACTGGTTTATACTGGTTTACATGGAAAAAACCCTATTAGGTTCCATTATACTGGTTTATACTGGTTTACATGTAAAAAACCCTATTAGGTTCCATCATACTGGTTTACATGTAAAAAACCCTATTAGGTTGCATTATACTGGTTTATACTGGTTTACATGGAAAAAACCCTATTAGGTTCCATTATACTGGTTTATACTGGTTTACATGGAAAAAACCCTATTAGGTTGCATTATTGCACTGAAGTCCTTGAAACTCCTGGAAACCTTGAAACTCCTGGAAAACTTGAAACTGTTGAAACCTTGAAACTGTATAAGTCCTTGAAACTGCTGAAGGTCAATCTCCATGGCTCACGCCATGGAGATTGACTGTCCTTAAAACTGCTGAAGTCCATGAAACTCCTGAAAACCTTGAAACTGTTGAATCCTTGAAACTGTTGAAGTCCTTGAAACTGTTGAAGTCCTTGAAACTGTTGAATCCTTGAAACTGTTGAATCCTTGAAACTGTTGAATCCTTGAAACTGTTGAATCTTTGAAACTGTTGAATCCTTGAAACTGTTGAAGTCCTTGAAACTGTTGAATCCTTGAAACTGTTGAAGTCCTTGAAACTGTTGAAGTCCTTGAAACAGTTGAAGTCCTTGAAACTGTTGAATCCTTGAAACTGTTGAATCCTTGAAACTGTTGAAACCTTGAAACTGTTGAAACCTTGAAACTGTTGAATCCTTGAAACTGTTGAATCCTTGAAACTGTTGAAGTCCTTGAAACTGTTGAAATCCTTGAAACTGTTGAAGTCCTTGAAACTGTTGAATCCTTGAAACTGTTGAAGTCCTTGAAACCGCTGAAGTCCTTGAAACTGTTGAAACCTTGAAACTGTTGAATCCTTGAAACTGTTGAAGTCCTTGAAACTGTTGAAACCTTGAAACTGTTGAAGTCCTTGAAACTGTTGAATCCTTGAAACTGTTGAAACCTTGAAACTGTTGAAGTCCTTGAAACTGTTGAAGTCCTTGAAACTGTTGAAGTCCTTGAAACTGTTGAATCCTTGAAACTGTTGAAACCTTGAAACTGTTGAAACCTTGAAACTGTTGAAACCTTGAAACTGTTGAAGTCCTTGAAACTGCTGAAATGTCTGAAAGACCTGAAGTCCTATTAAAATGCATGGAAGAATTCTCAATGCAAATTAATGGCAGAATTCCCAAGCCCGTAGAAAAAAACTGGAAAACCGCAGAACTCAAATTTTTTCTGAAAACTCACAAGTTGTGGAAGCTGAACATGTACAAACTGCAGAAATTGCAGAAAAAGTTGAAAAAATCGCTGAAAACCATGAATTTGCGGAAGCCCCATTATAAGTCAATGGGAAAAATCGGTTGAATATCGGCTGATTGCGGAAAAACCGGAAATCGCTGAATTCCCAAAAGTAATAGCAATAATCTCCCAAACATGTGGAACGTTTTGATGTATAACTTGTGGAAATCGCTGAAACTGTGAAAGCTGTGAAAACTGCAGAAAATCAGGAAAAAAATACTATAATAATAATAAAGAACATGAAAACCAATTATTGACTGCGGAAAGTTCCGCAGTCAATCAATAATAAAGAACATGAAAACCAATTATTGACTGCGGAAAGTTCCGCAGTCAATCAATAAAGAACATGAAAACCAATTATTGACTGCGGAAAGTTCCGCAGTCAATCAATGAAAACCAATGGTTGACTGCGGAAAGTTCCGCAGTCAATCAATTAAAGAACATGAAAACCAACTAGAAACTTGCAATGGCTGAAGCCATTGCGATTGACTGCGGAACAGATCTAATGTGGAATTTAGCTGAAAAATCCTTGAAATCCTTGAAAAGGCCTTGAAACTGTTAAAATACTTGATAGATATTTGAAACTCCTGAAGTCCTTGAAACTGTTGAAACATTGAAACTGTTGAAATGCTTGAAACTGTTGAAGTCATTGAAACTGTTAAATCCTTGAAACTGTTGAAGTCCTTGAAACTGTTAAATCCTTGAAACTGTTGAAGTCCTTGAAACTGTTGAAACCTTGAAACTGTTGAAGTCCTTGAAACTGTTGAAATCCTTGAAACTGTTGAAGTCCTTGAAACTGTTAAATCCTTGAAACTGTTGCATTATACTGGTTTAAATGTAAAAATCCCTATTAAGTTGCATTATACTGGTTTACATGTAAAAACCCCTATTAAGTTGCATTATACTGGTTTACATGTAAAAAACCCTATTAAGTTGCATTATACTGGTTTACATATAAAAAACCCTATTAAGTTGCATTATACTGGTTTACATGTAAAAACCCCTATTAAGTTGCATTATACTGGTTTACATGTAAAAAACCCTATTAAGTTGCATTATACTGGTTTACATGTAAAAAACCCTATTAAGTTGCATTATACTGGTTTACATGTAAAAAAAACCTATTAAGTTGCATTATACTGGTTTACATGTAAAAAAACCTATTAAGTTGCATTATACTGGTTTACATGTAAAAAACCCTATTAAGTTGCATTATACTGGTTTACATGTAAAAAACCCTATTAAGTTGCATTATACTGGTTTACATGTAAAAACCCCTATTAAGTTGCATTATACTGGTTTACATGTAAAAACCCCTATTAAGTTCCATTATACTGGTTTACATGTAAAAAACCCTATTAAGTTGCATTATACTGGTTTACATGTAAAAAAACCCTATTAAGTTGCATTATACTGGTTTACATGTAAAAACCCCTATTAAGTTGCATTATACTGGTTTACATGTAAAAAACCCCTATTAAGTTGCATTATACTGGTTTACATGTAAAAAACCCTATTAAGTTGCATTATACTGGTTTACATGTAAAAAACCCTATTAAGTTGCATTATACTGGTTTACATGTAAAAAACCCTATTAAGTTGCATTATACTGGTTTACATGTAAAAAACCCTATTAAGTTGCATTATACTGGTTTACATGTAAAAAACCCTATTAAGTTGCATTATACTGGTTTACATGTAAAAAACCCTATTAAGTTGCATTATACTGGTTTACATGTAAAAAAAAACCTATTAAGTTGCATTATACTGGTTTACATGTAAAAAACCCTATTAAGTTGCATTATACTGGTTTACATGTAAAAAAAAACTATTAGGTTCCATTATACTGGTTTATACTGGTTTACATGTAAAAATCCCTATTAAGTTGCATTATACTGGTTTACATGTAAAAAACCCTATTAGGTTGCATTATACTGGTTTATACTGGTTTACATGGAAAAAACCCTATTAGGTTCCATTATACTGGTTTATACTGGTTTACATGGAAAAAACCCTATTAGGTTCCATTATACTGGTTTATACTGGTTTACATGTAAAAAACCCTATTAGGTTCCATTATACTGGTTTACATGTAAAAAACCCTATTAGGTTGCATTATACTGGTTTATACTGGTTTACATGGAAAAAACCATATTAGGTTCCATTATACTGGTTTATACTGGTTTACATGTAAAAAACCCTATTAGGTTCCATCATACTGGTTTACATGTAAAAACCCCTATTAGGTTGCATTATACTGGTTTATACTGGTTTACATGGAAAAAACCCTATTAGGTTCCATTATACTGGTTTATACTGGTTTACATGGAAAAAACCCTATTAGGTTGCATTATACTGGTTTATACTGGTTTACATGGAAAAAAACCCTATTAGGTTCCATTATACTGGTTTATACTGGTTTACATGGAAAAAACCCTATTAGGTTCCATTATACTGGTTTATACTGGTTTACATGGAAAAAACCCTATTAGGTTCCATTATACTGGTTTATACTGGTTTACATGGAAAAAACCCTATTAGGTTCCATTATACTGGTTTATACTGGTTTACATGTAAAAAACCCTATTAGGTTCCATCATACTGGTTTACATGTAAAAAACCCTATTAGGTTGCATTATACTGGTTTATACTGGTTTACATGGAAAAAACCCTATTAGGTTCCATTATACTGGTTTATACTGGTTTACATGGAAAAAACCCTATTAGGTTGCATTATTGCACTGAAGTCCTTGAAACTCCTGGAAACCTTGAAACTCCTGGAAAACTTGAAACTGTTGAAACCTTGAAACTGTATAAGTCCTTGAAACTGCTGAAGGTCAATCTCCATGGCTCACGCCATGGAGATTGACTGTCCTTAAAACTGCTGAAGTCCATGAAACTCCTGAAAACCTTGAAACTGTTGAATCCTTGAAACTGTTGAAGTCCTTGAAACTGTTGAAGTCCTTGAAACTGTTGAATCCTTGAAACTGTTGAATCCTTGAAACTGTTGAATCCTTGAAACTGTTGAATCTTTGAAACTGTTGAATCCTTGAAACTGTTGAAGTCCTTGAAACTGTTGAATCCTTGAAACTGTTGAAGTCCTTGAAACTGTTGAAGTCCTTGAAACAGTTGAAGTCCTTGAAACTGTTGAATCCTTGAAACTGTTGAATCCTTGAAACTGTTGAAACCTTGAAACTGTTGAAACCTTGAAACTGTTGAATCCTTGAAACTGTTGAATCCTTGAAACTGTTGAAGTCCTTGAAACTGTTGAAATCCTTGAAACTGTTGAAGTCCTTGAAACTGTTGAATCCTTGAAACTGTTGAAGTCCTTGAAACCGCTGAAGTCCTTGAAACTGTTGAAACCTTGAAACTGTTGAATCCTTGAAACTGTTGAAGTCCTTGAAACTGTTGAAACCTTGAAACTGTTGAAGTCCTTGAAACTGTTGAATCCTTGAAACTGTTGAAACCTTGAAACTGTTGAAGTCCTTGAAACTGTTGAAGTCCTTGAAACTGTTGAAGTCCTTGAAACTGTTGAATCCTTGAAACTGTTGAAACCTTGAAACTGTTGAAACCTTGAAACTGTTGAAACCTTGAAACTGTTGAAGTCCTTGAAACTGCTGAAATGTCTGAAAGACCTGAAGTCCTATTAAAATGCATGGAAGAATTCTCAATGCAAATTAATGGCAGAATTCCCAAGCCCGTAGAAAAAAACTGGAAAACCGCAGAACTCAAATTTTTTCTGAAAACTCACAAGTTGTGGAAGCTGAACATGTACAAACTGCAGAAATTGCAGAAAAAGTTGAAAAAATCGCTGAAAACCATGAATTTGCGGAAGCCCCATTATAAGTCAATGGGAAAAATCGGTTGAATATCGGCTGATTGCGGAAAAACCGGAAATCGCTGAATTCCCAAAAGTAATAGCAATAATCTCCCAAACATGTGGAACGTTTTGATGTATAACTTGTGGAAATCGCTGAAACTGTGAAAGCTGTGAAAACTGCAGAAAATCAGGAAAAAAATACTATAATAATAACTAGAAACCGTTGCAATGGCTGCGCCATTGCGATTGACTGCGGAATAGATCTAATGCAGAAGTTACCTGAAAAATCCTTGAAATCCTTGAAACTGTAAAAATACTTGAAACATCTTATAAACTCCTGAAGTATTTGAAGCTCCTGATATCCTTGAAACTGTTGAAACCTTGAAACTCTTAACATTGTAGAAACTCTTAACATTGTAGAAACTCTTAACATTGTGGAAACTCTTAACATTGTGGAAACTCTTAACATTGTGGAAACTCTTAACATTGTGGAAACTCTGAACATTGTGGAAAATCTGAACATTGTGGAAACTCTTAACATTGTAGAAACTGTAGAAATGTCTGAAAGACCTGAAGTCCCCTATTAAGTTGCATTATACTGGTTTACATGTAAAAAACCCTATTAAGTTGCATTATACTGGTTTACATGTAAAAAACCCTATTAGGTTGCATTATACTGGTTTATACTGGTTTACATGGAAAAAACCCTATTAGGTTCCATTATACTGGTTTATACTGGTTTACATGGAAAAAACCCTATTAGGTTCCATTATACTGGTTTACATGTAAAAACCCCTATTAGGTTCCATTATACTGGTTTATACTGGTTTACATGTAAAAAACCCTATTAGGTTCCATTATACTGGTTTATACTGGTTTACATGTAAAAATCCCTATGAAGTTGCATTATACTGGTTTACATGTAAAAATCCCTATTAAGTTGCATTATACTGGTTTATACTGGTTTACATGTAAACATCCCTATTAAGTTGCATTATACTGGTTTATACTGGTTTACATGTAAAAATCCCTATTAAGTTGCATTATACTGGTTTACATGTAAAAACCCCTATTAGGTTGCATTATACTGGTTTATACTGGTTTACATGTAAAAAACCCTATTAGGTTCCATTATACTGGTTTATACTGGTTTACATGGAAAAAACCCTATTAGGTTCCATTATACTGGTTTATACTGGTTTACATGTAAAAAACCCTATTAGGTTCCATTATACTGGTTTACATGTAAAAAACCCTATTAGGTTGCATTATACTGGTTTATACTGGTTTACATGGAAAAAACCCTATTAGGTTCCATTATACTGGTTTATACTGGTTTACATGGAAAAAAACCCTATTAGGTTCCATTATACTGGTTTACATGTAAAAAACCCTATTAGGTTGCATTATACTGGTTTATACTGGTTTACATGGAAAAAAAACCCTATTAGGTTCCATTATACTGGTTTATACTGGTTTACATGGAAAAAAAACCTATTAGGTTCCATTATACTGGTTTATACTGGTTTACATGGAAAAAACCCTATTAGGTTCCATTATACTGGTTTATACTGGTTTACATGTAAAAAACCCTATTAGGTTCCATTATACGGGTTTACATGTAAAAAACCCTATTAGGTTGCATTATACTGGTTTATACTGGTTTACATGGAAAAACCCCTATTAGGTTCCATTATACTGGTTTATACTGGTTTACATGTAAAAAACCCTATTAGGTTCCATCATACTGGTTTACATGTAAAAACCCCTATTAGGTTGCATTATACTGGTTTATACTGGTTTACATGGAAAAAACCCTATTAGGTTCCATTATACTGGTTTATACTGGTTTACATGGAAAAAACCCTATTAGGTTGCATTATACTGGTTTATACTGGTTTACATGGAAAAAAACCCTATTAGGTTCCATTATACTGGTTTATACTGGTTTACATGGAAAAAACCCTATTAGGTTCCATTATACTGGTTTATACTGGTTTACATGGAAAAAAACCTATTAGGTTCCATTATACTGGTTTATACTGGTTTACATGGAAAAAACCCTATTAGGTTCCATTATACTGGTTTATACTGGTTTACATGTAAAAAACCCTATTAGGTTCCATCATACTGGTTTACATGTAAAAAACCCTATTAGGTTGCATTATACTGGTTTATACTGGTTTACATGGAAAAAACCCTATTAGGTTCCATTATACTGGTTTATACTGGTTTACATGGAAAAAACCCTATTAGGTTGCATTATTGCACTGAAGTCCTTGAAACTCCTGGAAACCTTGAAACTCCTGGAAAACTTGAAACTGTTGAAACCTTGAAACTGTATAAGTCCTTGAAACTGCTGAAGGTCAATCTCCATGGCTCACGCCATGGAGATTGACTGTCCTTAAAACTGCTGAAGTCCATGAAACTCCTGAAAACCTTGAAACTGTTGAATCCTTGAAACTGTTGAAGTCCTTGAAACTGTTGAAGTCCTTGAAACTGTTGAATCCTTGAAACTGTTGAATCCTTGAAACTGTTGAATCCTTGAAACTGTTGAATCTTTGAAACTGTTGAATCCTTGAAACTGTTGAAGTCCTTGAAACTGTTGAATCCTTGAAACTGTTGAAGTCCTTGAAACTGTTGAAGTCCTTGAAACAGTTGAAGTCCTTGAAACTGTTGAATCCTTGAAACTGTTGAATCCTTGAAACTGTTGAAACCTTGAAACTGTTGAAACCTTGAAACTGTTGAATCCTTGAAACTGTTGAATCCTTGAAACTGTTGAAGTCCTTGAAACTGTTGAAATCCTTGAAACTGTTGAAGTCCTTGAAACTGTTGAATCCTTGAAACTGTTGAAGTCCTTGAAACCGCTGAAGTCCTTGAAACTGTTGAAACCTTGAAACTGTTGAATCCTTGAAACTGTTGAAGTCCTTGAAACTGTTGAAACCTTGAAACTGTTGAAGTCCTTGAAACTGTTGAATCCTTGAAACTGTTGAAACCTTGAAACTGTTGAAGTCCTTGAAACTGTTGAAGTCCTTGAAACTGTTGAAGTCCTTGAAACTGTTGAATCCTTGAAACTGTTGAAACCTTGAAACTGTTGAAACCTTGAAACTGTTGAAACCTTGAAACTGTTGAAGTCCTTGAAACTGCTGAAATGTCTGAAAGACCTGAAGTCCTATTAAAATGCATGGAAGAATTCTCAATGCAAATTAATGGCAGAATTCCCAAGCCCGTAGAAAAAAACTGGAAAACCGCAGAACTCAAATTTTTTCTGAAAACTCACAAGTTGTGGAAGCTGAACATGTACAAACTGCAGAAATTGCAGAAAAAGTTGAAAAAATCGCTGAAAACCATGAATTTGCGGAAGCCCCATTATAAGTCAATGGGAAAAATCGGTTGAATATCGGCTGATTGCGGAAAAACCGGAAATCGCTGAATTCCCAAAAGTAATAGCAATAATCTCCCAAACATGTGGAACGTTTTGATGTATAACTTGTGGAAATCGCTGAAACTGTGAAAGCTGTGAAAACTGCAGAAAATCAGGAAAAAAATACTATAATAATAACTAGAAACCGTTGCAATGGCTGAAGCCATTGCGATTGACTGCGGAATAGATCTAATGTGGAATTTAGCTGAAAAATCCTTGAAATCCTTGAAAAGGCCTTGAAACTCCTAAAATCCCTAACACTCCTGAAATCCTTGAAACTCTTGAATCCTTGAAACTCCTAAATCCTTGAAACTCTTGAATCCTTGAAACTTCTGAAATCCTTGAAACTCTTGAAACCTTGAAACTCCTAAAATCCTTGAAACTCTTGAATCCTTGAAACTTCTGAAATCCTTGAAACTCTTGAAACCTTGAAACTCCTAAAATCCTTGAAACTCTTGAATCCTTGAAACTCCTGAAATCCTTGAAACTCTTGAATCCTTGAAACTCCTGAAATCCTTGAAACTCCTGAAATCCTTGAAACTCTTGAATCCTTGAAACTCCTGAAATCCTTGAAACTCCTGAAGTCCTTGAAACTGTTGAAACATTGAAACTCCTGAAATCCTTTAAACTTTTAAACCTGGAAACTGTTGAAAGTCTTGAAACTGCCGAAGTCCTTGAAACTGTTGAAACCTTGAAACTGTTGAAGTCCTTGAAACTGTTAAATCCTTGAAACTGTTGAAACCTTGAAACTGTTGAAGTCCTTGAAACTGTTGAAGTCCTTGAAACTGTTGCATTATACTGGTTTACATGTAAACATCCCCATTAAGTTGCATTATACTGGTTTACATGTAAAAAACCCTATTAAGTTGCATTATACTGGTTTACATATAAAAAACCCTATTAAGTTGCATTATACTGGTTTACATGTAAAAACCCCTATTAAGTTGCATTATACTGGTTTACATGTAAAAAACCCTATTAAGTTGCATTATACTGGTTTACATGTAAAAAACCCTATTAAGTTGCATTATACTGGTTTACATGTAAAAAAACCTATTAAGTTGCATTATACTGGTTTACATGTAAAAAAACCTATTAAGTTGCATTATACTGGTTTACATGTAAAAAACCCTATTAAGTTGCATTATACTGGTTTACATGTAAAAAACCCTATTAAGTTGCATTATACTGGTTTACATGTAAAAAACCCTATTAAGTTGCATTATACTGGTTTACATGTAAAAACCCCTATTAAGTTCCATTATACTGGTTTACATGTAAAAAACCCTATTAAGTTGCATTATACTGGTTTACATGTAAAAAACCCTATTAAGTTGCATTATACTGGTTTACATGTAAAAACCCCTATTAAGTTGCATTATACTGGTTTACATGTAAAAAACCCCTATTAAGTTGCATTATACTGGTTTACATGTAAAAAACCCTATTAAGTTGCATTATACTGGTTTACATGTAAAAAACCCTATTAAGTTGCATTATACTGGTTTACATGTAAAAAACCCTATTAAGTTGCATTATACTGGTTTACATGTAAAAAACCCTATTAAGTTGCATTATACTGGTTTACATGTAAAAAACCCTATTAAGTTGCATTATACTGGTTTACATGTAAAAAACCCTATTAAGTTGCATTATACTGGTTTACATGTAAAAAAACCTATTAAGTTGCATTATACTGGTTTACATGTAAAAAACCCTATTAAGTTGCATTATACTGGTTTACATGTAAAAAAACCTATTAGGTTCCATTATACTGGTTTATACTGGTTTACATGTAAAAATCCCTATTAAGTTGCATTATACTGGTTTACATGTAAAAAACCCTATTAGGTTGCATTATACTGGTTTATACTGGTTTACATGGAAAAAACCATATTAGGTTCCATTATACTGGTTTATACTGGTTTACATGGAAAAAACCCTATTAGGTTCCATTATACTGGTTTATACTGGTTTACATGGAAAAAACCCTATTAGGTTCCATTATACTGGTTTATACTGGTTTACATGTAAAAAACCCTATTAGGTTCCATTATACTGGTTTACATGTAAAAAACCCTATTAGGTTGCATTATACTGGTTTATACTGGTTTACATGGAAAAAACCATATTAGGTTCCATTATACTGGTTTATACTGGTTTACATGTAAAAAACCCTATTAGGTTCCATCATACTGGTTTACATGTAAAAACCCCTATTAGGTTGCATTATACTGGTTTATACTGGTTTACATGGAAAAAACCCTATTAGGTTCCATTATACTGGTTTACATGGAAAAAACCCTATTAGGTTCCATCATACTGGTTTACATGTAGAAAACCCTATTAGGTTGCATTATACTGGTTTATACTGGTTTACATGGAAAAAAACCCTATTAGGTTCCATTATACTGGTTTATACTGGTTTACATGGAAAAAACCCTATTAGGTTCCATTATACTGGTTTATACTGGTTTACATGGAAAAAACCCTATTAGGTTCCATTATACTGGTTTATACTGGTTTACATGGAAAAAAACCCTATTAGGTTCCATTATACTGGTTTATACTGGTTTACATGTAAAAAACCCTATTAGGTTCCATCATACTGGTTTACATGTAAAAAACCCTATTAGGTTGCATTATACTGGTTTATACTGGTTTACATGGAAAAAACCCTATTAGGTTCCATTATACTGGTTTATACTGGTTTACATGGAAAAAACCCTATAAGGTTGCATTATTGCACTGAAGTCCTTGAAACTCCTGGAAACCTTGAAACTCCTGGAAAACTTGAAACTGTTGAAACCTTGAAACTGTATAAGTCCTTGAAACTGCTGAAGGTCAATCTCCATGGCTCACGCCATGGAGATTGACTGTCCTTAAAACTGCTGAAGTCCATGAAACTCCTAAAAACCTTGAAACTGTTGAATCCTTGAAACTGTTGAAGTCCTTGAAACTGTTGAAGTCCTTGAAACTGTTGAATCCTTGAAACTGTTGAAGTCCTTGAAACTTTTGAATCCTTGAAACTGTTGAAGTCCTTGAAACTGTTGAAGTCCTTGAAACAGTTGAAGTCCTTGAAACTGTTGAATCCTTGAAACTGTTGAATCCTTGAAACTGTTGAAACCTTGAAACTGTTGAAACCTTGAAACTGTTGAATCCTTGAAACTGTTGAATCCTTGAAACTGTTGAAGTCCTTGAAACTGTTGAAATCCTTGAAACTGTTGAAGTCCTTGAAACTGTTGAATCCTTGAAACTGTTGAAGTCCTTGAAACTGCTGAAGTCCTTGAAACCGCTGAAGTCCTTGAAACTGTTGAAACCTTGAAACTGTTGAATCCTTGAAACTGTTGAATCCTTGAAACTGTTGAATCTTTGAAACTGTTGAATCCTTGAAACTGTTGAAGTCCTTGAAACTGTTGAATCCTTGAAACTGTTGAAGTCCTTGAAACTGTTGAAGTCCTTGAAACAGTTGAAGTCCTTGAAACTGTTGAATCCTTGAAACTGTTGAATCCTTGAAACTGTTGAAACCTTGAAACTGTTGAAACCTTGAAACTGTTGAATCCTTGAAACTGTTGAATCCTTGAAACTGTTGAAGTCCTTGAAACTGTTGAAATCCTTGAAACTGTTGAAGTCCTTGAAACTGTTGAATCCTTGAAACTGTTGAAGTCCTTGAAACTGCTGAAGTCCTTGAAACCGCTGAAGTCCTTGAAACTGTTGAAACCTTGAAACTGTTGAATCCTTGAAACTGTTGAAGTCCTTGAAACTGTTGAAACCTTGAAACTGTTGAAGTCCTTGAAACTGTTGAATCCTTGAAACTGTTGAAGTCCTTGAAACTGTTGAAGTCCTTGAAACTGTTGAAGTCCTTGAAACTGTTGAATCCTTGAAACTGTTGAAACCTTGAAACTGTTGAAACCTTGAAACTGTTGAAACCTTGAAACTGCTGAAATGTCTGAAAGACCTGAAGTCCTATTAAAATGCATGGAAGAATTCTCAATGCAAATTAATGGCAGAATTCCCAAGCCCGTAGAAAAAAACTGGAAAACCGCAGAACTCAAATTTTTTCTGAAAACTCACAAGTTGTGGAAGCTGAACATGTACAAACTGCAGAAATTGCAGAAAAAGTTGAAAAAATCGCTGAAAACCATGAATTTGCGGAAGCCCCATTATAAGTCAATGGGAAAAATCGGTTGAATATCGGCTGATTGCGGAAAAACCGTAAATCGCTGAATTCCCAAAAGTAATAGCAATAATCTCCCAAACATGTGGAACGTTTTGATGTATAACTTGTGGAAATCGCTGAAACTGTGAAAGCTGTGAAAACTGCAGAAAATCAGGAAAAAAATACTATAATAATAATAAAGAACATGAAAACCAATTATTGACTGCGGAAAGTTCCGCAGTCAATCAATAAAGAACATGAAAACCAATTATTGACTGCGGAAAGTTCCGCAGTCAATCAATAAAGAACATGAAAACCAATTATTGACTGCGGAAAGTTCCGCAGTCAATCAATTATTGACTGCGGAAAGTTCCGCAGTCAATCAATAAAAAAATAAATATATTATACTGAGGATGGTAATGACAACTGGGAAGTACCAGGATCACGAAGTATA
Source organism: Proterorhinus semilunaris (assembly GCA_021464625.1). NCBI lineage: Eukaryota > Metazoa > Chordata > Actinopteri > Gobiiformes > Gobiidae > Proterorhinus > Proterorhinus semilunaris. The sequence continues at coordinate 5,273,338 of CM038357.1, forward strand.
ATATAAACTGCTGCATAGTAACGTGTCTTTATAACATTAAAATAGTGACTTCCAGTAATGTTACACTAGTGATGTTAGTAATGTACCAATGTTTGGCTTTGGTAACAATTTGTAAGAAATATATTAATGATCATTTGTTACTTGCTCTGTACTAGACATTGTACAAGAAATGAAACAGCTGTTGTTGTGTTTTGTATGCTTTGATAAATGAAAATGTTATTGTTTTTATTTTGGGGGTGGAGCGTAAAAGCCTCATAAGACGAACTGCTCAAATAATCAAATAAACCAAGTACCCGGGACACTGGAGCGCATGTAAACTGACTGTGGGAGTTAGTCCGGGACACGGAGGAGTGAGGGGAGTGCTTTTTGATTGACTGCGGAACTTTCCGCAGTCAATAATTGGTTTTCAAGTTATTTATTATTATTCAACAATTATTTTTTTCCTGATTTTTGACACGTTTCACAGCTTTCAGAGTTTCAGCAATTTCCACAAGTTATACATCAAAACGTTCCACATGTTTGGGAGATTATTGCTATTACTTTTGGTAATTCTACAATTCACGTTTTTTCCACAATCGGCCAAAAATCGGTCGATTTTTCCCATTGACTTATAATGGGGCTTCAACAAATTCATAGTTTTCAGCATTTTTTTCCACATTTTCAACAATTTCTGCAGTTTGTGCATGTTCAGCTTCCACAACGTGTCAGTTTTCAGAAAAAAATCGAGTTCTACAGTTTTCCATTTTTTTTATACGGGCTTGGGAATTCTGCCATTAATTTGCATTGAGAATTCTGCCATTCATTTTAATAGGCCCATGCAATTTAATAGGACTTCAGGCACATTCAGGTCTTTCTACAGTTTATGCAATTTCAGCAGTTTCAAGGATTCAACAGTTTCAAGGATTCAACAGTTTCAAGGACTTGAGCAGTTTCAAGGATTCAACAGTTTCAAGGATTCAACAGTTTCAAGGACTTCAGCAGTTTCAAGGATTCAACAGTTTCAAGGATTCAGCAGTTTCAAGGATTCAACAGTTTCAAGGATTCAGCAGTTTCAAGGACTTCAGCAGTTTCAAGGATTCTACAGTTTCAAGGATTCAACAGTTTCAAGGAGTCTACAGTTTCAAGGATTCAACAGTTTCAAGGATTCAACAGTTTCAAGGATTCAACAGTTTCATAGATTCAACAGTTTCAAGGATTCAGCAGTTTCAAGGACTTCAGCAGTTTCAAGGATTCAACAGTTTCAAGGATTCAACAGTTTCAAGGACTTCAACAGTTTCATAGATTCAACAGTTTCAAGGACTTCAGCAGTTTCAAGGATTCAACAGTTTCAAGGATTCAGCAGTTTCAAGGATTCAACAGTTTCAAGGACTTCAGCAGTTTCAAGGATTCAACAGTTTTAAGGACAGTCAATCTCCATGGCGTCAGCCATGGAGATTGACCTTCAGCAGTTTCAAGGACTTATACAGTTTCAAGGTTTCAACAGTTTCAAGTTTTCCAGGAGTTTCAATGTTTCCAGGAGTTTCAAGGACTTCAGTGCAATAATGCAACCTAATAGGGATTTTTACATGTAAACCAGTATAAACCAGTATAATGCAACTTAATAGGGATTTTTGCATGTAAACCAGTATAAACCAGTATAATGCAACCTAATAGGGTTTTTTACATGTAAACCAGTATAAACCAGTATAATGCAACTTAATAGGGATTTTTACATGTAAACCAGTATAAACCAGTATAATGCAACTTAATAGGGATTTTTACATGTAAACCAGTATAAACCAGTATAATGCAACCTAATAGGGTTTTTTACATGTAAACCAGTATAAACCAGTATAATGCAACTTAATAGGGATTTTTACATGTAAACCAGTATAAACCAGTAAAATGCAACTTAATAGGATTTTTTACATGTAAACCAGTATAATGCAACTTAATAGGGATTTTTACATGTAAACCAGTATAAACCAGTATAATGCAACTTAATAGGATTTTTTACATGTAAACCAGTATAATGCAACTTAATAGGGATTTTTACATGTAAACCAGTATAAACCAGTATAATGGAACCTAATAGGGGTTTTTACATGTAAACCAGTATAATGCAACTTAATAGGGATGTTTACATGTAAACCAGTATAAACCAGTATAATGCAACTTAATAGGGTTTTTTACATGTAAACCAGTATAATGCAACTTAATAGGGATGTTTACATGTAAACCAGTATAAACCAGTATAATGCAACCTAATAGGGATTTTTACATGTAAACCAGTATAAACCAGTATAATGCAACTTAATAGGGATTTTTACATGTAAACCAGTATAAACCAGTATAAACCAACCTAATAGGGTTTTTTACATGTAAACCAGTATAAACCAGTATAATGCAACCTAATAGGGTTTTTTACATGTAAACCAGTATAAACCAGTATAATGCAACCTAATAGGGATTTTTACATGTAAACCAGTATAAACCAGTATAATGCAACTTAATAGGGATTTTTACATGTAAACCAGTATAAACCAGTATAATGCAACCTAATAGGGTTTTTTACATGTAAACCAGTATAAACCAGTATAATGCAACCTAATAGGGTTTTTACATGTAAACCAGTATAATGCAACTTAATAGGGATTTTTACATGTAAACCAGTATAAACCAGTATAATGGAACCTAATAGGGTTTTTTACATGTAAACCAGTATAAACCAGTATAATGCAACCTAATAGGGATTTTTACATGTAAACCAGTATAATGCAACTTAATAGGGATTTTTACATGTACACCAGTATAATGCAACTTAATAGGGATGTTTACATGTAAACCAGTATAAACCAGTATAATGCAACTTAATAGGGATTTTTACATGTAAACCAGTATAATGCAACTTAATAGGGATTTTTACATGTAAACCAGTATAAACCAGTATAATGCAACCTAATAGGGATTTTTACATGTAAACCAGTATAATACAACAGTTTCAAGGACTTCAACAGTTTCAAGGTTTCAACAGTTTCAAGGTTTCAACAGTTTCAAGGACTTCAACAGTTTCAAGGTTTCAACAGTTTCAAGGACTTCAACAGTTTCAAGGATTCAACAGTTTCAAGGACTTCAACAGTTTCAAGGATTCAACAGTTTCAAGGATTTAAAAGTTTCAAGGACTTCAACAGTTTCAAGGATTCAACAGTTTCAAGGACTTCAACAGTTTCAAGGACTTCAACAGTTTCAAGGTTTCAACAGTTTCAAGGACTTCAGGAGTTTCAAATATCTATCAAGTATTTTAACAGTTTCAAGGCCTTTTCAAGGATTTCAAGGATTTTTCAGCTAAATTCCACATTAGATCTGTTCCGCAGTCAATCGCAATGGCTTCAGCCATTGCAAGTTTCTAGTTTCCCGTTGAAACGCACCAATGTTTTGTCCAAAATCACGTATTCGGTGAAGCAGAAGTCCTCCAGAAGCACGCTTATGTAATCTCCTCTGAAGAGAGCGGGGAACGGGAGAGCAGCACGGTGCGAGGGACTCAGATATTTCTGTTTGCGCAGTTCCTCTCCAGGTATTTTCGGAGCCTGTCTGTTTGGACTCGTCCCTCGCTCGCCGCCTCGGGCCAGAAACTCTGTTTGTTCACATGAATAATGCTGGAGTCACATGACGTCACGCGCCACGGGCTTATTTTAGCTCCTCACGTCGCCGGCGCATCGTTATCTCCACAAAGGTCTCAGGGTTTAGAAGAAGCTTTACGTCCAAGTGTCTGGGCACCGACATCGAGACAAGTAACTCGACGCTCTCGCCAGAACAAGTGTCAAACACCTGCATGATTCAGGCTTTAAAACATCACATTCTTATTTTATACTTCCTCAAGGTTTAATCATGGATATCCTGTTTTGATTGTATTTGATTGACTGCGGAACTTTCCGCAGTCAACCATTGGTTTTCATGTTCTTTATTATTAAACTTCCGTCTTTTTCCTGATTTTCGACACTTTTCACAGCTTTCACAGTTTCAGCAATTTCCACAAGTTATACATCAAAACGTTCCACATGTTTGGGAGATTATTGCTATTACTTTTGGGACTTCAGCAATTTCCGGTTTTTCCGCAATCGGACAAAAATCGGTCGATTTTTCCCATTGACTTATAATGGGGCTTCCACAAATTCATAGTTTTCAGCATTTTTTTCAACATTTTCTGCAATTTCTGCAGTTTGTACATGTTCAGCTTCCACAACTTGTGACTTTTCAAAAAAAAATTGAGTTCTGCAGTTTTCCAGTTTTTTTTCTACGGGCTTGGGAATTCTGCCATTCATTTGTATTGAGAATAGGGTTTTTTACATGTAAACCAGTATAATGCAACTTAATAGGTTACATGTAAACCAGTATAATGCAACTTAATAGGGTTTTTTACATGTAAACCAGTATAATGCAACTTAATAGGGGTTTTTACATGTAAACCAGTATAATGTAACTTAATAGGGGTTTTTACATGTAAACCAGTATAATGTAACTTAATAGGGTTTTTTACATGTAAACCAGTATAATGTAACTTAATAGGGTTTTTTACATGTAAACCAGTATAATGTAACTTAATAGGGTTTTTTACATGTAAACCAGTATAATGTAACTTAATAGGGTTTTTTACATGTAAACCAGTATAATGTAACTTAATAGGGTTTTTTACATGTACACCAGTATAATGCAACTTAATAGGGTTTTTTACATGTAAACCAGTATAATGCAACTTAATAGGGTTTTTTACATGTAAACCAGTATAATGCAACTTAATAGGGGTTTTTACATGTAAACCAGTATAATGCCACTTAATAGGGTTTTTTACATGTAAACCAGTATAATGCAACTTAATAGGGTTTTTTACATGTACACCAGTATAAGGCAACTTAATAGGGATGTTTACATGTAAACCAGTATAATGGAACTTAATAGGGGTTTTTACATGTACACCAGTATAATGCAACTTAATAGGTTTTTTTACATGTAAACCAGTATAAACCAGTATAATGCAACCTAATAGGGATTTTGACATGTAAACCAGTTTCAAGGACATCAGGTTTCAAAAGTTTAAAGGATTTCAGGAGTTTCAAGGTTTTAACCATTTCAAGGACTTCAGGAGTTTCAAATATCTATCAAGTATTTTAACAATTTCAAGGCCTTTTCAAGGATTTCAAGGATTTTTCATCTTTTTCCTGATTTTCGACACGTTTCACAGCTTTCAGAGTTTCAGCAATTTCCACAAGTTATACATCAAAACGTTCCACATGTTTGAGAGAATTCTGCTATTACTTTTGGGAATTCTACAATTCACGTTTTTTCCACAATCGGCCAAAAATCGGTCGATTTTTCCCATTGACTTTTAATGGGGCTTCCACAAATTCATAGTTTTCAGCATTTTTTTCCACATTTTCTGCAATTTCTGCAGTTTGTACATGTTCAGCTTCCACAACTTGTCAGTTTTCAGAAAAAATCCGAGTTCTGCAGTTTTCCTTTTTTTTTATACGGGCTTGGGAATTCTGCCATTAATTTGCATTGAGAATTCTGCCATTCATTTTAATAGGCCCATGCATTTTAATAGGACTTCAGGTCTTTCAGACATTTCAACAGTTTCAAGGATTCAACAGATTCAAGGATTCAACAGTTTCAAGGACTTCAACAGTTTCAAGGACTTCAACAGTTTCAAGGACTTCAACAGTTTCAAGGACTTCAGCAGTTTCAAGGATTCAGCCGTTTCAAGGATTCAACAGTTTCAAGGACTTCAGCAGTTTCAAGGATTCAGCAGTTTCAAGGATTCAACAGTTTCAAGGACTTCAGCAGTTTCAAGGATTCAACAGTTTCAAGGATTCAGCAGTTTCAAGGACAGTCAATCTCCATGGCGTCAGCCATGGAGATTGACCTTCAGCAGTTTCAAGGTTTCAACAGTTTCAAGTTTTCCAGGAGTTTCAAGGTTTCCAGGAGTTTCAAGGACTTCAGTGCAATAATGCAACTTCATAGGGATTTTTACATGTAAACCAGTATAAACCAGTATAATGCAACTCAATAGGGTTTTTTACATGTAAACCAGTATAATGCAACTTCATAGGGGTTTTTCCATGTAAACCAGTATAATGCAACTTAATAGGGGTTTTTACATGTAAACCAGTATAATGCAACTCAATAGGGTTTTTTACATGTAAACCAGTATAATGCAACTTAATAGGGGTTTTTCCATGTAAACCAGTATAATGCAACTCAATAGGGTTTTTTACATGTAAACCAGTATAATGCAACTTATTAGGGGTTTTTCCATGTAAACCAGTATAATGCAACTTAATAGGGGTTTTTTACATGTAAACCAGTATAATGCAACTTAATAGGGGTTTTTCCATGTAAACCAGTATAATGCAACTCAATAGGGTTTTTTACATGTAAACCAGTATAATGCAACTCAATAGGGGTTTTTCCATGTAAACCAGTATAATGCAACTTAATAGGGGTTTTTACATGTAAACCAGTATAATGCAACTTAATAGGGGTTTTTACATGTAAACCAGTATAATGCAACTCAATAGGGTTTTTTACATGTAAATCAGTATAATGCAACTCAATAGGGGTTTTTACATGTAAACCAGTATAATGCAACTCAATAGGGGTTTTTCCATGTAAACCAGTATAATGCAACTCAATAGGGGTTTTTCCATGTAAACCAGTATAATGCAACTTAATAGGGGTTTTTCCATGTAAACCAGTATAATGCAACTTAATAGGGGTTTCTCCATGTAAACCAGTATAATGCAACTTAATAGGGGTTTTTTACATGTAAACCAGTATAATGCAACTCAATAGGGTTTTTTACATGTAAACCAGTATAATGCAACTCAATAGGGTTTTTTACATGTAAACCAGTATAATGCAACTTAATAGGGGTTTTTCCATGTAAACCAGTATAATGCAACTCAATAGGGGTTTTTACATGTAAACCAGTATAAACCAGTATAATGCAACCTAATAGGGATGTTTACATGTAAACCAGTATAATGCAACTTAATAGGGATTTTTACATGTAAACCAGTATAATGCAACAGTTTCAAGGATTCAACAGTTTCAAGGACTTCAACAGTTTCAACAACTTCAACAGTTTCAAGGACTTCAGCAGTTAGAAGGATTTAACAGTTTCAATGTTTCAACAGTTTCAAGGACTTCAGGAGTTTCAAATATCTATAGAGTATTTTAACAGTTTCAAGGCCTTTTCAAGGATTTCAAGGATTTTTCAGCTAAATTCCACATTAGATCTGTTCCGCAGTCAATCGCAATGGCTTCAGCCATTGCAAGTTTCTAGTTATAAGTAATGTATAAATATTTAAGTTTTCTATAGTATGTGCAACATGTGGTTAGGGCTTCACAGCTAGAAGGCAGAGCGAGATTATTTGTAGAGCACAATCCATACGCAAGTGCTTCACAGTTGCATAAAATTAAATAAAACATCAACATAAAAAATCATCAATTACAGTAAAAGCCAGGAGTAAAATACTTACTACTAAAAAGAGCCGTTTCCAGCCTGGATTTGAACATTGTCAGAGTTGAGGCCTGTCTCACGTCCTCATGAAGACTGTTCCAGATTTTAGCTTTAGCCTCAGCGTGTTTAGTCCTGACTCTGGGAACCACCAGGAGACCCCTCCCCTGAGATGGTTCACACGGCTCTAACGTGTCAGAGATGGACTTTGGTCTAAACCATGAAATGCCTCGTAACGAGCAGAGCTGTTTTAAAGCACCTCACACATGGGGGTAAAAAAACAAAAACCACTGACAGAACAATCAGTGGAAGCCGGTATGATAGAAATGAGAAACATGATACGTTTGAAGATGATACTTTTGAGAATTGCTATTATCATTTCCTAGTTATTCAGAGTGTTGTTGATGTCTGGAGATATTTTTTTCTTAAATTCATGCAGTTCTTATATTTGAAGAGCTTAGTGGCGCTAGGCTAGTGCTAGGCTAAAGCATTTCTATGGTACCAGTTAGCCTTGCTTAAAAACGGTGTGACCCGCTCCACAGTGCACCTGAGGCAAATCACTTATAACGCCAGACTAACAATATAAATGTAAGTAAGTATGTGCTTTATTGTCCTTGTACAACTGTACAACAAAATAGTGTTCAGGTGTTAGTCCTGAGCTGCTGCGGCTGAGCCGCGCTGCCACTGTGTGTCGACCTGACCCGCATGACCTTGGAGGTCGAGAAACTGTAGCACTCGCCCTGGCTGGCTGCCCTCTGTCTCCTCTGATCCTCTGAAATGGTGCCGCGCTTCCTGGGTTTGTCCCTGTTGCAGAGCGTGGTGTCCTGCACTGGTCAGCTCCATCTCTTCCTTCCTCTTTCTCCTGCAGCTCCCTCCGCTTCACAACAGCAAATGTCAGACAGACAAATGTCTGTGTCGATTGAAGAATTTTAACCATTTTGCTTTTAAAATAACTTATATTTGAGCAGCATCAGCTTCGTGGCTGTAAGCTAACCTAGCAGAAGAAAATAGTCCCTCAAAATGCGGTAATTCATGTGATACAAGGTCAGTTATATTTCAAAAAATATTCTATTAACACAGACATTTATATCGTTAGTGGCGTTATAAGTGATTTACCTCAGGTGCACTGTGGAGCGGGTCAGACTGTTTTTAATGCAGGCTAACTGATACCATAGAAATGCGTTAGCCTAGCATTAGCCTAGCGCCACTAGACTCTTCAAATATAAGAACTGCATGAATTTAAGAAAAAAATATCTCCAGACATCAACAACACTCTGGATAACTAGGAAATGAGGCCCAATGTAAAAATCCCGAAATATCCCTTTAAGGGCAGTGGAGTTAGATGAATGTGGTCACTCCTCTCGCTCATGGTCAAATACAGTGAGGCTGATAATTCTTTACTGTGAAGGGAACGAGGGGCAGAGGACAGACGTAGCTCGATGATATGAAGTCGATCCGTTCTGCTTTAGATTCCCCCCCGCCCCGTGAGAAATGTACAGTGAAGGCTCCCGATCGCGCCGACCCGTTTGCATTCCCCACTGTGCCCCCGTGACCTTTGCGCGTGGACGGAGGGAGTGGCTCCAGAAGCGCTTTCCTGTCTGATCGGATGAGCGTGCGCGGCGCCGCGGTGTCAGGCTCCATCTCGTCACCGCGGACGCGTTACATAAGCGAGGGAGCGGCGCGTCCGTCAAAGCCCGACGCTCAGGCGGGGAATTATGGAGACGTGACATCCATCCAAACGTCTCTGAGTGGGAGAAATTGGAATCTGAGGGTGTAAAACGGATTCATGGACAGCTCATTCGAGAAGAGCTACAACCACGACCGCTGGGGTCGAAAACTAAAGTTACATCTTTAGATTTTTGTTCGATACGATTCTTGGTTTATGACACCAATGCCTGAGCGAGACCTTTCTGGTGCCTATACTAAAATATGTGTCATCTTGGGGTCCAAGTTAATAAGATACTACTCGAGATAGTTAAGGTCCGGGTCCAAGATAGTGATCCTAAGGCTCACCGCGGCGGAGCGGCTTTAACGCTCGCACTATCCAGTCCGATTTAGGGAACAACAAATGACTGTACTTTATATCACCGCAAATAAAAAGACCTTTGTGGCGAAATACTTTGCTAAATCACCACAGATCTGAGACTCTACATTTACATTTCATAGCCTGAGCGTCATAGCCTAGCAGTGTTAATTTTGACAACATATTTTAATTTAGTTTTAGTCTTTTGGCAAAAATGTAATTCAATTTTAGTCGAGTTTTAGTCAAAAAAATATCTTCAATTTTAGTCGAGATTTAGTCGACTAAAATTGCAAGTCAATTTAGTCGACTACATTTAAGACAAATTTAGTCAACTTTGTATTTATAATCATTATAATCATATTTAATGGAGGTCCTGCTTCATGGAGCTGCTCCCTCATGAACACAGCTCAGAGCTGCTCCTTTGGCAGAGAATTTACATGATATGAGGCTCTTTCAGACGGTCAATAGAAGTTTGGATCATATTAGTCTCTCCTTTCCATTTTTATTTAGTCTCATTTTAGTCGACTAAAATATCTGGACATTTTAGTCACAGTTTTAGTCTCATGAAAAACTTTAAATTTAGTTTTACTACTTGAACAATAATAGCCTACACAAGTAAAAAAATTAGAAAACAATATTTAAAAAATAATACGAATTGTATGAAAATAACAGATCTGTTTAATATCTATGGTGATTTAACAAATTATTTCACCACAAAGCTCTTTTTATGTAAGTAAGTGCTTTCTTGTCATTGTACAACTGTACAACGAAATAGTGTTCAGGTGTTAGTCCTGAGCTGCTGCGACTGAGCCGCTCTGCCACTGTGTCGACCTGACCCGCATGACCTTGGAGGTCGGGGGAACTGTAGCACTCGGAGGAAACCTGGCTGGCTGCCCTCTGTCTCCTCTGATCCTCTGAAATGGTGCCACGCCTCCTGGGTTTGTCCCTGTTTCAGAGCGTGGTGTCCTGCACGTGCACCTTACTTTTAGCGGTGATATTAAGTAGAATAATTTTCTGACGGTCCCTAAATCTGACTGGATACTACGAGCGTAAGCCGCTGCCCTGTGTGTGTCTGGCTCCTCCTGCAGGTGGTGGGTCCACAGAAGGACGGCCTCATGGTTCTAACCGGGCCTGTTGGTCTCTCATAAGGGGCTTCTGAACCGCTCTTTGTCTGACCCGCCACCTATAGGACCTGTTTGCCCTGGGAGACCCTACCAGGGGCACGAAGCCCCCGACAACAGAGCCCCAGGATCATTCAGGCTCAAACCCCTCCACCACGTTAAGGCCCCGAGTCTCGGGCCCAGAGTTATTAACTCGACATAATTACCCACTTTTTATTTTTATCTCATCCATGTTCCCTGTCGGGCTCGGTAGAAAATAGAACAATAATGATCATCTATTATTAAGACATTTTTATTATGAGTGTGTGTCATTTAAATGAGCTGAAACAACCAAGTCACTTCCTTTAATCTGCCCCTGGACCAACAGCATCAAAACCTTAATACCAGTAGTATAACCATACTGGTATTGTTTACTGGTGCCCAGCTCTAGTTCTAGATGACAAATATTTTACAATACTGTAGGTATGAAAAAAGTCTCTATTAAAGGAACAGGCCATGTTTTTCCATACTGAGATAATGTTCTTACCTGAGCTTAGACGAGTTGGTGTGTACCTGTCTGGTCTTGAGATGTTGTTAGCATTTAGCCTCTCCCAGTATATTCCTATGGCTCCAAACGGGGTGAAGTTAGAAGCGACCAAGCTCTTCCACGGGCACAAAGACCAGACAGGTGCGCCTAAGCTCAGGTAAGAACATCTCAGTCTGGAGAAACACTGGCCTGTTCCTTTAAAGTATCGTATCAGAAGTCTTAGTACAGTATTCTGCTCGTACTGTGGGTGGATATCCCAAAGGCCCGCCCCCAGACGCTCGGCCCGAACACTGTCGATCTACACGTCTGCTGAGCGCCCCTTTGATGGGACGGCACACGCTCCGCGACCTCTGCCCTCGCGCCTCCCTCTCCATGGCCCATTTCCCGAGGGAGGCCTGAAGTGTCTCATCAGGCCGCGACCCGAGAGAACGCGAGCAGACAGCGGCACACGGGCCTCGATAATAAGAGTCTATACTTATTATATTGTCTGTGAGCGGCAGTTTCTCAGTGTTTGTTTTTGTTTGATGGAAGTCGTGCGTGAAAAGATGTCACGATATGAGGTTTTTCTGATGATTGTTTTGAAGGAAAGGACTTGATTTGCCCCTCCTGGAACCGCCACCTTAACGTGGTGGAGAAGTTTGAGCCCGAATGATCCTGGAGCTCTGTTGTCTTGGTAGGGTCTCCCATGGCAAACAGGTCCTAGGTGACGGGTCAGCCAAAGAGCCCCTTATGAGAGACCAACAGGCCCGGTTAGAACCATGAGGCCGTCCTTCTGTGGACCCACCACCTGCAGGGGGCGCTATAGGGGCTGGTGCAGCTCCAACGGCTGCCACCACGACCCGGCAACGGAAAAGTGGACGAAAATGGATGGATGGACTTGATTTGCAGACAACGATATACAAATATACAAACACTGTGGCCACGGCAGCCACCATTCATTCACTCACACATCACTCATCCTGGCCTGTTGTACATGTTTTAGTGGTAGGGGAAACCTTAGTATCTGGAGGAAACCGGAGGAGGTCCAGGAATCGACCCTTCTTGCTGTGAATCGAGAAGTTCTAACCATGCCCTAAATCCGTGGTTCTCAAATCCCGCCTCCTACAGGTGCTCACTGTTGTTGTGTCCTTTTACTGAAGAAAAAAACAATTGTTCAAATAAGTTATATAAACCTACCCCTCATCTCTCACGCATCTTAAACATCACATCAACCTTCAGCAAAGACTCAGGCAAACACACACATGAGTCCATTCATTGTACGCCTATGTGCATTCATATCAATCGTTTATAATCGCACCAAATGTCCCTGAAGGATTTATTGTCGAACTAAATAGATCTACACAAATAGAAAAGCACGTATCTTTTTCACGTCTTTCGTTTATAGTCGTACAAAAACATAAATAAATGTACCGTACAATATCCATGTGTGCAAGCTCTGTATATGATTATACAGAAAGACAAACTGCCTATTGTAATATAGTTAAAGCAGTACTAAGTGACTCATGCCCCTAGAGGCCATAACCGCCACTGCAGGTGTCATGGCGTGTTGCGTTTTTTACTCATTAATCGTCCGTGAGAGTAAATACTACGCTGACAGAAAAGACAAAGCGACAGAGGGATATTGTATTTTTTTCACTCAAACTCGGCTGTAAATACTGTTTAAGTGGCGCTAGCCCGCAGTTAGCTTTGCCCGTTAGCCTGTTAGCTTCTTTGTCGTGATTCCATTAGTGTGTATTGGTGACTCCGACACGGAGGCAGTGAAGTTGCAATTGGGGTTTTCTGGCCAGAGACACCAGGGGGAGATGAAAGACCCCCCAATCATCCCAGTAACACTTGTATTACCCCCAGAGGGGCTACGGGAAGGATTTATTAAGGTAAACACGTTACTTAGTTCTGCTTTAAGATGGACGGGAAAATATATATCTACATATATACACATATATGTAATCCATGTGTACAGTAGTTAACATTAGAAATATATGTTTTTGTTCATAAACATTTTAATAAACAAACTCTCCTTGTTTTAAAGCAGCACTATGTAACTGCTACGACGCCTGTAGTTGCGCTTATGGCCTCTAGGGGCACGAGTTACTTAGTACTGTTTTAAGGTCATTCAAACTGAATTCTAAACGCACTAAATGAACCATTGTTTATGGTCAATGATACATTACTTTTACATTTATGTTAAGAAAAAGTACAGATTCACTTCAGTCTGTTAAAATTATTATTTAATTATTTAATGATTATTCAATAACTACTTTCTGCCTTGACTGTACTGTTTTTTGCACCTTGGCCAGATCGTCATTGTAAATGAGAGCTGGTTCTCGATTGACTTACCTGGTAAAATAAGGAATTAAATTAAATTAAATGAAAACAATTTTTTGATATGTTGTATTTGGGTCGCGGCTTGTCGTCCCAGGGGGATCCTGAGTCCCCACATTTACATTTCATTCCCTGTTGCCTTGATCATTTAAAATAAATCAGAGGCACTGTAGGGGTCCCCAAAGCCCCCAGTTTAGGCATTTTATTCAAATATCGATCTATTTTTAACCCCGGTTCAGTTCAGTTTAGTCCTGATTCGATCTAGGTTTGTGAAAGGTGAATTCTTTTTGGTGTGATACGTTCCCGAGCCGCTCTCTGCTTCGGCTGCTGCTCTCACTCTGCGTTTGCTCTGTGTCATTGTCTCCGTTACATAAGCCCCATCTGAACATGAATATGCATAAGTGTAATAAGTGTACAGTAAACCGATGCAGATCAGTCCATGAAGCCCGGAGAGCGCGGCGCGTTTCCCACCGGACGCTTTATGCAAATTCCCTCTGAATATTCACCGTGGCGGCGCGTGTTTGTGTGTTTTGTGTGTGTGTTTTGTGCGTGTGCTGCGTTCAGGTGTGGCGCGGAGATGCGGCCGTCACGTGCGCACTCGCTCGCCGTCACAGAGGGAGACACGTGGCCTGATTCCCCCGTCTCCCGAGAGTAAAGGGGGGGGGACACACGAACGCGTCATTAGGAAGGAGGGGAGTGTGTGAAACTGAAGCGGAGCCGTCCAAATATTATTACTGCGGTTTATTGAGATGGACGGGCGTGTGGTCAGCGGAGGAAAAGGAACTGAACCAATCGCCGCCATATGCTCATTTATGGGGCATGGGCTCGACCGATCACAAAGTCCAGCGTCTTCTCTCTCAGCACAGATGAACTGAGGTCACATGACTGTCTCGTAAAGGCGTCCATACGTGGAGACAGTGTTCCAAATGATGAAAGGACTTGTGGCCGGTTTGTGCTTCCAGTCACTTCCAGTTAATGGTCAGGGAAAACATTTAGACATGTTTCTTTCCAAAGCGCTGCCTCCACGTTGAGTTGTATCGCTGCTGCTCGAGTCCTGACAAGAACCAGGAAATACGACCACATTAGTCCAGTGCTCCGGTCTCTGCGCTGGCTTCCTGTCACTCAGAGAGTAGAATTTAAAACAGCTCTGCTCGTGTACAAGTCTTTTCATGGTTTAGCACCAAAGTCCATCTCTGACATGTTAGAGCCGTATGAACCATCTCGGGCCCTGAGAACTTCAGGGAGGGGTCTCCTGGTGGTTCCCAGAGTCAGGACTAAACACGGTGAGGCTGCGTTTCAGTTTCATGCAGCTAAAATCTGGAACAGTCTTCATGAGGATGTGAGACAGGCCTCAACTCTGACAACGTTCAAATCCAGGCTGAAAACAGCTCTTTTTACCCGAGCAGATGAAAACTGAAAGTATTTTATCTGCACTCTTGCCTTTTACTGTCATTGATTAATTTTTATGTTGATGTTTTAATGATTGATTTGATCTGTTTTCTTGTAATTTTATGCAACTGTGAAAGCACTTTGAATTGTGTATGAATTGTGCTCTACAAATAAACTTGCCTTGCCTATCAAGCGCTGCTTCATTTGAAATTATGGCGAATCTTTTTAGCGTCGTTTACTGAGACAAAGGATTCGCCTAAACAAAAAAAAACTGTCTTTTAAACATGTCTTTTGTGAGTGGGTCGGTAGTTAAGCACGTGCGCAGTGATGTGGCAGCTTTTTCCATGTGTTTTTGCGCCGGATGCCCTCACGGGAGCCGCCGGGACCCGTGATGGATCTGCGTCCTATTTACGATCGGGCTATAGGTGCGCCCGGCCCCATAACGTCAGCCATCGCTGTCAGCCGTAATTAAGCTCTTCGTCTTCATTAGCCTCAAATGGCAGCGCGCACGTGTGGGTGTGCACGTGTGGGTGTGCACGTGAGGGTGTGCACGTGTGGGTGTGCACGTGTGGGTGTGCACGTGAGGGTGTGCACGTGAGGGTGTGCACGTGTGGGTGTGTACGTGGGGGTGTGCACGTGAACAAGGAAAGGGTCGTGTGTCGTCACGCGCATCAGCTCCAACTGGACTGTTGGTTCTCAAACTGTGGTGTCCCACTGCGGTACTTCCTCGGTCGTCCTCCATTTTCCAAAACATTAAAAGCATCAAAAGGCCTTAAAGGAATAATAATAATAATGATCCGTCCCTGCAGGAGTTTGTAACGTTACGTAAAATCAAAGTAAACGATTTTACGTAACGTAAACTTCGCAAAGTCAGTGCGGCGTCGAAACTTTCCCACAACCTGATGTCTCTCAATGGAATGTGTGTTGTCAGCAGGTCAGTGTGGCAGGTGACTGCCCTCCCCCATGGCCCTCACTCCCCCATGGCCCTCACTCCCCCATGACTGTCACTCCCCCATGGCTGTCACTCCCCCTCACTTCCCGTCACTCCCCCATGGCTGTCACTCCCCCTCACTCCCCGTCACTCCCCCATGGCTGTCACTCCCCCATGGCTGTCACTCCCCCATGGCTGTCACTCCTCCATGGCCCTCACTCCCCCATGGCCCTCACTCCCCCATGGCTGTCACTCCTCCATGGCCCTCACTCCCCCATGGCCTTCAGTTTCTTTTGTAAACCTTTGTCATTATGCTAAATGTGTTAGCCGCTAATGCTAAACTCTGACTGTGTTAGCCGCTAATGCTAAACTCCGACTGCGTTAGCCGCCAATGCTAAACTCTGACTGTGTTAGCGGCTAATGCTAAACTCCGACTGCGTTAGCCGCCAATGCTAAACTCTGACTGCGTTAGCCGCTAATGCTAAACTCTGACTGTGTTAGCCGCTAATGCTAAACTCTGACTGCGTTAGCCGCTAATGCTAAACTCTGACTGTGTTAGCCGCTAATGCTAAACTCTGACTGTGTTAGCCGCTAATGCTGCATTCAAACGAGTGATTTGTCGCTTTGTAAAAAGAAAAGGGGGTCGACTTAGGACGGTCACGATAATATATTAACTTATCGTTCAATAAATGACAGATAAACATTTATTGCTGGTACATTTATTTTATAGGTAATACTTTATGTCGTACCCAAAGTTGTGTCTCATTGTATTTCATGTTAATTGTGGGATATTTTATGCACTTTTTGAACAGAGCCCAACTTCAGAGTTTGTTTCTGTGTCATTAAAAGATCAATAATATCATTTATCGCAATAGTGACGTAGAGACATGGTGAAAATCTATAATTAGGGCCTTGAAAAGCTGTGACTTCTATATCTGTATAAACCCCAAAACAGGAAATACAATGATAATCCAGCCCCGACGATATATAATAAATAAGTCTTAACATCTTTTTTTTGTATCAGCCTGAATGTTTTTCTGTGAGGACTCAAACCCGCGACCTCCTCACTGAGTGGCGGGATAACCGCTCCGCAGCCTGCGCTTTTTATTTATTTTTGTACCTCCGTGATTTGGAGTAAGTCGCGTTATGTCACCTCGCTGTCCTCTTCTCGCCTGTTACGTCACGTCTCCATGGAAACGACAGAGGAGGAAATTCATTCTGCTTCAGTTAAAAAGAGAAGGAGAGGAGGGGGGAGGAAGGTGGGGGGAGGTAGAGGAGGAGAGAGAGGGGATGGGGGGCAGAGAGAGGGGGAGAAGGCGAGGGGACAAAAAGAAGGAGAGGGAGGGATGAAAGGAGAGAGAGAGAGGAGAGAAAGTAGAGGAGGGGGGGCAGAGAGGAGATGGGGGGCAGAGAGGAAGGGGGGGGGGGCAGAAAGAAAGAAGGGGCCAGAGAGGAGGAGGGGCAGAGAGAGGGGGGAGGGAGGGAAGGAGAGAGGAGAGAAGAGGGGGGAAGGAGAGAGGAGGGAGAAAGAGGGAGAGCGAGAGGGGAGAGAGAGAGAGGAGGGGGGAAGAGGGAGAGCGAGAGGGGAGAGAGAGAGAGGAGAGGGGGCGGAAGGTGGGGGGAGGTAGAGGAGGAGAGAGAGAAAGAGGGAGGGAGAGGGGAGAGCAAGAAGGGGCCAGAGAGGAGATGGGGGGCAGAGAGAAAGGGGGCCAGAGAGGAAGGGGGGGGCAGAAAGAAAGAAGGGTCCAGAGAGGAGGAGGGGCAGAGAGAGGGGAAGGAGAGAGGAGGGAGAAAGTGGGAGAGCGAGAGGGGAGAGAGAGAGAGGAGGGAGAAAGAGGGAGAGCGAGAGGGGAGAGAGAAAGAAAGAGAGGGAGAAAGAGGGACAGCGAGAGGGGAGAGAGAGAGGGGGGGAGAGAGAAAGAAAGAGAGGGAGAAAGAGGGAGAGCGAGAGGGGAGAGAGAGAGGAGGGGGGAAGAGGGAGAGCGAGAGGGGAGAGAGAAAGAAAGAGAGGGAGAAAGAGGGAGAGCGAGAGGGGAGAGAGAGAGGAGGGGGGAAGAGGGAGAGCGTGAGGGGAGAGCGTGAGGGGAGAGAAAGAGGGAGAGCTAGAGGGGAGAGAGAGAGGAGGGAGAAAGAGGGAGAGCGAGAGGGGAGAGAGAAAGAAAGAGAGGGAGAGATGCTTTTGAAGCCGTTCAGGAAGCTCTCACAGACACAGGATTCCCACTGAAGAGACTTAACCCACACAAAACCAATTCACAAACGGCACTTCTCCGTGAGACTGATCGCAGGAGTCACATGACGTCACAACCTCTGTGTGTGGTTAACGTCTCCGCCACGGCTGCACCGATCCACATGAAACAAAAACTGTCACAATGTTCTCCTCTCTCAGCTCAGAGTGGAGCGTAATGAATGAAACCTCGGTGTGTTGTCCATGAAGGGTCTGAGTGGGCTTCAGCGGGATGTGCGGCGAGGGCTGTGGCGCCTGATTGTGACTTGTTCTCAGAGACGCTTCATTACGCATTTAGGTAATGACGGTCTTTAAACACACCGCCGATACGCAGACGCTACGACACGGGAGCTTGTTATGGGAATCACATTTTCCCAATTCTTTTCAGACGCTCTCCGGCGGACTACGAGCATATCGAGCCCACGCTAATGAAGTTCAGTCCACATCCGGTTCTTGTCCGTGTTTTATCACATTCTCGCCATCAGAGAATTAAGCGGATTGTCCGGTTGAAGTGAAAAACCGGCACTCTAAACTAGCCGTTAGCATGTAGCATGACGCTAGCATGTTTGGTTAGAATTCTCCATTATGTATGTATTTAAAACTCAATGTCTCTGTCTCTGTCGACGATCTTTGTAGCATGTGACTCCGCCCTCTTTTCCTCCGCTCTGAGCCGCTGTCACACGGCGAGTAGATGCTAAACACGTAGCGTGCTTAAAGGAACAGGCCACCGTTTTTCCAGACGGAGATCTGTTCTGAGCTCAGACGAGTTGATGCGTAGCCGTCTGCTCAGTCAGGCTAATGTTGTTAGCGTTTAGCCTCTCCCAGCAAAGGTATAGCTCCAAACTGGGGTGAAGTTAGAAGCGACCAGCTAGAGTACTTCACTGCGCGGATGTCCAAGTACTCCAGGTGTTGTTACGCCTCACAATATAGTTCCCCTTTTTATCCTCTTAGAAAATCGACATGTTTTAATTTTGTGTAACTAGACTCGGCTCATGTAACGTTTCGCGTAACTGTATTTAAATAGGGCAGGGTAAGGCAACGTCAGGCCCGGGGGCCAAATCCGGCCCTCCAGCACAGAACCTCTGGCCCCCCAAAATGATTTTGAGAAATATTATTATGCAATTATAAAAATAAGAGCTTATGAGAGACCAACAGGCCCGGTTAGAACCATGAGGCCGTCCTTCTGTGGACCCACCACCTGCAGGGGGCGCCGTAGTGCAATGTGATCCCACGACCCGGCAACGGACAAGTGGAAGAACATGGATGGATGGATTAAACTAGTTAAAGAATCACATTTTTGGCCTTGTTTCTTGGTGTTCAAAGTTAAAGGGAAGTTCCTAACAGATACAAGAAAAACTGTTTGGGGAAAAAGCTTAAAAATCTTCCAGTTATCGATCCAGTAAAACACAGAAGAAACTGTTGTGTCTTGGAGCTACTTTGAGGCGGTCACGTATCAAGGCAGGCAGTAAATAGCGAGTGTGTGTTGTATTTAATTTACCATTTGAAATGTCCTGTTTTACAGTTTGGCCCAAATCTGATATTTAAATGAGACAATGCGGCGTGAGTAAAAGATGAATGAAACTGTTATTTTATACATTCACGACATTCAGAATGACATGTGATCATCTGAGTCGGAGCAGGAGCAAGTTTTTCCCTGAAGTGATTGGATTCACAAACCTGCAACAGTTGGAAGAGCGTTGTGAGACCTTAGTTCATACGCGCTGAGAGAAGACGCTGGACTTTGTTTGTGTTTTATGTGAAAAGGTATAAGACATTCCACCATAGAATATTTCTCTCTGACCTTGTGAATAATTACCGTCCTGGTCTGAGTTATAACTGAGCATATGGAGAAAATGGAGCGAGTCCAAGTCTCCCCTGAATACAGCTGCTGTAATTATCAAAGCACCTGCCACATTCACAGCCTCACACCCCAGACCGAGGCACTGGAGTGTCCGTGGACCAGAGCCGGGGGCCACGGGGCTATTTTAAACCCACGGGCTATTAATACACAATCAAATACAAAAACAGAAACGCATGTGTTGCTTCGACTGCGAGTCGTCAAACACGAGGTCTTCCGGCTGAGTTATTTTGAAGCTGCACAAACATCTGGGACTTGCTGATCATTGGGAGCATATTTAGTGTGTGTATTTATCCAGGTGTTAATTACTAAACTAAACAGTGTGGCCACATCTTGAATAAGTAATCTTATCACGGATGACTCCATTAAAAACTGACTTTAGTGATCGCTTGATTTTAAAAGTAACTGAGTTACATTACACTTTACTTTATCAGTTACTGTGGTAACTGTTGCGAGTCACCAACCATTCACTCACACTCATTCCGGCCTGTTGTACATGTTTTTAGTGGTAAGAGATAAGACACGGAGACAACATGCAAACTCCACAGAAAGGCCCCGCTAACCGCTGTGCCACCGTTCATTCACCTGCTGAGGCTAAATAAAAGCCGTTTCCATGAAGATGACAACCCCAAACCTCCTGCATTAGCTCTCTGCTGCCACCTCCTGGTGGGAGTACCTGTGTTTCGACTCGCTCCTCCTGAAGCCTAGTTTATCTGTAAGCTCTCAGTCTCCCTTCCAAGTTATTATCGATATTTCTATCATTCCTATATGTTTAAGTGCTTTTGTGTTTTCACTTTTTATGTTTTAAAAACATATATCACATCATGAAAGCAAAGGAACAACGCAGAAGTGTGAACGATTTTGCGTCAGGAAGACCAACTTACAGTGGGCGGGGCTTACGGTGTGCGAGGCTTATGGTGGGCGGGGCTGACCGCTCGACCATAAACTATAGGCTTGAGGTTGTACGTCTCCAGGACACGCTCTCCTCACCTCTTGCTAAGCTTGAAAACACACAAAGGAGACCAAGAGGAGGCGGGTGGGAGGGGCTTATGGGTATACCGTGCGGAAATCAGGAAGTGAAACAACTGGATGTTTTGTTTCAGCTGTTTTTTACATCATATTGCATTGTCTATGTTCAGTGTAAGATATGATATGACCGAATACCTGCAGAAAGCATAATGCCCGCTCTTTAAAGCCAAAACAAAGCTTCAAAAAGGACCTTGGACTAATTTAAAACCCTCATCGTGAAAAACTCTCTTGTGCTTTATCGCCCAAGGACACAAGCGACTCTGTCAACCCACTTCCTCCACACACCGTTCCTCTTGCGAGCTTTCGGACGGAGTTTAAATCTCTCCACACTGCAGTCCGCTTGATGACTAAAACGTTACCCAATCAGAGACAAAAGGAACGTCCTTTTCCATCTCAGAAGTGCATGTTCCACAGAGTGTGCGTCACGTCTGCGCCGACTTTGTTTCCTGTTCCTGACGTCGGCGCGAGGCTTCGGCTTCAGGCCTTGTTCTCTCCCTCCCTGTTCCCCTCTGACTTATTTGCCCTGTTATCGTACCATATCCACATCTTTGAAACCCTTTACCACCACCACCGCCGCCACCACCACCGCCACCGCCACCACCACCATCCGCAAGGGCCCCGCATTTCAGTCAATGATGGAGCTGTTGTTCCGCTGATTAATACGGCGACAGGCTCCCTGGCAGCACTTTACGCCTACTCTGCCACATATTACCCCAAAATGGAGCATTCTGTTGAAGTGCATGAGCAGGAGAGACTTTCCCCCTGTCATTCCCGACGTGCGTCTCTGCTCGTGTCCCCACTCGATCTGTGTCCCGGGTCCTCTGGCTTTCCCCCGTCTCCTGGGCGGTGCATCGGCCACATCCATCCATTCATCTTCTTCCACTTGTCCGTTGCCGGGTCGTGGGGGCAGCTGTTGGAGCTGCACCAGCCCCTATGGCGCCCCCTGCAGGTGGTGGGTCCACAGAAGGACGGCCTCATGGTTCTAACCGGGCCTGTTGGTCTCTCATAAGGGGCTTCTGAACTCTTTGTCTGACCCGTCACCTAGGACCTGTTTGCCATGGGAGACCCTACCAGGGGCACGAAGCCCCCGACAACAGAGCCCCAGGATCATTCAGGCTCAAACCCCTCCACCACGTTAAGGTGGCGGTTCCAGCAGGGGCATCTTCTGGCACCGCCTTGTTCGGATTCATATTGGTCTCGGATGTTTAAAGCTAAAGTACTGTACTGTGTACTGTGGTTTGGGGCAGTACTTATAAAAACACAGTTAAACCAATAATATTGTTGCAAAAAAGAGCTATCCGAGTAATTCATAAAGTTGGGTTTTTGGACCACACAAACTCATTATTTTTAAAATCAAAGATCATGAAGTTTTGTGACATTGTTGAGTTCCAAACTGTACAGATGTTATTCAAAGCAAGGTATAAATTGTTACCAATCCAAATACAAAGAAGGTTCCAAGAACGTACTGGTCGTTATGAATTACGTGATGAATTAAACTTTAGGATTCAGAAACATAGCACAAAGTTTTAGCCCAACAGTTAATGGTGTACAATTGTGGAATAAACTGGAGATGGAGTTGAAACGATGTTCAAACATCAACCTGTTTAAATATAAATACAAACTAAAGACTTTTGAAATATACAGACAAGAAGAAATGTGTTGCCACTAGGGGGAGCAGTGGGATCAATTATGTGTATTTTTTCCTCTATAATCTGGAAGAGTGTTGCTGCTTGGAACGGTTGTCATTCTATTGCTCAAATTCACAAATGGAGAATTAGGGTTGGCAGGTTATGGATCTGTTGAGAGGGACCCTCCCAACGGGCTCTAAACCTTGTCCTTTAATGCACCACTCAGCATAGGAACATATTCTACAAAATCAGCTGTTAGGGCAGCCGTGTGGGGGTTTGTTGATTGGGAGTTACTGCTCTCTTCAAATGGCCTGCTTTACACTCTGGCTTTTTAAAGCACCACACTATGCAGGGCTACAGCATACTTCACATATAACTCAATTAAATAAACATATAATAATAATGATTATGAAAATTACACCCAAATTAAAATTATACTGAGAATGGTAATGACAACTGGGAAGTATCAAGATCTCGGAGTATAATACCTATTAATGTACCTTCATAACATAAAAGTAACTCTCGGTTATCAAGGGTAAAAATCTGAAAGAAATATATTAAGGATCACATTTTTATTTTATTTTGACTGCTTTGTTCTGGATATCGTGCATGAAAAAAGATTGTTGTTGTAGTTGTGCGTTGTTTCAATTAATTGTATAAACATATATTTTTTTGTAAGTTTGTAAGTTGGTCTGTACGAATGTAGCTGCTTGAAATGTTTTAAATGTTCTTTTTTTATTTATTTTATTGCACTTGGGGGTGGGCACTCATAAGCTTTTGCTTCAGCCCACTCCTTTTGAGCACTATGTGTACTGCTCAAATAAACAAATAAACTAAACTAAACTAAACTAAAGTAGAATATTTTGTCACAGTAAAGTTTTGCCGACTATGACCAGACTGAAACTACATTTGCAGTGTTTAACCTCTTCCCTCCCCGCCTTAACCGAGCACACTTTCTCCAGTTCAGCTTCACCCAAATCGAAAAGCTTCTCGACCGGAGCTCGCAGCCTATAGGTCGGTGTAACGCCTCATTTGAAAGCTAAGACCTACAAAACTCATCGAAGAGTTTTTGTCACTGCGTTTTCATCCCCATTTAAGTCTCGTTTTTGTGGCTATTTTGATGCTTTTTTTTCGAGGAGGTTAATGAGACTAAAACTGGAACAGGTCTGTGCTTTGTCCATGGGGGGGAGGAAGAAACAGGAAGCAGAGAATATCATTATGTCTGAATCGAGGCGTCTTTTTTTGGGACTCTCGTCTGCCTCTGATTCCTAATAAAACCTCTCCTCCTAAATCGAAGAGCGTCCCCCGCACTGCGTTTCCTCCGAGTCTGACATTGTGTTACGTAAATGTTTGGCCGCTCGGAGCTCGCCGCGTCTTTGAACGTGATTTTGCCCAAAGAAAGAGCTGCCACCAACGGTTTGTGTGAAGAGGCTCACGTGGCCGGGCCCAGAGCCGGGACTCGCGGCTCTTTCCCAGGAGCCGGATCGTCACAACAGGTGACCAGTGTGGTTTTTGGCGGTCCTCTTATATGGTCTTTTAGAGGAACACGCTTTTAGCTTTAGTCACATTTTAGTCATTTCTAAATGCAGTCGTTTTAGTCGACGGAAACTCAAAAGGTTTTAGTCAAAAATGTGAACAGCCCGATATCAGTAAATGTATTCGTTAAACACAATAGATTTATTTTTGTATGTGGACTACAGTTGACTCATAAAAGCTTAGTCTGATATATGTAAGGCAAGGCAAGTTTATTTGTAGAGCACAATTCATACACAAGAATTCAAAGTGCTTCACAGTTGGATAAAACTACAAGAAAACAGATCAAATCAATCATTAAAACATCAACATAAAAATGGATCAATGACAGTAAAAGGCAAGAGTGCAGATAAAATACTTTGTTTTCATATGCTCGGGTAAAAAGAGCTGTTTTCAGCCTGGATTTGAACATTGTCAGAGTTGAGGCCTGTCTCACATCCTCATGAAGACTGTTCCAGATTTCAGCTGCATGAAACTGAAACGCAGCTTCACCGTGTTTAGTCCTGACTCTGGGAACCACCAGGAGACCCCTCCCTGAAGTTCTCAGGGCCCGAGATGGTTCATACGGCTCTAACATGTCAAGACCATGAAACCATGAAAAGACTTGTACACAAGCACTAATATGGTGGTATTTCCTGGTTCTTGTCAGGACTCGAGCAGCAGCGTTCTGGATGTTCTGCAGCTCTAACAGCTCGTTTAGAAAGGCCAGTGAGCAGCCGTTACAGTCGTCTAACCTGCTGGAGACAAATGCATGGATGAGTGTCTCCAAGTCTGGTTTTGACACTATTCCTCCGATCTGAATGTTTTTCAGATGGTAAAAAGCTGATGATGTTATTGCTTTGATGTGGCTGTTTAAGTTCAGGTCAGAAACTGCGCCTGTTTCTCAACATAAAGAACGTCTGTAAAGGAGCTCTTACGCTTTACAAAGTGCATTGAATTGGTAATAATAAACACACAAAATACTCAACTCGAATTGCACAGTTTTCCTCAAACCACATAACCAGCCATGGGTTTGTTTACGTTACGTTGGGAGGACCGATCCTGCCAAAGCTCAGGCGTTGTTGTTTGGGATTGCGAGGTCCACTGGGGTTTTCCACCAGCGCTTCACTGTCCGTTTCTCCATTAAGATCAATAAATAATGTGACGACTTCCACAATGTGAAGGCGCTCGCTGAAAACGCCATGTCCATGTTGCTGACCTGCTGTAAAGTTTTGGAGGACACAGTCAGCGAGCACGGACGTGATGTGCTGTCGGTCTGAGCAGCGGGACCCAAACCAACGACGTTACCGATTTGGAAAAGAAACTAGTCCTAGATCAGCTCCTCAACTGTTTCTCCTGTATTGGTGTTTCATGGCGCCATCGTCTCCGGGGTTTTCTTGAGGTTGAGTTGAAGGTGGTTGCATTCACACCATTAAGAACTCCCTGTGGCAGTGTCATCCGCATAATTGATGTACACAGTTGAGGGTGATGTGCCGGTGCAGTCGTTTAACACCCCGACACTATGTGAAGCGCTTTGGGCGACTTGTTGTCTCGTGTGAACAGATAAGAGATGAGACGAGCCTTTATTGATCTTCTCACAATGGAGACTTTTACTTGTTACATTCAGCTCTCAGAAACCCCCAGGGTGTGCAAATAGGCAGGAAAAGTGAAAAAAATAAATAAATTAAATAGTAAACAGTGGTATCTTATACACTGCCCTGCGAAAGTACTAATACACCTTGAACTTTTGCACATTTTGTCATGTTTACAACCCTAAACGTAAAGATTTTATTTAGAATTTTTGACTTTTTATTTTCTAATGACTGCAGAATGTTCACACCTTGTCCTAACCATTAAATAGAGGCCACATGTGTGTAATCTACTCTCAGTATAATTCCAGCTGTTCTGTGAGGGCCTCAGAGCTATGGTCTGAGTGTATTGGTCACTAAACAACATCATGAAGGCCAAGGAGCTCACCAGAGAGGTCAGGGATAAAGCTGTGGAGAAGTTTAAAGCAGCGTTATGTTATACAAAGATTTCCCAAGATTTGAACATCTCAATCCATCATTTAGAAATGGAAAGAGTATAGCACCACTGCGAACTTACCAAGACACGGGCGTCCACCTAAACTAACAGACCGAACAAGGAGAGCACTGGTCAGAAATGTGACCAAGTGCCCCAAGATAACTCTGGAGGAGCTGGGAGGTCCTGCCGCTGAGCTGGGGGAATCTGTACATGGGACAACTATAAGTCGTACTCTACACAAATCTGGCCTTCATGGACGAGTGGCAAGAAGAAAGCCATTATTGAAAGGAGGCCAGAAGAAATCCCGTTTGAAGTTTGCTAGAAGTCATATGGAGGACACAGCTCCCATGTGGAAGAAGGTGCTTTGGTCAGATGAGACAAAAATTTAACTGTTTGACCCAAATGCAAAACGTTATGTATGGAGCAAACCAAACACTGCTCATCGTCCTGAGTGCACCATCCCCAGTGTCAAATATGGTGGGGGAGCATCATGCTATGGGGCTGCTTTTCCTCAGCGGGGACTGGGAAGATTGTAAGAATAGTTGGGGATGGAGGCAAATACAGAGACATTTTGGAGGAAAACCTGCTGGAGTCAGCAAGAGAATTGAGGCTGGGGTGGAGATTCACCTCCCAGCAGGACAATGACCCTAAACACAAAGCTACATCTACAATGGAATGGTTTAAAAACAAACATATTAATGTGTTAGAATGGCCCAGTCAAAGTCCTGACCTAAATCCTATTGAACATCTGTGGAAAGACCTGAAAATGCTCTCCTTCTAATTTGACAGAGCTTGAGTTGTTTTGTAAAGAGGAATGGGCTAAAATGTCAGTCTCTACATGTGCAAACCTTGTAGAGTCAAACCCCAGAAGACTTGCTGCTGTTACTGCAGCAATAGGAGGTTCCACAAAGTATTAAGTCATGCTGTGTGAATACTTGTGCACGCCCCACTTTTCGGTTTTCTACTTTTTGAAAAATAACAGAATCATGTTTCATTTTGCTTTCACTTCACAGTTGTCTGTTACTTGTGTGTGAACTTTCAGTAAAACAGTCAAAATAAAATCTTTACGTTTAGGGTTGTAAACATGACAAAATGTGCAATGGTTCAAGGTGTATTAGTACTTTCGAGAGGCACTGTATACAATGACTACCAAGGACTTTACGGGGACAAAAAAGTATAAACAGTAAATAATAGAGTAAACAGACTTGTTATAGTCAGTATTAGCAGTGCAGGTTTACATCACAGTGCAAGTGGTCGATAAAGTGATGTAAATACAGAGATTATGTTACTTTACAGTCTTGTTGTTCAGTCTGACAGCAGTGGGGATGAAGGACCTGCTCCTTCTTGCACTGAGGGTGTCTCAGTCTTCCACTGAAAGAGCTGCTCAGCTCCTCTACAGTCCCGTGCAGTGGGTGGGAGGTGTTGTCCATGATGGAGGTGAGCTTGGCTAATACCCTCCTGTCCCCCAGGGGGCAGCGCAGGACGGAGCTGGCCCTCCTGACCAGCTTGTTCAGTCAGTTCTTGTCCCACTCTGTGCGGCCCGGGGCCCAGCACACGGCAGCGTAGTGGAGAGCAGAGGCCACAGAGTCAGAGGTCTGCTCACTCCGAAGGACCTCAGTCTCCTCAGAAAGTGGAGGCTTGTACAGGGTGTTTTTTTGTTGGGGGAACAGTCCAGTTTATTGTTGAGGTGAACATCCAGGTACTTGAAACTGTCCACCAACTCGATGTCCTCCCCCTGGATGTTCAGCGGTGTGTGCAGTTGTGATTTCCTCTTGAAGTCGATCACCATCTCCTTTGTCTTACTGGTGTTCAAGCTCTGTACAAATAAGCATCTATTCCATTATAGTGTAAACAGGAATGGACTGAGCACACAACCTTGTGGCACTCCAGTGTTGGTGATGAGCTGTTGTTGTGCCGCTGGTTCGGACTGCCTGTCGTCTGTTGGAAAGCAAATCATAAATACAGCTCTGTGCTGGCCCTGAACGCCACATCGCTGACCTGCTTTTGTCTTTGTTTGTTTCAGGAAAGTGGAGCGACGCCGCGCTGGAGGAGGAGGAGGGGGCGAGGCTCGGGCAGAGGCACCTGCTGCAGAATTTCTACTACGAGAACGAGTCCAGGCTTTTTGCAGAGAAAGACACACAGAAGAACTGCACGGAGCCAGGTACGAACGGAGCGCTTAGCAACCTTAAACAAGAGGCAATGTTGTTCGCTCGTCAAAAACACACTCTTAGTTGCGTTTGGAGCCTCTATGTTTGCATTTTCTACAGTAGTGGTTCCCAACCTGGGGGGCCGCCTGAGATAATCTAAAATTAGTTTTAAATGCAGACAAGACGAAATACATGTTGTTCAGAAAATCAGCTTCTCAGGGCGGACCTCCCATCATTTCGAATCCAACTAGTGACTGAATATAAATACCTTGGAATTTTAATTGATGATTCTTTATCTTTAAAGCCCTATATTAAAAAACTGATTCACAGATTAAAACTAAAACTCG
The DNA here is from genome assembly GCA_021464625.1 of Proterorhinus semilunaris. NCBI lineage: Eukaryota > Metazoa > Chordata > Actinopteri > Gobiiformes > Gobiidae > Proterorhinus > Proterorhinus semilunaris. Next base: position 5,301,915 of record CM038357.1, read on the forward strand.
GGTTCTACTTTCGTATTAAGTCATGCTTATCATTTGAAGCCCGAAAGAAACTTGTGAGTGCTACTTTTATGCCTGTTTTGGACTATTGTGACGTTATATATATATATATATATATATATATATATATATATGAATGCCTCCACTGATTCTTTGCGCGCTTTGGACACGTGTATTAAGGAGCATTGCGCTTTATTACAAACATGAGGTCGTTGACTCATCACTGCGTCCTGTGCGCCCGGGTGGGCTGGTCATCTTTGTCGTTTCGTAGTTTGAAACATTAGTATCTTTTGATTTATAAATGTTTTGCTGGACTTGCCCCTCTGTATCTGCAGCAGCTCCAGCCTGCGCTCTCAGGACCTTCTCCTGCTCTCTGTGCCCAGGGTGCAAACACAACTGGGTAAAAAGGCCTTTAGATTTGCTGCACTGCATTCTTGGAATCACTATTGAAAAATCACTATTGAAAAATCTAAAAACAAAGTCTTTTACGTGTAGCTGTTTTATCTGAGTGTATTATCTTGATTTAAATTATGCAATGTTTATTTGTCATTATGTGTGTACAATTGTAACTTGTGTGTGAACTTGTTCCCCTGCATCTTGGCCAGGACAATCTTGAAAAAGAGAGTTTTAATCTCAATGAGTTTTATCCTGGATAAATAAAGGACAAATAAAACATAAAAATATTATTTGAGTAAATGAAATGGTCTAAAATCATCAAATATGACTAAGTAAGGACTACATATTATTACTCACTTTGCATCAAAATGCAAGACCAGGTGGTAAATGTGGCACATTTTATAAAATGTGTAAAACATCGCCATCACTTAAAGACCTTTAAGACCTTTGGGCACAATTCCTTTAGAGACTGAAAAAACTCAGAAACACTGGTGGGTCATTTGCAAATCTAACTTTATTGAGAAAGAAGGATATGATCTAAATAGGTGGGAAGTGCGCCCTACATTTCTGTCTGTTTCTTCTTCCTTTTCGCCTGCGCTCATGTTCAGCATCACTCTGAGCGGCGGGAGTTATAGTTTGACGCTCTGGTTTTCTTCTCTCCTGTCAGAGTCTCCGCGTGACGCCTCGTAGCGCATTCGCGACGCCTCCTCCCCTCAGCCGTGGTATTTATAGACGCGATTAATTCAGTTTGTGGGAGATAATTGGCAGAAAAATCCCGATTGTGCCCCGCGTCCAGCCGAGGACAGGAGCGCTCCCCCGGGACGAGCTGCTCCCAAAGACAAATGAACCAGACCATAGAATCAGCGCCGTCCGTGTATTTTAAAGCAGACGTTCGTGTGAAAAGACCTTTAAGCGCTGATTCTAAAGCCGTCGTGTTATTGTGAAGTTGCTTACGGAAAGTTGTACTTATTTGCTGGAAGTAAAAAGTAGAAGAATACGTTTGCAGCTTCAAAAATACGGCAACACGGCGGGGACAAACCTTCTCCAGTGTCGTGAGTCAGTGGCGTTGACATTAGATCTGCACAGCGCCACCTACTGTTCATAGAGTGTGCGTTATTAGGCTTTTAGAATGAACAAAAACCACATACACAAATGTACTTTTGATTTGGAGCCTTTATTTGACTAAATGTAGCGAAGTATAAACACACACAATAATGAGCGGCTTCCGGGTTCCATTGATAAACAGCAAAAAAACACTTTATCTGAATCTCCTGCTGAAATAACAACAGATAAAAACAGTTTTACACCAAATTAAAATAATATATATCACTATTTCTGAAGGAAAAATTAAGCTATTTCAATATTTAAAATAAGCCTTCATTGTGTAAGGGGGAAAAAGATAATGCCAGAAAAGGAAATCCAGAGTAAATGTAATATTTTTGTGTGATCCGGTGTTTAAAAAGAGCCTCGTAGTCGCCTCTACAGTTAAAATCAGCAACATCCCATTATAGTGAATACAAGTAAAGCTCCGTTGGACCCGGAAGTAGTGATGACGTCGTCACGTAACAAACGTATTGGGTCACAGCGTGGGAGACATGAGCCTAAAATAATTCTTAAAGGAACAGACCACTGTTTTTCCATACTGAGATATGTTCTTACCTTAGACGAGTGGATGCGTACCTGTCTGGTCTTTGTGCGTGCGCTCAGTCACGCAAATGTCGTTAGCGTTTAGCCTCTTCCAGCAACGGTATAGCCCCAAACTGTGGTGAAGTTACAAGTTTGATTTTCTAAGCGGATAAAAAGGGGAACTATATTGTGAGGCATAATAACACCTGGAGTACTTTGACGATACAATATAGTTCCCCTTTTTATCCGCTTAGAAAATCGACACGTGTAACTAGACTTGGATCGTGTAACTTCTCACGTAACTGTATTTAAATATGGGAAACGTGGAACAGCTCGGTAGTTTTTAACTTCACCCCAGTTTGGGGCTATACCGTTGCTGGGAGAGGCTAAACGCTAACGACATTAGCGTGACTGAGCGCACGCACAAAGACCAGACGGGTACGCATCAACTCGTCTAAGGTAAGAACATATCTCAGTATGAAAAAACAGGGGCCTGTTCCTTTCAAAACAAACAGAACAAAAATGGCAAAATCAAATAATGACACTTTGGTAAAATATCACACACATGCTACAATAAAATAATAATAATGAAAATATCTATTTTTTTATCTGCATGATCGGGCGACACCGAGGCTCTGGTGGAGGGTCTGCGTGAGCCCTGACGCCGAACAATAAGAGCAGAAACAATTTAAGAATACTAACATTTATTAAGTTTTCCAAAGTAAAAAGATTATGTCTATGAATGATATCGCAGTGATGAGGCTGAGAAGAGTGCATATACATGCGTTTCCAATGACGTCACGCATAGTTCTGACGGCCATTTTGAATACCGAAGTAGAATTATGCAGTGCTCCAACATGTAACAATATCTCTACTTGGGATTAAAATGAAAGACAACTGATCTACAGTGGCATTTTTATGTACTCGTAACCATTGCTCATGAAGATAACAGTAGAAACACGGCCCCAGAGACACAGATTTATGTGATTTAACCAACAAATGTAGCACAGATGTAGCAGCGCTGTCTGTCGAGCTTCAGCAGGATTTACTAAAGATCTGCTTCACTCCTCAGACTAAATCAACACATCAAAGAGGAGACAGAAAACCTTTCTCTGTGATTTTTACAGTTTGTCATGTCACCAGAGTCTCAGTCTGAGTCAGTGTTTAAGCTGCTCAAGACGTTAGCATGCTACTGGTTAGCATTTAGCTTCAATCATTGCTTCAACACATTAACCACACGTGTGGCTCACATCTATGAACACTGAGGAAACACTACAGTAACAGCTCAGCTCTGACCTCTGTCACATGTTGTATCCAAGGCTAGATGTTTGGAGTGTGGTTCACGGCTTTCTCTTGAAGTTGTTGAAGCTAAATGCTAACCGGTAGTATGCTAACATCTTGAGTCACTGTTTTCTTCACATAAACCTGCATCTCTGGGGTCGTGTTTTTACTGTTATCAGTCAATCAGTTGTCTTTCATTTATATCCTGAGTAGAGATATTGTTACATGTTGTAGTACTGCATAATTCTACTTCGATATTCAAAATGGCCGCCATAACAACAAAGGTCAGATGACTGAAAGGCATGTATACAGAGAAGACTCTAAAAGGAAGAAGTTAAAAAGAATTTATCTTTTAAATATCAGCAAGTAAAGATTTAAATTATTTCCCTTGAGACACATTTAATTCCGTACTGACTTAAAATATCTTTGGGCGACAAGTTCTCAGTTTTCTTAATGTTGTGAGTTCGCTGTTTCGTTGTTTGTTGACCTAAATAATCGGGTAAAGAGCCTTTAAGTTTTGATTACCCGCTCTATCGTCTGCTGGCACATTGTAAAAACAGTCCAGAGGAGGAGATTCTGAAAACACAGAGGCAGAACTGGAACGACGCTGCTTTCATGACACATCCGTAAACCTGCGTTTGTCTGAGCTAATAAGCTAATAAGAGCTAATTAGAAGTGTGAGACGTGGAGACTAAAGCCTGTCGCGTTTGTGGATGTTTCTCTGAGAATGTTTCCCTCTGTGACGCATCTGCAAACAGATGATCGGAGATGTGTTCGAGTGTCAAAGCGAAAAGGGGAAAATGGAGATGTGTTTGTGCAGCCCAAGTTTATATCTGTTTTAGTCTTTCCGTATTTTGTTACTGCATTAATCCCAAATCCTGTTTCAGCCTGTAGTGGCCTGGTTTAGTTCTGCTTAGTCTAGCTTGTTTTACTCTTATTTCAGCCAGTGTTAGTCCGGTTTTAGTCCTGCCTGTTTTTTCCTATTTACCTTATTCCTGGATTATTTCTGTCTCAGCTTGTTTTAGTCCTGTTTGATCCTGGTTTTGTTCTGTTTAGTCTGTTTTACTCCTTCTCAGTATAGTTTAAATATGTTTTAATCCCGTTTCACTCCGGCTTGGTTCTGTTTAGTCTATTTTACTCCTGTTTCAGCCTAGTTTATTCCAGATTTAACCTGTTTTAGTCTTACTGCAGCCTCTTTTTGTTCCGGTTTAGCCTTTTTATCCTGGTTTGGTGTTGTTAAAGGAATATTTCAGGATTTTTTTTACATAGCGCCTCATTTCCTAGTTATCCAGAGTGTTGTTGATTTCTGGCGATGTTTTTTTTTTAATTTGATTCATGCAGTTCTCGTATTTGAAGAGTCTAGTGGCGCTAGGCTAGTGCTAGGCTAGTGCATGTCTATGGTAACTCATAGCCTGCATTAAGAACAGTCTGACCCAAGCACAGTGCATCTGAGGCAAATCACTTATAACAACAGACTACCCATATAAATGTCTGCGTTGACTGAACTTATATTTGAGCAGCATCAGCTTCCTGGTTGTAAGCTACGCAGTGGCGGAGTGATCTGCTCGGTCACCGGATCTACAGTAGTTTGTTTACCTGCGGCCGGCGTTACTACACGTGGAATTCAAAAAGGAGCTTTTTACAAATCAGATATGGCAACGTTTGGAGGACGACCCCATGATTTTGAAGAGGTTTTTAATGCAGGCTACTAGTTACCATAGACATGCACTAGCCTAGCACTAGCCTAGCACCACGAAACTCTTCAAAAAATTAGTACTGCATGAATATATATATAAATCTCCAGAAATCAACAACACTCTGGATAACTAGGAAATGAAGCCCTAGGTCAAAAATCCTGAAATATCCGTTTAATCCTGTGTAGCCTGTTTCTGCCTTGGTTTATTTCTATTTCAGCTCGTTTTAGTCCTGTTTCATCCTGGCTCAGTCCTTTTCTGCCTGGTTTATTTGGTTTATATGGTTGGGACAGGACAGTTAATGAACACACATGGGACTCATGCATGTAAACACGCCACGCCAGACTGTAGCCTTGGACTAATTTGCATCCGTTGTCCCTCACTCGCTCTCCCAAACACACTCTCATTCATCCTGGACATCATTGTACATGTTTTAGTTTTGTGTTGTGTTTGCACGGTAGCGCAGCGGTTAGCGCTCGTGCTTCACAGCTAGAAGGTCCAGGGTTCGATTCCCACCTGGACCGGGCCTTTCTGTGTGGAGTTTGCATGTTCTCCCCGTGTCTGCGTAGGTTTCCTCCGGGTACTCCGGTTTCCCCTACCACTAAAAACATGTACAAATAAAAAATAACAAAAATAACAAACAAATAAATAAATACCTTTTTTTCAGTCTGTTTTTGCCTGGTTTATTCTTGGTTTAGTCCTTTTAAGTAGGGCTGCCATTAAAATGTTTTCGATAGCGGTACTTTAACGATACTTTTTTTGAAACCTATACTAAATGATTCGTCACGTAGAACCATAACACAGATGAATAATGTTTGTTTATTCCTTTTCCTTCCATTTCATTTCTTTTGCATTTGTATCGTTTGTTTGAGGTGAAACAACCAAAAAACGTCCTTTAACGACAAAAGGGCAAAAAAATAAAACATAATTCAGCAAATTTTTTCAATGTTTTTTCCCAAATGTAAAATAAAATTCACACATTTTCCCCAAATTAAGCCTCGGTTAGTTTTGTTAGCATTAGCAGGCTCCCACTAGCTTTAGCATGCTATCTATAACAGTAAAATGTTGCGCAGGTTAGGACTAACTCAGCGGTTCTACCTTTCAAAATGATATACAGCATGCCCATATTCACTTAGATTTCGGTGTAGTATCGGATATTTGTAGCCGATACCCGATACCGTATTTTGTCCAGTATCGGCTCCGATATCCGATACCAGTATCAGATCGGTGCAGCCCGACTTTTAATCCTGGTTTAGTGTTGGTTTAAACCTGTTCGAACCTGTTTCGGTCGGGTTTAGTCCTCTTTAGGCTGGTTTACTCCCGTTTTACTCTAATTACCGCCTGTTTTATTCCCCTTCCAGCCCGGTTTCCGCCTCCTCGTTTTGTTTCTCCTCTCGCGGCTCGGCGCATTCTTCCCTAAATTCCGCGGCTCTTTTTTTACGAGTCTGAGCCCCTGAGCTTTCTCTGATCTCACCGTAAACAGGCCACGTGCACGCTCCTCTCGTGCGCGCTCCTCTCGTGCGCGCTCCCCTCCCCTCGTGCGCGCCTTTATTCCGGGGGAGTAAAAAGGGTTATTTCTAGCCTTTATTACTTCTTCCTGAAAGCCTAATTACGTCGATGTGCATTATTCGTGCCCGGCTAAAACATCTCCTCCGTCTTACGCTCCGTTGCCCCCGTCAAACTCGAAAGGTTGTTTTTTTTTGTTTTTTTTTTAGGAGACAAAGGAGGTAGAGGGGTTTGTTCAGAGGACGTTACGTAAAAGAGAGAAGCCCCGAGCAGAAGGAAAGAAGAAAGACTGAGAGGGTTTTACTTTCTGTTTAAAGAGGAGGAAATGATTCTAAGAAAAGCATAAAGTTTTTAGCTTTTGCTCCTGAGGCTGTGGATTCCTTCACCTCGGCCTCGTCCATCATGGAAGTTCAGTTCAGACAAACCGGAGAGTTTTGAGGCTTTTTTCATTAAGCCTTTAGATTTGGGTAAAGCCAAACTGGAGAAAATGCGCTTGGTTAAGGCGGTCAATGATTTTTAATGATGCTTTGATTGGATTGATTCGTTTTATTTTGACATGTCTGTTCTGTCCTTGTGGTTGTGCTTCCCCTGCCCCGCCCTCATGTGTTTCACCTGTTCCTTGTGTATTTAGGCTTTATCTTTTATATCTTTGTAAGCACGAAGCCAGCTCAGTAAACGTGTGCGTCCACATGGGTCGACTCAGGTCTGTGAAAACGCACGTAGTTCATCTGCCAGGCCTGAGTGTGGCGCTGTGATAGTAATAGTACAATAGAACAAGATGTAGAGGGTGCATGCGCAGTGAACTTTAGTGGAATGTAAACGGTTAAAATTCAAGAGTTTACGATTTACAGAAGAGACGCGGAGGCGAGTTTATTCTTCAGACGTAACGGGACTAAAGCAGAAAAACCTGTGAGTGACTGGACTCTGACTCAGTCCAAAAACACAGACTGACTCGGCCGTGTTTTTCTACTTGTCAACCTGTGGATCGCGGAGGAGCAAAACCATCTTAGATCCATGAGTGAAACTCATTATAAGACTCTGTCCATACGAAGTCAAGCTGAGGACCAAATGCAAAGATATTTGATCAGTCCAGTGTATCGTCCACACGAGTCCGGCGTTTTGGGCGTCTGTAAACGAACATTTTCCAAACTATGTCCCAGAGCGGAAAGATCTCAAAACGCCGTTTACGTCTCAACTTTTACTAAAACGATGACATCACAGCACCAGAGTCTGTTATCCATAATCTACTGACCTTAGAATGAGTTTTACTCATGGAGCTATGATGGTTTTGCTCCTCTTTGCTCCACTGGAGTCCACGAGCCACAGGTGACGAGTAGAAAAACACGTCTGAGTCAGTCTGTGTTTTTGGACTGAGTCAAAGTCACTCACAGGTTTTTCTGCTTTAGTCCCGTTACGTCTGAAGAATAAACTCGCCTCCTCGTCTCTTCTGTAAATCGTAAACTCTTGAATCCGTTTCATTTTAACTGTTTACGTTCCACAAAAGTTTACTGCGCATGCGCCTCTACATCTTGTTCTCTTGTACTATTACTATCACAGCGCCACACACAGGCCTGGCAGATGAATCACGCCGTTTTCACAGACCTGAGTCGACCCGTGTGGACGCACACATTTACTGAGCTGGCTTTGCGCTTACAAAGAAAGTTTCTGAAAATATAAGCGTTTTGTCTTCGAGCCTAAGGTCAGTAGAGTATAGAGAACAGACACAACTCTGGTGCCGCTTTCTTGCTTTTAGATTCGGGTAAAGCCGAGCTGGAGAAAATGTGCTGGGTTCATGTGCTGGGTTTAGGGGTTCAGGACTTCAGGGCCGGTGATAATGAACCACAGGAAATATGAGTTTGTTTAAGTCTCTGTGGTGTCGGGGTCAGACCTCAGCTGGACTCTCTCTCTCTCTCTCGCTCGCTCTAAAAGTCAGACTTATTTCGGGGACTGCGGCGGCGTCACGTGGCGTCCTGTCAGGGCTAAGAATAGAAGCGCTGGATTTGGAGGGAAACTGATAGAAACGCAAAAAGGCTCGGACAGAAACTGTGTGTGACGTGTAATAACTGCTGTGGACTCTCCGCGTGCTCGGGGGGAAAAGGCCATGACTCGGCGGTTTCAAAGCTTAATCCGTGTTACGCAAGGAAGGAGCTGGAAACGAGCTCTTCTTTTATCACAGTTACGACGGTACGGTTAAAAATAGCAACGAGGCCTGTGAGTTTAAAGAGAGACGGGAAATAACACGTTCATCAGCAGAATAAATAAGACATGCGGCAGGTGAGTCTGTGTTTGTGGCATTTAGAACGTAATACTTCCATTAAGAACTAAGTTTATAGAGCAGGGCTTTTATTTCCCGCAACCCTCGAACGCCTCATGCACTTCCCGGTGTCTACTTAAAAAAATAAAAAAATAAAAACGTAAAAGACCTGATGGCTCCCTGTAGATATCGGATTATTAAACAAACAACAGACATTTCAGAACAGGTCGCTCTGGTTTTCACTCAGGCTCTAGTTAGGTCGACTTAAAGGGACTTTAGGCGATGGGCTACAGCCTTACTCTGGCGAGGCAAAATGGATTAACTTTAAATCATCCAGGTCCGCCTCTCTTTCCTGTCTTCCCCCTCCTGCTGCAGTGAAACTTTCCTCTCCATGTGCGGATGTGCGCTGCACGTCTATAAGCCTCAGTGTGTTTAACCACGAGGGAGAGGAGTGACCATCGGGGGAAGTGTGCTCGTACAGGTCGATGCCCGTTGTCATGGGAATACGTTCGTTGAACAGCTGATCGTTGTTTCGTGGCGATGTTTTGTGCGAGTGCGTGTGAACCAGGACTGAACTAACTTTGGAGTAACTACAGTCGGAGCTCGGGGCGAACTCAAGGCGACTCACGAAGCTCCAACATGTGTGAAAACCGCCGCAGATGTTTCTTTTGTAAACTTGATGCTAAACTCTGGCTGTGTCTGAATGCCCACACTGCTCCCTATATGGTGACTATATCGTGGTCACATGTTGTAGGGGTGTCTGAATGCCCACACCGCTCCCTATATAGTGACTATATCGTGGTCACATGTTGTAGGGGCGTCCGAATGTCCACACTGCTCCCTATATATATCGTGGTCACATGTTGTAGGGGTGTCTGAATGTCCACACTGCTCCCTATATATATCGTGGTCACATGTTGTAGGGGTGTCTGAATGTCCACACTGCTCCCTATATATATCGTGGTCACATGTTGTAGGGGTGTCTGAATGTCCACACTGCTCCCTATATATATCGTGGTCACATGTTGTAGGGATGTCCGAATGTCCACACTGCTCCCTATATATATCGTGGTCACATGTTGTACGGGTGTCCGAATGTCCAGAGAGAAAAAAGTAGTGCACTCAAAATTTCCCACAATGCATTCTGAAAAGTAGTGAGTCACTAAACGGGTCAATAAAGACCACAATGCATTGCGAGAGTCGGAGAAGAACCAGGTCTTTGAACTAAACACGACTGGATTAAATCCGCTGTTTCAATCGCATGCTGCATATTTCTCATGAATAAACGACTTAAATAAAAACAGTTCCAGTGAAAAAAGCTAACGTTAGCTGCTAACCTTTAGCTCGAGCTGTTATTTTTACGTTTCCTGTTTAGTTTAGTTTAGTTTAGTTTAGTTTAGTTCTGAGCAGCACGTTTCTGGAGGTCGGGGAAACGGGAGTACTGCCTTCAGTCTCCTCTGAAACGGTGCAGTCCCTGTTTCAGAGCGTGGTGTCCTGCACTCCTCCTTCCTCTTCCTCCTGCGCAGCTCCCTCCGCGCCACAGCAGTCTTTCACCATCTGCTGGGAAGAGCTTAGCAGACAAATATAATCAGTCTTATTGTCCAGTGAACGAACAATAGTGATAGAAGGCTTAGCTGTGGGTCTTGCCCGGATACCTCCTCGGGAACTGAAAGTGGACATTTACGTGTTTGCGGAAGACGTTAATCAACCTATTTCTTAGGGCTGGGCGATATGGCCTAAAATCTATATCACGATATAAAAACGATAACGATATATTTCACGATATAATTGACTTGATTGATTACTTCAAAATCCCAGCCTAATGCCTATTGGGAAGATTATCCATCCATCCATTTTCTTCCACTTGTCCGCTGCCGGGTCGTGGGGGCAGCTGTTGGATCTGCCCAAATCACATAGCACCAGCCCCTATGGCGCCCCCTGCAGGTGGTGGGTCCACAGAAGGACGGCCTCATGGTTCTAACCGGGCCTGTTGGTCTCTCATAAGGGGCTTCTGAACCGCTCTTTGTCTGACCCGTCACCTAGGACCTGTTTGCCCTGGGAGACCCTACCAGGGGCACGAAGCCCCCGACAACAGAGCCCCCAGGATCATTCAGGTGTTCAAACCCCTCCACCACGTTAAGGTGAAGGTTCCAGGAGGGGATTGGGAAGATTAATTCAGTGATATTTCATTCATTTATTTTTTAACAGCATACTAATTTCCTCGCAAATATGATCTACTCAAGCAGTTTACATCCTTCATTTCATTTTACTTTTTCAGCACCTGTCCCCGTGTTCTACCGTCAGTGTTTATGCTGCTCTGATGGAGCGTAACATGAATTATATCGTGTCCACGACGATATAAAACATTACAACAATATCAAAATTATATCGCGATAACGATATGCGATACGATATGGCCCACCCCTACTATTTCTTTGTGTTTTCGCTCATTTAATATCCACACTGTGCTTTTAATCCATGTGCTCTTTTAATCTCGCATTTCTAATTGAGATGGATAGTTGATTGGCCACGGCCCTCTGGAGCAGGAGCGGTTTCACGGATTAAACGCCTCTTTATCGCTTTTCTGAAGTCTCCTCCTTACGCTGCGACAGAACCTCCGACAGACAGACGGGTCAGCAACCTCGGCGCTCGTATTAATTGAGAGTTGATTAATTTGCCCGCGATTCGTCGCGGAGCAGGGGCACAAACGTGATTGAATTAGAGCTGAACAGGTCATTTTCCGCTTCGTTTGAACCTGGGCGCGAGCGAGAGCAGCGGGAGGTCAGCGGGACAGGCAGAGAGGCCCATAATGAGCCGGACTGAGAGGGAACAGGTGTCCCATCGTAAAGGGACGAAGCGATCGGAGCAGAACCGGTAAAAGACACAGGCAGGGAGGACGAACCGATACGTTTATGCACTTCTAGGACTCAGTACCAGTAATGCTTTACTCACTTGTACTTCCTTTCCATTTAAAAAGAAAGAATTTTAACGAAGCAAACAAAAAAACATGATACACACAGGCTGCCACATTACGCTGAGTGAAGACTATTAAAAGGAAGTCAAGGACTAAAATCACAAGTGATATTTAGTCTGGGGCCCACCAATCAGTGTTAATTTCGTCGACTAAAATATTTAGTCTTAATTTTAGTCAAGGTGATATTTTTGACGACTAAAATTGGACTAAAACTAAATTAAAACTTTTTCATGCGACTAAAACTATGACTAAAATGTCCAGATATTTTAGTCGACTAAAATAAGACTAAATAAAAATGGAAAGAAGAGACTAAAATCATCCAAACTTCTATTGACCGTCTGAAAGAGCCTCATATCATGTAAATTCTCTGCCAAAGGAACAGCTCTGAGCTTTGTTCATGAGGGAGCAGCTCCATGAAGCAGGACCTCCATTAAATATGATTATAATGAATATTATTAATAAAAAAGTCGACTAAATGTATCTTAAATTTAGTCGACTAAATTGACTTGCAATTTTAGTCGACTAAATCTCGACTAAAATTGAAGATATTTTTTTGACTAAATCTCGACTAAAATTCAATTACATTTTCGTCAAAAGACTAAGACTAAAACTAAATTAAAATATGTTGTCAAAATTAACACTGCCACCAATTCATGTTCTGGTAGGAGAGGTGTGGTTTACGATTGTCCAGAGCCGTTTATTGTGCTGAATGTCTCCCACATGCGTCTGCACGAGGCCATAGCCAATCGTACCATCGTATCAGACGACGTATGACGTGAACATTTCCGCCATGGCCAATGATTCGAGCGTTATCCAGGCTGGACTGCGATCAGAACGCTGGACAAATGCCTTTTGGTTTGGGTTTATGAAATGGCAAAATCTGGAGGAAAGAAGCTCCTCAAGATGAACTGTTCAAGTTAGCTAAATCCATATTCGTACGGGATTAGAATTACCTGGGGACGTGGGTCATTTTCAGGGGCATTCGCACGGGATCAGCAATGTCAGTAATTAACTCATTTTGACTGACTTTTTCTGGAAATGATGGTTAGATAATGACACGGAAGGATGACAACAAGCCTGCCACGTGAGCGCCATCTCTCAGGTTCGTTAATGTGAGGTTTTGCAGAACTCATCTCCTAAAGTGTGATACCTTGGTTCATTTGACAATTACAAAGTACAGCCTACGTTAAAATACTGTTTTCCCAATGAAAGTAGAGACTTGTATCTTTGTTTCGGGACACAGCATGTTATAAAAGTTATACAACATGTTCTGTGGGGCAGTTAGAACATGAAAATATGTCGTCAAGTGGCATCTGCACACAGAGGGGCCCACATCCATACATCAGGTCAAACATCTGCAGAGCGGCAGCTGAAGGGCTGAGCGGGTTCTTCAGAAAGTCCTGTCCCGTAAACATAAACCTACAGTGGGGGAAAACACGTATTTAGTCAGCCAACAATTGTGCAATTTCTCCCACTTAAAAAGATGAGAGAGGCCTGTAATTTTCATCATAGGTAAACCTCAACTATGAGAGACAAAATGAGGAAATAAAATCCAGAAAATCACATTGTCTGATTTTTTATGAATTCATTTGCAAATTATGGTGGAAATAAGTATTTGGTCACCTACAAACAAGCAAGATGGCTGGCTCTCACAGACCTGGGACTGCTTCTTTAAGAGGCTCCTCTGGCCTCCACTCGTTACCTGTATTAATGGCCCCTGTTTGAACTTCCATCCATCCATCCATTTTCTTCCGCTTTATCCGGGGCCGGGTCGCGGGGGCAGCAGTCTCAGCAGAGATGCCCAGACTTCCCGATCCACGCACACCTCTTCCAGCTGTTCTGGGGGGACCCCGAGGCGACACCAGGCCAGCACGTTATCAGTATAAAAGACACCCGTCCACAACCTCAAACAGTCACACTCCAAACTCCACTATGGTCAAGAACCAAAGAGCTGTGGAAAGACACCAGAAACAAAACTGTAGACCTGCACCAGGCTGGGAGGACTGGATCTGCAGCTTGGTGTGAAGAAATCAACTGTGGAAGCAATTATTAGAAAATGGAAGACTTACAAGACCACTGATAATCTCCCTCGATCTGGGGCTCCACCCAAGATCTCACCCCGTGGGGTCAAAATGATCACAAGAACGGTGAGCACAAATCCCAGAACCACACGGGGGGACCTAGTGAAGGACCTGCAGAGAGCTGGGACCAAAGTGACAAAGGCGACTGTCAGTAACACACTACGCCGCCAGGGACTCAATTGCTAGAGAGCATCTGGATGAGAAGAGGACTGGGAGAATGTCATACGGTCAGATGAAACCAAAATTGAACTTTTTGATAAAAACTCAACTCGTCGTGTTTGGAGGAGAAAGAAAGAACACAATACCTACTGTGAAGCATGTACCAGCAACAGTGTGAAAATCTTGTGAAGACTTACGGGAAATGTTTGACCTCTGTCTTTGCCAACAAAGGGTATATAACAAAGTATTGAGATGAACTTTTGTTATTGACCAAATACTTATTTTCTACCATAATTTGAAAAGAAATTCAATCATCAGACAATGTGATTTTCTGGATTTTATTTCCTCATTTTGTCTCTCATAGTATGATGAAAATTACAAGCCTCTCTCATCTTTTTAAGTGGGAGAACTTGCACAATTGTTGCCTGACTAAATACTTTTTCCCCCCACTGTATTTGCTCCTGTTGAATTAATATTATACATATTTGTCATGTTAGGCTTTAGTGATTATATATAAAACTGTGTTGATGTAATCTGTGCTTTGAGGTTTATTTGAGGTTGGGCGGCACGGTAGCGCAGCTAGAAGGTCCTGGGTTCGATTCCCACCTGGACGGGACCTTTCTGTGTGGAGTTTGCATGTTCTCCCCGTGTCTGCGTAGGTTTCCTCCGGGTACTCCGGTTTCCCCTACCACTAAAAACATGTACAATAGGCCCAGGGACTGCAGGTGGAAATTAGCACAAGTGCTATAACCTGGTACAATGCATCTCTCCTTTCTGAGGCTAATGTATATTGTACACTGTCCCTGTTCAAATAAATAAAAATTTTGAATTTGGCGGCTTTGTTGCTGCTCATTGTTGTATTTACGGTTGATCCACTGGGGGGCAGTGTGCTGGAAGGAGGAGTCAGATTGCGTTTGTAATATCGGGAATAAACAATGATTTTTTTTTCATTTTAACAGACCGAGCCTCCATCCTTTTATCCATGCACTAAAGAACATAACACGTTACGTCACATTTTCACAATAGTAAACGCCTCTATTTATACCTCGCACCCATTACTCCTCTCTAATCGAGCGTGAAGCCGTCCTGGTCCGACCCGGGGACTGTGCTGTGTTTGTTTTTGTTTTACGGACTGTCTGGAAGAGCCTCGGGGCGGCGTACGGGAAAACCACTGCCCAATTAGCACGCGGCGCCCGCTGTGATGTCACGCACGCAGCATGTGTGGCACGTTTGGGCGAACTCGGCGGCAGTTACGAGCAAATGGAAGAGAGCTGCTCTGTTTTTCCACGACCGAGAGGAGGAGGAGGAGGAGGAGGAGGAGGAGGCTGGAGCGCTGACGGGAAACAACAGGCAGGTAGTGCGAATGTAAACCACTACAGCTGAATGTTATCTGTGTCCAAACGCATCCCTGATATATTATAAGTATCACAATTCTTCACAGATCCGACTTTATAGACACATAACTCACAGGGTCACTTTTCAGGGTCACTGTCAGAGAAAACTCACCTGAAAGTTCATGAAATTCATACAAAGTGTTTTCACCACAAATGTCTAAGTTTACAATATACGAATGGAGGACAAAATAAAATCCATCCATCCATTTTCTTCCATTTGTCCGTTGCCGGGTCGTGGGGGCAGCTGTTGGAGCTGCCCAAAACACATCGCACCAGCCGCTATGGCTCCTCCTGCAGGTGGTGGGTCCACAGAAGGACGGCCTCATGGTTCCAAACGGGCCTGTTGGTCTCTCATAGGGGCCAAAAAATAAAATCTAAAAAATATATAAAAATGTTTAGTGCCTTTAATGATCAGTTCAGTTTTTAGGCTTTGAAATCCGTAATCACAGAGAGGTGAATACAGAACAGCATTCATCATTCCACAGTTTACCGGGTTATTATAAAAGTGTCCTCTGACGTCTCCTTCACTCGCTCTAGCTGCCAAAACACCCTCAAAGCACCTTCAACTCACTGCACCGTCTCCGCTCTGACCACCTGCTTTGCAGAGTCACACAACACGAACGCCCCATGGCCCGATGGGCATCAGGAGAGAACTGTGGCCATAGAACCAGCGGCTCTGTGCTCTTCCAGAATGGACACATGGACATATGGACACATGGACATATACAGTCCTAGCCTGGATATGGACATATGGACATATACAGTCCTAGCCTGGATATGGACATATGGACATATACAGTCCTAGCCTGGATATGGACATATGGACATATACAGTCCTAGCCTGGATATGGACATATGGACATATACAGTCCTAGCCTGGATATGGACATATGGACATATACAGTCCTAGCCTGGAAAAGTCCAGACTCACCGCTGTAGCAGTGAGTCAGTCTGGTCACCGCTGCGTCGATTCCATTTCCCACAGCTGCACAGACGCTGGCAAACAGGAAGTGGAGTAAACCAATCAGCGAAGGCCTGGCGTCTGCCGTTGATGTGGTGGTTTTAGCGGTTTTGCGTTAATATTCACACAGGATTATGAATCACGAAACTCACCGACTGTCGATGTGTTTTTGGTCATTTCCCGCCGATTGGAGACTCGCTCTTTCTCTCGTGGGCCGTTCGTGGATTGTTATTGAGGAACTTCTTCGTCCCGTGAGTGACGCTACACGTGACGCAAATAAACGAATCTGATTGCACGGGAACGTTTTGATTTTGCGGATACCGCCATTGGGGGCGGGTGGGCCAGACTGAATCATTCTGGTCCCACCGGGCTGGGACAGTCCGGTGATTGTGCCCGGCCTCCTCATTCATTTGTATGGGGGATAGAACGTTCGGTAAAAACGAGTTCAGGATTTGACAGACTGGAATAGCTAAAGGTTTTATGATTTTTACTTTCACTTCTGAATAATGGAGATGCCCCCGAAACTCCAGCCGTGAATGAGCTTCAAGTCGGCGTCGCTCGCGCTGAACTCGCCCTCAGTCCGTTGATATAGGGAGGCACGGTGGCACAGCGGTTAGCGCTGGTGCTTTACAGCTAGAAGGTCTGGGGTTCGATTCCCACATGGACGGGGCCTTTCTGTGTGGAGTTTGCATGTTCTCCCCGTGTCTGCGTAGGTTTCCTCCGGGTACTCCAGGGTCCCCTACCACTAAAAACATGTACAACAGGCCAGGATGAATAAGAGTGCGCATGGAGGACGACGGATGCAAATTAGCCCAACGCTACAATCCGGTGTGGCTTGTTTACATGCATGAGATAAATAAAAAAATATATATATATATACAGTCTATGGTAAAGCCCGGTCCAGCTGATGTTCAGGGTTAGGGTTAGGACACAGACTGTTGTGGAGCGGAGGGAGCTGCACAGGAGGATCAGAGGAGACTGAAGGCAGCCAGCCTGGTTTCCTCTGGTTTCCCCGACCTCCAGAAACATGTTCAGGACCAACACCTGAGCACAATTTCGCTTTACGGTTGTACAATGACAAATAAAACCCTTACTTACTTAAGCACCGAGCCGCAAAGCTGGGTTCCCACGCGTATTCATTCACAAATGCGGTATTGACATATTTCATATCTACGTGTCTTTTTGCAGGGGTGCTTCAGATGATGCTATAATCCAAATATAATTTCCTTTGTGGGAGAAACCGAGACCGGAGAAAGCTACTCTCGCATATGCACACGTTAGAAAGTAATTAGGTTTTCGTTCCACTGTTGCGACAACTTCTCCACTGCAGTAGCTCCTGCAGACTCCAAACGGCCTTCGGAGGGATTGTTTGATCTAATTCTGCCTGATTTGTTGAGCTTTGAAACCCCCAAAAAACACTTTTATAGTTCATTCAAAACTAAACAAGACCCAAAATCCCTCAGAGAACACCTTTGTTACTAACATGCAAACACAAAATAAAACCAAACATTTGAATCCGAGTCGATCCGTTATTTAGATTTTGTCGTCGAACATGTCAATCTTGTTTATGCACAAAATGTCAGAAAACCTGCAATACACTTTTGTTCTCATATTTATATATTAAATCACGACTTAAACGTGCTCATCTTTAAAGTCTCGCCGTGTTTATTTTTGGGCTGTCGAAGCGGAGGATTTTCCAACCCGGGTCGGACCTGGGACATTGTGACGTCTCTGAGCAGCTTTACCAGAGCCGTATCCGTCTCTCCGTTGTTAAGCGCGCACACACACACACACACTGGCGCACAGGTGACATCGGCCCGCGTCTCCATGGCAACAGGAGACAGGACTTTCTCCGTCGCCGGGGGAT
Organism: Proterorhinus semilunaris; assembly: GCA_021464625.1. Lineage (NCBI taxonomy): Eukaryota > Metazoa > Chordata > Actinopteri > Gobiiformes > Gobiidae > Proterorhinus > Proterorhinus semilunaris. The sequence continues at coordinate 5,320,105 of CM038357.1, forward strand.
GAAATATCTGCAGAACGAGCAACGATGCAGGAGATAAATACGGTCGTTTTTACGGCGCTGCATTTCCGTAGAGAGTGAGACATCGGCGGCGTCCTGTCCCGCTCAGAGCCTCATGATGCCCACGCTGAGGCAGCAGGGGGCGCTGCGCTCGTGCACCGTCAACGCCACTGACCCGTGGGGAATTGGGCTCACTCTCTGTGCGTTGAAAGCTGAACCACATCAAGTACAAAATGAATCCCTTAAGGACAAACATGAACTGGCAGGTGGAAGGACTTTACAAGGACCTACAGCACATGTGTCAAACCCTTAGTAGATCACGAACTTCTGAGTATGTGAAAAAATAAAAGTAAAGTCGCATTCACAGCCCCCTCCTGATCCGAATCCCGGCCCGTTTGCTCAGATAGTCCGGTTCCTTTGAGGTGAACGGGCAAACGGACTCTGATCCGGGCCACAGACGCGAACCCTGGCCCGGGTGAAAACGTGGGTCTCGGTTCAGACGAACTCTGAAGCGGATCATTTGGTTTGTGAACGCGACTGAGCCAGAGAGCGGAACAAAACCAGGAAGAGAAAGTTGCAGGACGTTGTGTCTGATACAAACAAAACAAACGAGTAACGCAAAGACAGAGCGGAGACGATCACGACCTTCATTACGGAATGTGGATGAAACGCACGTGCAGACCCTCCATGATCAGAGCGAACAGTTCATATGAACTTTACACCAAAAGCCACGACTCCTACATATGAGGCAGAAACCTTTGATATAAAGCAGCGCCAGAGGCCGGAGAGCAAAGCCCTGATCAGATCATTTTAACTTTAGTCTCTTTCCCTCGGACAGTCGTCATGAGTAGTTTTCATGACTCACATGACGCCTTCGCAGTGTCATGTGAATAAAAAAGTATCTCCGGGGTCCATTAGTCCTGCTTTGGTCCTGGTTTAGTTCCGGTTTTGCCTCGTCTGCCGCTCATGATGAGTATTACCTCATTTATCTCCCATTTCATTTAGAAAGAGCTGTTTGTCAAGATTGTTTTATTTGTCAAACCATGTGACTGATTTGAAATTATACGAGCATATTTCTGTCTCTGTCAGATTAAAAAGTGCGGAAAGAAAACACCAGCACAGCCAGAGTCTGATCCTGCGCCATTTTGTAAACAAAAGACAGAACAGGAAGTGGAGTTTAATCGACCAATCAGAGAAGCGTGTTTCTTGTTCACTGTTTTTCCTGTAGAAGGTTTTGATACAGCGCCCCCACAGGCTGCAGAGGAACTGCATTAAGAATGTTGGTTTGATTGACAAAAAAGAGTTGTGAAAACTGAACTTTGATCCCAATGGAACCGAGTCCCCGGTGTGAATGCGACCTGAGTCTCTAGTCTAGCCCATTCCTGCGCTGAGTTATGCATTTTTAAAGAAATAACCAGAATGCTCACTCCAGCCACTAGGGGGCATCTTAAATAAAATAACAATGAAAGAATTCCACACGTGTCTAGCAGAGGGCACTGACATAGTGAGAGATCAGGATATAAACAGCATATTATAGCCATGTGGTAAATGGTCAGTCTGCCCAAGGGCTACAATTTATATATATATATATATATATATATATGTATATATATGTTGACTCGACAGGCTGTGGAAGCACATTTCCCGTGAGGGACGATAAAGAATCTAAATAGCTTAAGATTAAGTGTGGAGTGAATGGATTATGAATGTAGCAGGAACTTGTGACACAGGCTTGTAAAGCTCAATACAAGTGTAAGCCCTTATTATTATTATTATTATTATTATTCATGAGACTACGGTCCTGACGACCTTTTATTGTAAAATCACAGCTCATTTTTGAAAAATAGTACTTTCCTGTTTATGTCATATGCGGCCCGTGACCCGCCGTGGGAGCTGAATATCGAAAATATAAAAGTATCAAAAGCAGTACAGACCAAGGTGTGATGCCCGTTTGATCCAGGGACAGCGTTACAGGAAGTGGCTTGATTATTTCAGCTCAAATAACTGATGCAAATAAAAAATAAAAAAAATAAAATAAATAGTCTTTATTTAGTCTGGTTCTTGACGACAAAGATTTTAGTGTAGGAATCGAAAAAGGAAAAACAGGTTTCGCTAAAGTACCGAAAAAAATATAACGATACCCAGCCCTAACTCCCTCCCCTGCAAGTGTCATGATTCATGTGGGAGGAGCCAATAGCGGGGCAATGTACAACAACATTTATTTGACTAGTAATCCCTCTATTCTTCTTTGCCTGTTCAGTTTATAACAGCGGATCCAGAATTGTAATGAGAAGAAATCCCAACAGAGCTCGGAGCTAAATCACTGACAGCTGATCAGCGTCACTTATGCCTCAGCGAGTCTCTCCGTTCACCCGTCTCTAAATCAATGAAGAGCCAAACATAGACACGAGGGTCAGAGGTCCTTCACACGTCCAGCTCCTGTGGACCGCTCGCCTCGTGACGTCAGCAGGATGCGATAGAAATATGATCCCACAGAAATCTATCACTGTGTCAGGTGTTGGGTTAGAAGAACAACAAAGTCCGAAAGTTCAGCTCCGGTGTCGCACCTGTTCAAAGGCAGGACCGTCTGGAACTTCACACCCAGCCTCACTGCTCCAAAGGTTTCATAGGCTCTAAATTATGAATTGAGAATTGGAATAAGCGAGTTATGGATCTGTTGAGAGGGCCCTCCCAACGGGCTCATAAACCTTGGACTTTTAACGCACCACTAAGCAGAGGAACATCATCTACAAATTCAGCCAGTTAGGGCAGCTGGGTGGGGGTTTGTTGATGGGGAGCTACTGCCCTCTACAATGGACCTGCTCTACACCCTGGCTTTTTAACGCACTACAGTATGCAGGGCTTACATATTTACATTCTACATAATCCTTTGAACAAAAAAACAACAAAAAAACTAAAAAAACTAAATTATTATAATTTTTAAAAAAAAGGAAATAAATAAAAAGGAATGATGGAAATGAGAACTGGGAAGTTGCAAGATCACGGATAATATGTATATTAATGTGCCTTTTGAACACAGAATTAGTGCCTTATTGAAATTGTTAGCTATGTTTGGCAGTGGTAGCCATCTGTAAAAGGGAAAGAAAAAAAAAATATATATAAAAAAAACAAATTATAAGAAAAAAAAAAGGCCCCTTGCTTTGTGTTGGAGATCGTACATGAAATGAGACTGTTGTTGTGGTTGTGTTTCCTTTTGTTTGTGTTGGGTCACGGAGGGGTACGCTGTGTGTCTTTGTGTCTTTGTAACATGTTCCCTGTACTATATTGTGATTTGATTAACTGTTTTTTTTATTTCAATGATGTCGGGGGGGGGGGGCGGGGCGCTTATAAGCTTTTGCTTCAGCCCACTCCTCTTGAGCAGAATTTTAACTGCTCAAATAAACAAATAAACTAAACCTATCGACCCAGTCACAGGGCACGATGTCACCAACAGAATTACATTCCAATAGAAGTACATATTTTCTTAACCTCTTTTACCCCCACATTTTCTCCAGTTTGTCTTTCCCCCGAATCCAAAAGCTTCTTGAAAAAAAAGCAACAAAAAATGACAACAAAGCCATGGAACGAGGTTAAATGTACCTGCTTCATCTTCTCTATAGGAGTTCCTTCTTGTTTCCGTCTATTGAAAGGTATTTTGTCCCATTCCAATTACGGCCATTACGCATTCATGCTGTGTTCTTCTAATTTAACATCTGAACAGTATCTAATGATCAAAATAGAGCCTCAGCTTTGATATTTTACGTTTTACAATTTGAAAATATGTATCTGTAAGAATGAGTAACAATGAAATGCAGGAGAAACAGCGCCTCCTGCTGGCAGCTTTAGGAATAATTTTCTTTAAAAATAACTTCCAGGTTGGATACGATGAGCGGCAGCAGTTCGTGATGAACACTTAGAGAACAGCTCGTGGTGTGTAATCAGGAAGTACAGAACGAGGCGCTGACGCCGTAGAAGAAGAAACAGCCCCGGATAAAGCGGAAGAAAATGGATGTAACTCAAACGTCGTAATGTTGACTCGGCTGAGAGACACAAACCTTTAAAGGGGGGGTATTATGTAAAATCGACTTTTTCAAGCTTTACATCATGTTATTATGTCATTCCCTCATTAAACACGTGCCTGGAGTGTTGCCTCGGCTCATTCACATATTTTTGAGTAATCAGTAAAAACTTAGACGGCGGCCATTTTAGGTGTAGCTATGCCTCAGTCCTCCTAGGAACGCCCCCACCTCCTGGAGACGCCTCTGGACCTTTCGTCACCAGCCAAGCCCCCGTTTTTAGGTTGACATAGTTGACCTAGGGTAAAACTTTTGCTTTTCAAAGAAAACAATACTTGACAAAGCATCAGGACCAACTGAGTAACAATAAATTAGATCCTAGAACCATATTATACATTCACCCAAAATAGAATGTTCACTGGGCTTCTAGTTTAGCTTTTACAGTCTTCAATATGAAGAAAACTCCAGACGTTTTTTTAGGTTGACATAGTTCACCTTGAATCATAACTGTTGTCTTGCTTGTAACAGACACACATAATCCTCATGTGCTTTTGATCCACATTACATGCCCACTCCATTTTGATGTCCAGCAGTTTGTTTTTTTCCACAATACAGACGGGTGACCTGCTCCTGGCGTCTCCTCCCTCCACAGATCAGCCAAGCCTGACCCTGCTCCGGCATGGCCCCAAAGCCTGGCCATAGGCTTCCCTCTCACAAGGCCTCCTATAGAAAATAAATACACATTATTCACTGTGAAGTACATACACATTAGTATAAATATGAATTCAATGATCAATACATTTTACTAACTACCATTATTCTTTCAGAAAATAGTACTCGTAATAATACTCGTTTCTACAGCATGCATGCAAACTTATTGTATTGTCGACCCCATGTACCATCTGAAAACATGCTCTTGAAGATATGTGCATTATTATAAAAGTGAGAATAACATCATAGTAGTGAGTATTTACAAAGAAAAACGTATATATTGTAAACTTGTCTGCGGGTAGCTCACGAAAATCCTGGTTTTGTGAATCTACATTTCCCGCGAAGAGAACCGCGCCAAACTACGCGCGCCCCGGTTACAAACAGAGAAAAGTGGCTTCACGCGCCTCTATGATCGTTTTACACAGATAACGTACATGCTAACTCATACTACCACCATACATGCTAACTCATACTACAACATACATGTTAGTTTTGCCACATTCGCAAACTTACTCGATGCTGGACGATAGAGGCGGACCGGCGCCTCTTCCTCCTGTTCCGCTCCGATGACGACTTCCACCGCATGTCTCCTTCTTCGATAAACCTCCGGGGGCGTTTGGGGACAAGACAAGACCTCCTCGACATCGCTCTAATTCCCTCCTACTCGCTCCAACCCTCCAAATAATTAAAAAAACACTCGCTGACAACAAAATTCTCGCTCGAAATCTCCGCTGCTCCGCACAGTACGCGAGTGGCGCAGCGTATATCCGTCTGATTTCTTGTCTGTGATTGGACGGCATGAGTCACGCGAAGTAAACGGCCTACCGTAATGGCAATAACACTGAGAAATAGCGCAAGGGGTTAGCTTTCCAACACAGTAAACACAATTTCGAGGGCGCCTTTACTTTTGCAGTTATGGGGAAAAGAACAGCGCATGCGCAGCTGTGTCGGCGCCGACACAGCGCTACAGCAGAGACAGAGGCCTATTTCAAGACGTTCAGTACGGCCATCTGGAGAGAGGCAGTTATTTTAATTGACTGCATATACAGACCAACAGAAGGTTACGTCATCATTGTAGTGCTATAGACTGGTGCTAAGTGATTTAAAAAAGCATACCCCCTCTTTAACAGAAAGAAGCTAAACCTTGGCTCAACTCGTTTCCCAAAGTTCAAAGCACCGTCCGAGCTTTGAACACTGTTAAAAATAAGAAGCAAATCAGGCGTGAGTGAATTTCTTCCGGTCTAAAGCAGGAGATAAGAGGTTTTTAGGTGAACTTATCCCTCCCGTGAGTGTTTCTCGTGTTGTGCCTCGTCAGTTCTGGACTGGTTCCTCTCGCGGTCTGCGCTGGCCGGTGTTTCCTCTCTGTACATTCCAGCGCTCAGCGGGAGATGTTTACATGTGAGGGAGAAGTCACGGAGTTCAAAAACAGACTCGGCGAAAAGAAAGAGGCAGAGGCCGGGTTCGGGAAGTTTTCGAAGCCCTTATTTTGAAAAAGGCTGCCCGCGTTGATGGCGTCATTTCCCCTTTCTCGTAATCGGGATTGTTTAAGCGTGTCCCGGCGCCTTGTTGGAATGAGGGAAAAGAGGTTATTATTTCATTACGTTGCTTTGCATTTATCTTTTAAAGTCCACGTGCTTTAAGCTCTGGCGGTGGAAAATGTTTGTGGCAAAATCAAAAGGAAACGCGGGACATCGCTAAGCGGCTAGAGGACTGGTTGGTGTCAGAAACAAGATGGAGAAACTTTAGCAGATCCTTGAGACTTCCTTCAGGGAAACGGGTCGTGGAGATAGACGGAGTTTGCTGCACATCGGTGAAAACAGCATCATGTCCGTGCGGAGCCGTGGGAAGACATTTTAGTTTAGGGGGTGCTGAGGGATAAAGTTTACCCCAAAACTACTTTTTCTCTGCATATTTCCTATTTAATAATATTGCCTGCAGTTTTCAAACTATCCACCGGGGGGTGCTGCAGCGCCCTCAGCACCCCCTGGCTTCCCACGGCCTTTACCGTCGTGGGTCTGGAAGCGCAGGGCCACTTTACTGCAGTCCACGGCTCGGGCTTGTTGTTGTTCATCACAGTTTATTTTTGATCTACTTTACGCCCTTTTAAGTTTTAAAGTGTTAATAGTTTCATTTGGATGGGGAGGGAAATGTTTCACTTCAGTTTCTTTAAGACCGAGTGCGTTTTCAGAAAAGATCCAACAAATTACATATAAAGCATGTGCACATTGAACAGGACGCATATAAGGTGCTATTGTACATGTTTTGGCAGGGTATGTTTATTGTTTCCTTTGCCGCATGACTTTATTCAACTTCTAGGCATTTGCCATTCAGCCTTTCCTTCATACACAATCCCTCCTCCCCCTATACAATGCTGAGAGAAAACACGATGACTTACTTTCTGCTTTTCTATTGTACATCTTTTCTATCGTTTGTAATTTATATATAGTGCGTAATTTTCAGGAAAGAATCCGCCCCACACAATAAGTCGACATTTAATTCAGCTTGTGCTCCTGCAATTGGAAATTTAAACTAATATGTTTGACCAAAATGTTCGTGGAAGCACAGATCAAGGCCGTGGGAACCCAGGGTGCTGAGGGCGCTGCAGCACCCCCCGGTGGATAGTTTGAAAACTGCAGGCAATATTATTAAATACGAACTATGCACAGAAAAAGTAGTTTTGAGGTCAACGTTTATCCCTCAGCACCCCCTAACTAAAATGTCTTCCCACGGCTCTGGCACAGATACTCACCCTCGATATATTTTTGATGCCTGTAAAACAAGCTTTACTCATGCATATTTTACATTGGGTTTACTGGGAGACTTTTATCCCGATTGACCTTTGACCCAAAACAAGATCCAGAATCTCTGAAAAAAGTCTTTGTCTCTATAACATGAAGGAACTCAAAGCCCGACATGCCGCCCGTAAGTGCCCGTTGTGCGAGGTTTGTCCCAGTTCAGACGGAGGAGGGGACTTTGCAGATGCCCTTTGTGTCCAGCTGTTTGCGTGCGTCGCGTCCCGCGGCTTTAGCGCAGATAAAGGAACAGAGAGGTGAGGTCAGGCTTTACATTAAAAACATTAGCGGGACAGGGGTCAGGCCATCTGCTGCAGACCCGCCACGCCCACAACAATGTTAGAACGTTATTTACACAGCGGGAAGAACGCAAGCTCATTTAAATCCTTTGTCCTGGTCCAAAATGTCACGTCCCGTCTTCTACGGCATCACCGACTTCTGACTCTGTGGTATTTAGTTTTGCAAAATGGACCTTTCGAGTCCGTCTACACCTCCGGGAAACTGCGCAACATCGCGGTAAATATTTGTAAAGACTCACATTACAAGTGGAAGCTCTTCTCTCTAATAAACTGCACATTGGTCCAGAAAAGGCTTTGTTTATGTTTTTTTATCATCTCTAGATTAGACCACCTTGAGTTTGATTCCATATCTGACTAAATCATTTGGGTCCAAATTGTATCTTTATCTCCCATATCTAATATTTAGAGGCTACACAAGACACTTGAACACTGTGAATTGTAATAAGTAAAGTTTACTTAGTAGAAACTGGGGAACAGGATGCCCAAGAAATCGTCGACATAATTCAACTATGCTGTTTGCACACGAGTATTGTGAACTAAAGGTACACAAGATAAACTGAATAGGATTTACCAGTTTATTTTACACTTTCATTTCTTATACAGTATATTAACAATGTAACAATGTTAACAATGCATACTAGAGCTAACTTGGACATAGTAAGTTTATCAAAGTGACAATAACTGGAGTTACATTCAATACTCTATACATAGTTGCCAACAGTGGGTTGTGAAAAATAGGGAGATTTTACAATGTTTCTTCCCTTGTACCTGATGAAGGAAACTTGTTCTGACAATATAGTTTCTTTGATATTCCATAAATTATTCTGTTTTCCATTGAGGACAAATGGTTCAAAAGAGTACCAGAAGTAGAGAGACCAGTGAAAAGTTGGACAGTTGAGCTCAAAAGTGAAGACAAAGGGTAAAAAACTGTGGAAAATAGGTTTGACCTGAATGATCCTGGAGCTCTGTTGTCGGGGGCTTCGTGCCCCTGGTAGGGTGTCCCAGGGCAAACAGGTCCTAGGTGACGGGTCAGACAAAGAGCGGTTCAGAAGCCCCTTATGAGAGACCAACAGGCCCGGTTAGAACCATGCGGCCGTCCTTCTGTGGACCCACCACCTGCAGGGGGCGCCATAGGGGCTGGTGCAGCTCCAACAACTGCCCCCACGACCCGGCAACGGACAAGTGGAAGAAAATGGATGGATGGATAATACAAAAAATGCCCACAAAATCCTGGAGGGACTGTTGAGCTGTGTTTCAATGAGCTGCAAGATCTGGTGTTGCAAAACTTTCTCCAGCACATCCCAAAGATTCTCAATGGGGTTAAGGTTAAGTTAGTTATACTTTATTAATCCCTGTAGGAAAATCCGTCCTCTGCATTTGACCCACCCTTAAAGCCACTGGGGCACCTGTAGGAGCAGTGAGCAGCCAGCATGGCCCGGTGCTTGGGGAACCCATCTACAGATGTGAAGCTACTGGTCAGAAGAGGATTAACCTACATGTTTTTAGTGGTCAGGGAAACCAGGGGAAACCTACACAGACACGGGGAGAACATGCAAACTCCACACAGAAAAACCCCGTCCAGGTGGGAATCGAACCTGGGACCGTCAGGGCGGCCTCACAGATCTGATACGGACAAGTCGTACAAGAGGATGGAGCTTCTGTATCTCCATGAGGATATTATTGAGATGGAGGATGAGCCGCTCTGACCCTCATTGTGATTTTAGATGATTTAAATTTAAAAGTGCCTTTTATCGATCGCAGCTTAGATATTGTGAGTTATCTGGCTGGCTTTTTATATGATATATATATATATATTATTATATTATTGTGAGAGTGACTGGCAGTCTAACCCCAGGGCAGCTGTGGCTACAGTAGCTTACCACCACCACGTATGGAATGAATGAATAAAGCAATATAAAGCATCTTTGACTGTCCAGGAAAGCGCTATATGAAACCAATGCATTAGGGCTGGACGATGGAAGAAACAAAATAATCTATCTTCATATCTATCTATCTACCTATCAAAGCAGTGAACTAAAACACGGCTATAATCGAAGGAAAAAACTTGACTAAAATTGAAAACTGGAAAACTTTAAAGAGCCGATGTGCCTTTTTCCTGCGGCGTCAGTAAAAGCGTTGAAGGCGAAGGATCCTTCACACGAGGACAAAGTGTTTCGTGAGTTTTTGTGTGAGCGTGAGTGACATCTGCCGCTCCGTCCATCTGTTCCTGATCTGATGAGCGGCGATCCACTGTCAGGCAACATTACGTAATCCCACCGCCTTATGTAAGGACGGAGGGAGCGCTCTGGAAAGAGCAGTTACAGTTACAGTTACAGTTACAGTTACATCGCTGCGGCGGAGAACGTGGTCAAAGTCCCAGTTCTTACGGCGCTCATTTCAACGTGAGACTGAGACTAAACAGAAATAAGTTCATTTTGTTGCTTTAAAACAGATTATTATTAAATGACCTATTTTTCCCTCATTATTATTTTATTATTATCCTACTTTTTTTTTTTTTTTACAGTGTTTTAAATTTCCCCCACAATTTCCAGTTTATTTCCCTATTTCTTCCTCATTATGTCCCCGTGTCTTTTTATATATTTTTTTCTTGCCGTCTCCCCCTTTGTTCCAGCTAGGCTGGAGGGAACATCCTGGTTATTTCTTTAACCTCTTAACCCCCACCTTAACCAGTTTGACTTTTCCTAAATCTAAAAGCTTCCTGAACAAAGCGTCAAAATAGCAAGAAAACAGGCAACGGTTACATAAAAACAACAAAAATGTAATTACAAATGTAATTCAAATACTGTAAAATAAGTTTTAGAAAAAACATAAAGGGTAGCACATCAATGTAGTTCATATATCCATGGCTCTGGGGCCAGTCAATGCTTTGAAAAGGCTTCCACTTGTTCAGGCTGAAGTACAAATACCACCGTGGTTAAAAGTATTTCACCCACCCCAGCGTTGTCACGTGGGTCATAGAGACATTTAGACAAAATAAAACTCTTTGGAGCCAGGCTTTAAAACCTAAGTCCCATTAGAATCCTGTTTACCAAGTGTCTTTTGGAGTCGCCCCTGGCCACAAGGGGGTGGTATTATTATTATTATTATTTTTTATTTTTTTATTGGTTTATTTGGTCGGGACAGTGCCTGTTAATGAACATACATGGGTCTCATGCATGTAAACAAGCCACACCGGATTAAAGCCTAGGGCTAATTTCCATCCGTCGTCCCCCATGCACACTCTCAAACACACTCACATTCATCCTGGCCTATTGTACATGTTTTTAGTGGTAGGGGAAACCGGAGTACCCGGAGGAAACCTACGCAGACACCGGGAGAGGATGCAAACTCCACACAGAAAGGCCCCGTCCAGGTGGGAATCGAACCCGGGACCTTCTAGCTGTGAAGCACGAGCGCTAACCACTGTAGTACAGCAATGTCAGCGCCCCGCCCTGAGGACCATAGAGAAGCACATTCCTCGCCCATTGATTCAGACAGAGATAGTTCGGCATAAGCCTTCCTCACAGTCAGGCTGGTGCCTCAGACTCATGGGCCCAATTACAGGTGAACTAATCCACTCACAGTGCTCTGTAGACAATAAGAACGTGCATATTTAACCCAGGAAACATTGTAAACTAAAATCATCCTTCAGTCCATGGAGTATGAATCCAAAACATTTCTCTTTGGTACAACTACGAAGGATATTGCCCCCTCTAGTGGACACAGAAACACTTTCAATTCCAAAGAATCTCAAATAAAGAGCTATGTGAGTATCTCTGTCCGGATACTGTATATGAACTCCCCCGTCTCTGACTGGACTGGGCAGAGAAAGGCCTCTGGGACAAAGCTCACAGACTTTAATCAGGAGCCTCTGGAGGACGTCTGAGACTTGGTTTTATGTTGCATTTGTTACAGTTACAACATGTGAACGATGTTGCTCTTCACAACATCTGCTTCATTAGGCCTCGTATTTTTTCCATTTCCTAATTTTGATATTTTTCTGTGAATATGAGGCCAAATTTCATCAAATAAAGAGCAATCACAAACTGTAGAAGCTCAGAAGCTGCACTAGGTAAAAGTCAGGTATACAGTAGCCATTGGAGGTTCACTTACTTTTTCCACGCTGTCCTGTGAATGTATCGCCAATAAAAATAATCTCACACGTATTTTTAGAAACTACAGTAGACGGTCTTGGCTTTCAAATGAGCGATCACACTGGCATATAGACTGTAATCGCTCCAGTCAATGCGATTTGAGATTTGGACATTGTTGGTATTGTTGTTGTAAAGTGTAAAGTTGAAACCCTAACCCTGAGGTGGCAGGTCACAGGTTAAAGTTTGAATGGAAAGTCCATTAGCGCAGTGGGACGTCCTGAACCCACTTCCTCCACAACACGTTCAATATTTACGACTCTTGCTCCTCCGAGCGACGCCGCTTTAGCCACCGGCGAGTTTCCTGCTGACTTATTCATGAGGCCGTCCGATCACCCTTTTCTCCCTGCTGCCGCTGACCCCCGTCGCCCCCTCTCTCCGGCCCCTGGCTGTGTCCCCCGGGGGCCCCCTCCGTCCCCCCGCATCTCTCTGAAGCGCCGGGGTCGGGGCGCTTGACTCAGAGGCTGAATGTCACCGAACACTCCATCAGGAATCGCTGCGGTGGATAAAAATAGACGACGGACGCTGCGATTTAAACAAGGTCCAGTTCAATCCGCCGTTTTCCTCGGACCACGAGCCACGATTCAGATATTTATCACATATCTATTTTTTGTTAAACATAACGTCTAGGGATGTAACGATTCATCGAAAATTTTTAAATCGATTTAATATGCGTAAAATGTGAATCGATGTAAAAAATAAAATAATCGATTTTAAAGCCGCCCTCAGCTCCTCCATTGTGCGCGACCGGAACAGACCGGAACATACGAGCTCGCTGTTTCTAACGACGTTAACTTTTTCTCAAAACAAGCTCCACCCCTTCCCCGCCTCACCCCCAACCCACGCCACACCATGTAAACACATACACGTGCAGGCATCGAAGCAGCAGACGCAGCTAAAGTTAGCGGCTACGAGATTAGCGTTAGCAGCTAACGCAGAGTTTAGCATTTTGACAGAAGTTTATCAAAGATCGTAAACTGACAAACATCTGACCAACCTGCTCTGATTCTGCTGAAATCCTCATCAAATGTCCGATTGTCAAATAATCCAACACCTACAGGAGCTGTCATGTCTTTTTACTCCTTATGTTTACAAAGGCTGCACCGGAGGCAGTGAGGCTTCAATGGTGAACAAAACGGCACTGTAAAATTAGTTCTAAATGGTAGTATTATGTTAAATAAAGGTTTGGTAAAATAAATATAATCTCAAAATGTTTGCTTTGCTACATAGTTTATTTATGCTGAAAACATGTAAATTTCAAGCACTCTGTCAAAATTATTATAGTTCATTTTCATTTTTTGTAATGTAAAGTTCTCTTACTGAGACCGTTGCAGTTTGTTACAAGGACAAAAATGCAGATGTTAAAACAAAAGAAACATTGGTATGAAGGAGTCATTCTTTTCAAAAAAATAAAAATAAAAAAAAGGTTTTAAAAAAATCGGGGAAAATCGAAATCGGGAACTTCAAATCGGAAATCGAATCGAATCGGGGCTCGAGTGAATCGTTACATCCCTAATAACGTCTCATTTCACTGCTGAATTCGGCTATAACAATTCACCTTTAAATATCTGTCTGCTTTATAGGCTTTAAAAACAAACAAAAAAAGGAAAAGTTTTGTCGATAATCATCAATGAGGAGCTTTTAATTGTAATAAAAGTTGTCAACGAAAGATTCTTCTGCCCTTTAGTCAATGTAATATTACGCGAGACAAAGTTTGCCAGTTGTTTTGATTATGCTGCAGGGTTGTTTTTTTTACATTGTCGCAGTGCCACTGAATATGGAACACTTTGGGACAGTACTACTGTTTTTAAAATATGCCAAATACATAAACTTTTACCTTGACCCCGGTGGCACTCGGAAGGTCGAATATTTGAAGAGGTGGAACACAGTAACATCGTCATATTCAGGACAAACATCCCAGAGAAATGTATCGTTTATGGCAGTGATTCTCAACTCGTGGGTCGCGGGCCTTTCCCAGAAAACATTCATTTTAATATTATGACAAGTATACAGTCACTGCTTGAATCTGTTAAAAGGACGTTTTTGGTTTTTTTTGGTTTATTTAATGCTTATTCAACAACGATACTTGAGGAAAAGACAGTATTTGACATATTTTACAAGTCTAAGTCGTATTTGGGTCACGGCCGGTCCTCCCGGGGGGGATTGTGGGTCCCGACGCCAAACCTGTTGAAAACCACTGGTTCAAGATAGACCTGATAGACCTCTGAATATGATTTTTTTTTTCTTGCAGTTTTCATCCATTCATGAAAACTCGCCGATTTGAGGTTTTATTTTTTAATTTTTATTTTTTATTTGCATTGGTTTATTCATTTTCTGTGCAGTGCTGACGTGTAAATGAACGACAAACCTGAATCCGATGAGACGAGGGGGACAGAGCGACTCTTCTTTTGAACTGAAGCCGTTATTGAGCGTTATTGATGAAAATAATGTGATGACCGTGATGAGAAGAACAATTAACCGAGCGCTTCGATTCAGCAGCACCTCCACCGTCCCTGAGAGGAGAACCATGAGCTTCTGTCAAATCCAGATGTTATGACGGATTCTCACATTTGTCCCGTCTGTGTTTTTCCACAGCGATCCACGAGTTCCCCAGAGATTACTTCACCAACAAGGAGCGGACGGAGGGAGCAGTGGGGCTGCACGTGCTCTGCGTGAGTAGCGTCACTGACTAATGTTTCGGGGGTTTCTGGGGTTTTCGAGGATCTGCTGTCACTTCTTAAGCATCACAGAACGCAGGGCAGTTAAAGGGCTTTTATCCGTTCATATTAAGACATGTAGGTCAGAGCTGGACGAGAAAGAGCTCTTTTTTGCAGGTTAAAAGTGAGTTTGTTTATTTTTTTTTGGGCCTCTCTGTGTGGAGTTTGCATTTTTCTCCCCCCGTGTCTGCGCAGGTTTCCACCAGGTACTCCGGTTTCCCCATCAACCAAAATCATGCACAGTAGGTGAACCCTCCAGCCAGGTGCCTCTGACAATCAGCCGGGCTCCACATCTGGAGATGGGTCCCCGGGCGCTGCACTGCGGTCGCCCACGGCTCCTTACGGGTTGTCCCAGCTGCATCGAAGGATGGGTCAAAAGCAGAGGACAAATCTTCTGTTTATCTATTTATTTGACAGGGACATCGCACAATGTGTTGCACAGACCAGACACAAGCGGATTTTCCTCTGAGGTCCCGGGGCAGCAGTTTTACAGTGGCCGATAAGCGTTCTTACTTAAAGGAACAGGCCACTGTTTTTCCAGACTGAGATATGTTTTTACCTGAGCTTAGACGAGCTGATGCGTACCTGTCTGGTCTTTGTGCGTGTGCTCAGTCACGCACAAAGACCAGAGATGTTGTTAGCATTTAGCCTCTCCTCCTTTCCTCTATGGGGCCAAACGGGGGTGAAGTTAGAAGCGACCGAGCTCTTCCACGGTTTCCCCCTATTTAAAAACGGTTACACGAGCCAAGTCTAGTTACACAAAACTAAACATGTGGATTTTCTAAGCGGATTAAAAGGGGAACTATATTCTTCCGGAGTGAAGATATTACTGCGCGGACGTCGAAGGGCCCCTAAGGTGTTATTACGCCTCACAATATAGTTCCCCTTTATACCCGCTTAGAAAATCCACGTTTAATTTTGTGTAACTAGACTTGGATCGTGTAACTACTCACTCACGTAACTGTATTTCAATGGACTAGACGGAGTTTAAATATGTTAAAATTATGTATTGTCTCCCTCCTACTTGCTTCAGTAATGTGTGGAAGGAGCCCAGACCTGTTCACCACAGCTGCCGCTTAAATCCCGCACTGTCAAAAAGGTGTTAATTCGGGTTCCAGACAGTTACACATCAACTCATGCAAGGTAAGAACATTATCTCAGTATGGAAAAACGGTGGCCTGTTCCTTCAATTTCAGATGGGGAACAGCGTAACTTTATGACACAACGTATCTCCAAACCTGTCTTCCATTTAGCCAAAACTTTGAGACGTCCTGAGAAAACAACACACAAAGATCACAACAAAAACGCCGCCCCATTCCTTAGACAGGCTGCGGGACGTTTGGGCTGAGTGAGTATTTTCAGAGGCCCGTTAATCCCCGCGGCGGCAGATTGAGCCCAGAAACAGGACGTTTGAACAGAAGGATAACGTCGCCCGCGCTCACCTCTGCGTCTGCCTGGGTAATTTCCGCCCGGGCTAATGCTAATGTGGAGGATCTGGGGCACTCGGGCTAAACGGCTGATTAGAGACTTACATCACCAGGGAAAACATCTAATAATGACCGGGATGTGTTTTCAAAAGCAGTCGCGTAAATAGGCCGTTCCGTCACCACCTGTTTAGTGTTTAAACAGTTTAAAAACTTACAATACAACAACAAAATGCACTTTAATATCATTGTAATGCCACAAATGCAATAAATCAGTGGAGAAATGCACTTGTTTCATTCAGCTCACAGAAACATGGGTGTTCAGGATAGGCAGGAAATGTGCAAACAACTAAATAGTAAAACAGAGGTATCTTATATAGAATGACTACCACAAACTCTAAGGGGGCAAGGAGTAAAAAAAATAAAAATAATCAGAATATAATAACAAATGTCAGTATTAGCAGTGCAGGTTTACATCAAAGTGCAAGTGGTCGATAAAGTGATGTAAATACAGGGATTATTGCACATGTTGCTTTACAGTCTTGTTGTTCAGTCTGACAGCAGTGGGGATGAAGGACCTGCTCCTTCTTGCACTGAGGGTGTCTCAGTCTTCCACTGAAGGAGCTGCTCAGCTCCTCTACAGTCCCGGGCAGTGGGTGGGAGGTGTTGTCCATGATGGAGGTGAGCTTGGCTAATACCCTCCTGTCCCTCACCTCCTCCACAGAGTTCAGAGCTGCTCCTGACCAGCTTGTTCAGTCTGTTCTTGTCCCACTCGGCTATACCACAGAGACATAGAAAGTCCTGAGCAGAGGCCTGCTCACTCTGAAGGACCTCAGTCTCCTCAGAAGGTGGAGGCCACTTTGGCCCTTCTTGTACAGGGCGTTGGTGTTCTGGGGCCAGTCCAGTTTATTGTTGAGGTGAACACCCAGGTACTTGAAACTGTCCACCACCTCGATGGTCAGCAGCGTGTGTGGTCGTGACTTCCTCCTGAAGTCGATCACCATCTCCTTCGTCTTACTGGTCTTCATAAACCGCCATGTGAAGCGAAAACTCGCCCTGGAAAGCGCTGGAAACCAATGGCTCCAATCTCACCGGAAATTACTCCCATCCTCGTTTCACCTCAGGAATAAGGCGGATGATACCTGTGGATGTGAAAGGACAAATTGTCAGAATTGTTAGAATGGTAATTGTACTTTGAATCCTTGGCTTACGAATAGCACTATAGTTGAGCTATAACTCCGTGGGCACATGGGCTGGTCTAAGTCATGCAAATCCCGGACCGAAATGAGGTCCCAGGCCCTGGTTGTTGGCAGCAGTTATTTTATTATCAAAGAGGCTTTTGCTTGTCAGGCCAATAATCTGGACACTCAAATACTCACAGGGCCTTTACATTTTCATTCAAGTATTTGTTTTGCCTCGTGCTGTTTTACGCTTCTTCCACTTTCTATATTTCCCACTAAAAAGAAAACTGGTCTATGTCAAAAATGGACGCAGGAGCCTAAACAAGTTAGCCGCTTTAATCCACGTACAGAGCTAAGATGCCCCTTCTCTTTTCTGTTCCAGGCCGTGTACATGTTCTACGCTCTGGCGCTGGTTTGTGACGACTACTTTGTGCCGTCGCTGGAGAAAATCTGCGAGGTGAGGAGCGTTTGTTTTTTAAACTGCATTTGGAATCGAGAGGGATTTCTTTCAGACATCCAGGCAGATGAACAAAGTCTGCAAAGTCCTGCCCACTTTAAGATCCAGTTACAGACATGTGACTCTCTCTCTCTCTTCAGCGTCTCGATCTGAGCGAGGACGTTGCCGGGGCGACCTTCATGGCGGCCGGAAGTTCGGCTCCAGAACTGTTCACGTCCGTCATCGGTGAGGGTTTCCCTATAGTGCATTTTATTATTATTATGTACAGGAAAAGGGCCACTCGAGTCTGTTAAAAGGTTCAAGAATCATCGTCTGTACTCGGCAGTTAAAGTCAGTGATGGGTCTGGAACGAGTCGGGACAAAGAGCCGGCTCTTTTAAGTGAACGATGAGAGCCGAGTGAAAACAATGCGATCACGTGCGGAGCGGAGAGTCCTGGCTTAAGTTAGAACTTCTGTAACTCTCTCAGCTCACGGAGGCAGAGGGACTGGGAGGATTTGACTGAATATAAAAGAGTACGTACATGAAACTATGCAGCTTTAAAAGTGTGTGTTACTATAAGAAACAATGGCTCCACCACCTCGAAAAATCCACTTTGATTCCTGAAGGCAACAACACAGACCGCTGTAATCCAGTATCACAACATTATAGCAATAAAAAAACAAACATTCTTCAGTTCTTTGTCGTTCCTCTCTATTAAAAGCTGCTCACAACCGGCTCATACCCTGGCGCTTGAAGTGGTCCATCTCCTGAATGTCCTCCCCCTGGATGTTCAGCGGTGTGTGTGCGGTAGGGACTTCCTCCTGAAGTCGATCACCATCTCCTTCGTCTTACTGGTGTTCAAGCACAGGTGCTCACACCAGTCCACAAAGTCCATGATAACCGACAGGTACTCCAGGCCGTTCCCCTCAGACACGCAGCCCACAATGGCGGAGTCGTCGGAGAACTTATGAACTATTTTCTCCCACCTACTTGCCTACTTGCTCCAGCCATGTCCTAATGTGTCGAATGAGCCCAGACCTGTTCACCACAACTGCCTCTAAAATCCTGCACTGTCACTCAAAGGTGTTAATTCGGGTCCGAACTGCCGTCATGCACGAGCTTAATATAGAGACTGCAGTTACACGTGAGACCTGAGGTGGCAGCAGTGAGCATAACATGACCGACTTGCATCTAGATATTTTTTTTACAGGTTCCATCTGTATTTTCTAAACAAATGTGACTGTATTCTTAAAGTGTGACTGTATTCCCAGGCGTGTTCATCACCAAAGGAGACGTGGGCGTGGGAACCATCGTCGGATCCGCCGTCTTCAACATCCTCGTCATCATCGGCGTCTGTGGCATCTTCGCCGTTCAGGTAAAACGTTCTACTTTTTAAAAAGGAAGCTTTGGCGACGTCCCGTGACCGGCGCTCATCTCATCTTTAACACCTGTGAGAGTTAAAGTGCAGACGCTACTAAAAACCCAAGAGAAAGTACTGGAGTATTTGCTGTCGGACATACTTAAATATTCCAAGTAGAAAGTACAGATCTGTTTCAAGAAGAGCTATGAAAAACAACTTCGCAGCTTCAGAAACACAGGGGCGACTGGGCTCGATGAAAGCGCCCTCTGGATCACAGGCTTTTATGAAAATCCGCCTCATATTTACGTGAAAAACCTGCTGCGCGTCGTCACAAAGGAACATGCTGCTCACTCCTCCATGAAGATCAGTCTCCTCCTGCGGAGCACGTCCCTGCGACTACGAGCCCCCACAGAGCTCCAGGGCCCGTCATTCAAAGCTCCAGGCTTAAACTTTTTCATTCTACAGCATGGGTCACAGCCAGTGTTCATTTCTGACGACTAAAATTGGACTAAAACTAAATTAAAAGTTTTTCATGCGACTAAAACTGTGACTAAAATGTCCAGATGTTTTAGTCGACTAAAATGAGACTAAATAAAAATGGAAAGGAGAGACTAAAATCATCCAAACTTCTATTGACCGTCTGAAAGAGCCTCATATCATGTAAATTCACTGCCAAAGGAGCAGCTCTGAGCTTTGTTCATGAGGGAGCAGCTCCATGAAGCAGGACCTCCATTAAATATGATTATAATGAATATTATTAATACAAAGCAGTGTTAATTTTGACAAGATATTTTAATTTAGTCTTAGTCTTTTGACGAAAATGTAATTCAATTTTAGTCGAGATTTAGTCGACTAATTTAAGACACATTTAGTCGACTCTGTATTAATAATATTCATTATAATCATATTTAATGGAGGTCCTGCTTCATGGAGCTGCTCCCTCATGAACAAAGCTCAGAGCTGCTCCTTTGGCAGTGAATTTACATGATATGAGGCTCTTTCAGACGGTCAATAGAAGTTTGGATGATTTTAGTCTCTCCTTTCCATTTTTATTTAGTCTCATTTTAGTCGACTAAAACATCTGGACATTTTAGTCACAGTTTTAGTCGCATGAAAAACTTTTAATTTAGTTTTAGTCCAATTTTAGTCGTCAGAAATATCACTTTGACTAAAATTAAGACTAAATATTTTAGTCGACGAAATTAACACTGATACAAAGTCGACTAAATTTGTCTTAAATTTAGTCGACTAAAACTCGACTAAAATTGAATTACATTTTCGTCAAAAGACTAAAACTAAAACTAAATTAAAATATGTTGTCAAAATTAACACTGGTCACAGCGGTTTATCGCAAAACAAACTCTCTGGAGCCAGACTTCTAGGCAGTGCTAGCGAGATGCAAAGTCTTCACAGCAAAAAGTAAATAACTAGATTAGTATAAATGTTTCAGTTTGAGCATAATAATCAAAATTTTAGTTGTTTTGACTAGGTAAGATGTATTTGGCCATTCGACCTGGATTATTTCACTTGTTTTGAGATGTTTCTGACTCGTTTCAATACATTTTGTCTCTATTTCAAGTAATTTTCTTTGCCAATGGGGCAAGAAAATCGGTCTCATCTCATTGGCAATTTTACTTCCTTATTTAGAGCGAGATTTAACTTCAGTCTGAAATGTCCTCAAACTAGCAAAGTAAACTTGGTCAGACCAGGAGCAAAGTCTAAATGAGTGAAAACCGTCTCAGCCAGAGCTTTAAAATGAGCCCTCACACAACGTCCTCAGCAAACAAACAAAGTCAGTGACAGGTTTGTATTTTATATATTTTATGTCGCAGACTTTTACTGATAAACTTCAGACCCATAAGAGACAGAGGGCCAGTCCGTCCCGCCGGGCGTGGACATGAAACCAAACGAGTTATTGGAGCGATTTTAAACCAAGTAGTTCCTCAAATGATGAAATCAAGAACGAGGAACGTAGTCAAATAACAAATGAAAGTGCCGCCTTGAGCCCCTGTGATTTAATAACTATCATAATCTCGTCTGGGTTAAACTCGGGCGCACTCCCGAATCTACTGTCCCCGTCGTTTAATCTGACGTGGCACAATCTACTCAAAAACTTGTTTTAATCCCGGACCCGGAGGAACGGGTCAGACAGAAACACGACGTCAATGTCACTCAACGCAGTTTACAGACCGACATGTAGAGTTTGGATTTCGGAAGTGGACCTGGTTTATCGTGAATATCCCGGTAATTACTGGGCAAAATGTCTTAAGGCGCGACGCTGCAGGTGAATGGGGGAACTTTTTAAATGTAGAGATATCCATTTGAAACGTCCGCCGCCGATCACTGACATACATATAAGAAGAAAATGCATTGCCAGTTTTCCGCCATTTTATGTTTTCATGTAAAAATAAGGCCTTTTATGCATAAAAATCAAGCCTGGTTTAAATTATTATATTTTGTGACATATTAGATACAAAGATCTTTTTCAGAGGGGATTTTGTTTAGTTTTGAAACAAGCTGCTTATTAGTTGAAAAATCTGTAACAATTTAAATCTCCCCTCAATGTGCTCCTTAAATGAGCTTTACTCAAATCTAAAAGCTTAAAAGAAAAGCATCGGAATAGTGAGGGAAACGAGGGTCAAAACAGGACAACAAAGAAATGAAAAAAGCAACAAAAGCGTGACAAAAACACGACAAAAAGCCACAAAAGAAGTGATGAAAAAGCAACAAAAATATGACAAAATTTGTCAAAAACGCATCAACAACGTTACAATCACTTTAGTAGGTCTTAGCTTTCAAATGAGGCATTGCTCTCCCGTCCAGAAGCTTTCACATTTTTGGGGTAAAGCCGAACTGGAGAAAATGGCGTCAGAGGTTAAAGAGTCCTGGGCCGTTTTTCTGTCCCAGTCGCCCCTGTGTGAGTTATAAGGATTTTCAAGAGGCCAATTTTAAAATAGGAAATAAAATAAAATAATCAAATGCTATTGTTCAAACATTAAGATTGTCTTTTACCCATAAACGCATTTGTGATTTATTGAAGTTAAGAGATTTGAGTGTTTTTTTCTTGCATTTACATTACATTACATTTCCTTACTGTTATTTTATTTCACATGTTCTCTACAATTTAAAAGAATTTCGAAACAAAGTGTTTGTGTTTAGATTTTTTTGGAAAATAAATTAATTTAAAACTGTTTTTTTTTAAAAGGCTGTAACGTGACGAAGTGTTTCTCTCTCCTGCAGCCGATCCGTTTGTCCTGTTGGCCGCTGCTCAGAGACTCGAGCTACTACACTCTGTCCATCTCCGCTCTCATCGTGGTGAGGACCCTCTGCACTCATTGGCTTTTCAATCAATCAATCAATCAATCAATCAATCTTTATGTATTTATTTATAGAGCGCTTTTCATACACAGGTGCTTGACATTTAAAAAGATAAGGCTACATAAGGCTGGGTACAGATGACCACGGTGGGGAAACGCTGGAGGTTCTAAAAATATAAGAAGCTGTATAAAAACATTGAGTAAAAACTAGTAAGGAACTAGACATAAATATAAATAAATATCAAGTTATCACGATTAATAAATAGATAAATAAATAGATGTGAGTTAAAAGCTAAGCTAAAAAGGTGGGTCTTGAGCCTGCTCTTAAAAACCTGAACGTTCTCTGCGGTCCTGAGCTCCTCCTCAGGTCGTTCCAGAGGCGAGGGCCGTAATATTGGAAAGACGCCTCGCCGTGAGTCTTTCTGATGACTTTAGGAATAACTAGGAGACCCCTGCCGGAGGAGCGAAGGGGCCGTGAAGGTTCATGAGGTAAAAGCAGTTCTGAGAGATA
Organism: Proterorhinus semilunaris; assembly: GCA_021464625.1. Lineage (NCBI taxonomy): Eukaryota > Metazoa > Chordata > Actinopteri > Gobiiformes > Gobiidae > Proterorhinus > Proterorhinus semilunaris. The sequence goes on from CM038357.1 coordinate 5,343,018, forward strand.
AGAAGGACCAAGACCATTAAGACATTTAAAAACCATTACAAGAACTTTAAAATCGACCCTGAAACACACGGGGAGCCAATGCAGCGACTCTAAAACCGGTGTAATGTGGTCCCGCCTCCTGGTCTTCGTCAGGACACGAGCTGCTGAACTTTGTAGAAGTTGTAAACCTGAGATACTCTTCTTGGGAAGACCAGAAAGCAGGGCATTACAGTAGTCGATACGAGAAAGTTTTTGCCATCCAGGATTTGATCTAAAATGCAGTTAACAAGTGCTTCCATTGGCCTCACTCTCTCATGTATGTTCAGTAACTCTCGGTTCCATGTCCTAATATTTGGTCTCTTCTTTTCCCCACAGTTCATATATGACGAGAAAGTGGTTTGGTGAGTGTGCCGCAAATGATGCTCTGTGGGTCACAACTGGAGGGTCGGGACACAGAAGAGGAGAGAGGAGGGAGCTGGGGGGAGATGAGGGAAAAAGTGAGAGAAAGAGGAGGGGGGGGGAGAGGGGGAGAGAGAGAGAGGAGAGAGTGAGAGAGAGAAAGAGGAGAGAGAGAGAGGAGAGAGAGGGAGAAAGAGGAGAGGGTGGAGAGAGAGAGAGGAGAGAGAGGGGGAGAAAGAGGAGAGGGGGGAGAGAGAGGAGAGAGAGAGAGAGGGGGAGAGAGAGAGGAGAGAGAGGAGAGAGAGGGGGAGAAAGAGGAGAGGGGGGAGAGAGAGGAGAGAGAGAGAGAGGGGGAGAGAGAGAGGAGAGAGAGAGAGAAGGGGAGAGAGAGAGAGGAGAGAGTGAGAGAGAGAAAGAGGAGAGAGAGAGAGGAGAGAGAGAGGAGAGAGAAAGAGGAGAGAGAGAGAGGAGAGAGAGAGAGGGAGAAAGAGGAGAGGGGGGAGAGAGGGGGAGAGAGAGAGGGAGATGCCGGGAGAATTATCTTTCAGTGTTCAGCTGCTGTCTCGCTGTTTTGTGGAGTTTGCATGTTCTCCCCGTGTCTGTGTAGGTTTCCTCCGGTTTCCTCTATCACTAAAAACATGTACAATAGGCCAGGAGGAAAGAGAGTGTGATTGGGGGACATTAGCCTAAGGCTACAATCCAGTGTGGTGTGTTCATTAACATGCACGGTCCCAACCAAATAAACCAATGCATTTAATGCTGTCCCAAACAGGTCAAAACTAGTTCCAGCACTAGGTCCAGGTCTAGTATAGAATGAAGAGTCTTGTTCAGTATAACAGTGACCAGCTCGTTCCACAGCTGGTCTGATTTAATCGAATGAAACCATCCTATTAAAAGAACCTGCTGTTTTTCAGGTGGGAGGCGCTCACGCTGATCCTCATGTACTTCGTCTACATTTTAATGATGAAGTAAGTCCGTGCTGTGGAGCCGTGCAGTCGAGTGTGAATATAATATAATAACGTTGCGTTTTCCAGGATGAATTCCCACGTGGTGCGGTTTCTGGAGCGGCGGAAAAAGAAGTCGGCGCTGAGGAACGGGGCGGCAAACAACGCGGAGCTGGAGGACGGCGAGGCCACAGCGGTGCTGCTCAAGAAAGGTCCGACTTTACCTCAGTGTATTTACGTATTTACGTATTTAAAATATGCAAAAACAAATGAGTCCAACAGCCGGCGATCAGAGGCGTTCCCTCACTGCCACTGGCTCCACTCCTGTGTTTGGGAGTAGATTCCACTCAGACCAGGTTCTCTCAGACTGTCTTTGCTCCTGCAGCGAATCACCCGCGGAAGCCGTCGGTGCTGATGGTGGACGAGCTGCTCAGCGCGTACCCGCACCAGCTCTCCTTCTCCGAGGCCGGGATGAGGATCATGATCACCAGCCACTTCAGCCCGAGGACCAGGCTCACCATGGCCTCGCGCATGCTCATCAACGAGGTACGGAGTCAGTCAAAACGGTGCACATGACAGGTTTTAATGCTTGTCTTCTGTTGTAAATTATATTTATCATTTTATTTCAGCAAAGCCGCCATTTTAATAGAGAAATGTTGGGCAGAAACGTTATTTTTATTTGAATTTTTGAAGGAAGTGACATAGAGGTGAAGTTCCTGAGCAGTTTCACTCATTTCCCATTGACATAACACGGTCGGCACGGCAACAGTTTAAAATGTTTTTTCCTCCATCCAGTGTTAATTTTGACAACATATTTTAATTTTAATTTTAGTTTTAGTCTTTTGACGAAAATGTAATTCAATTTTAGTCAAGATTTAGTCAAAAAAATACCTTAAATTTTAGTCGAGATTTAGTCGTCTAAAATTGCAAGTCAATTTAGTCAGATTTAATTGACTTTGTAATATATATAATAATATTCATTATAATCATATTTAATGGAGGTCCTGCTTCATGGAGCTGCTCCTCATGAACAAAGCTCAGAGCTGTTCCTTTGGCAGTGAATTTACATGATATGAGGCTCTTTCAGACGGTCAATAGAAGTTTGGATGATTTTAGTCTCTCCTTTCCATTTTTATTTAGTCTCATTTTAATCGTCTAAAATATCTGGACATTTTAGTCACAGTTTTAGTCGCATGAAAAACTTTTGACTAAAAACTTTGACTAAAATTAAGACTAAATATTTTAGTCGACGAAATTAACACTGCCTCCATCTATGTCACTTCCTGTCAGTGTCCCATACGTTTGTTCAGTGGTGACGTCGCGGCTCCGCTTCCGGGTCCGGCGGATGTGCGAGAAACTACAAAAAACTCTTTAATACTACAATCCATATTTCTGAAACTCCACAGAGAGTTACTGAAGCTACTTATGTATCAGGCCCATTAGCCAGAAATGCCGAACCTACTGCTATAAAAGTAATATTTACCAAAAATCGACACTTCCGGGTTAATGGAGAACAATGCTAACGGGGCAGCAGCTACGCTAAACCAGGAAGTAGCGACTTTAGTAAATATGACTTTTTTAGCAGTAGGTGCGGCAGTTTTGGCTAATGAGTCTGGGAAATAAGTGGCTTCAGTGACTCTCCGTTGAGTTTCAGAAATATTGATGGTTGTTTTTAAGAGTTTTTAATGTTTTTTGCTCACATTTGCCCGTCTGCCAGGACCCGGAAGTCGTGACGTCACACTTAACAAACGTATTAGGAAGTGAAAACTATAAACGTCCGAAAAATGGACTGACTCTGTCCCCGCGCAGAGGCAGCGTCTCATCAGCTGCAAGAACCTCACCAACGGCGACTCGGACGCCGTGGCGGGGAAGGCGGGCCTGCGGAAGAGCGCGGAGAACGGCCTGGCGGCGGCGGCGGCAACGGCGGCGGGCGGGGCCAGTCGCCGCGACGACCGGGAAGCGGGAAACGACACGGAGAACGAGGACAACGACAACAACGAAAACGACGAGGACGAGGAGGAAGAGGTGGGGGGGCCGTTCGTGCCCTTCCAGTGTCCAGGTACAGAGTGTGTTTATATTACTGTGTCCAGTCATGTTTAATCATAATCAATGTTACCATGGCGACATGAGTGATTCATTCATTAGACGGATATTCAGATATTCCACATTAGCTTAAAGGTCCTATATCATGCAAAATCGACTTTTTGGAGCTTTTAACCATGTTGTTATGCTATTTCCTTCTCAAAAACACCCCCAGAGTGGTTTTTGGCTTCATTCACGCAGTTCTCAGTAATCCTCCTGAATCCTGCGCTCTGAGCAGCTGCTCCGCCCTCTCCTGGTAAACGACTGACATGTTCAGTTGTGTCGTCACAGCGGAACGGAAGTGCTCGACGTCTGTAAGCTAATGCCTTACGGCCTGATTTTCATTTGTAAAATTGCTTTTTTCATTATTTCTGTCGTAAGAAAAAATAAATAAAAAAAAAAAGGAAAAAAAAAAAAAAAAAAGAGGAAGTGCTCCGTAGTGGTAGAGGTACAATATATCATATAAATGCCTATACTTGACTTTGGAATGGCTAAAATAGCATGATACAGGTCCTTTAAATCTAAAAGCATCAAAGACCAGACGAAAATGAGAATGAAAACGCAACAAAAATGTGACAAAAAAGCCTCAAAAAAGTTATTGTGGCTTTTTTGTCACAAAACAATGAAAAGTGGAAAAAAAATCAAACACAAATAGTCAGGGCAACGCGGAGGAGTCGGCTCAGCGTCTCCTTCCCTGTTGATCCTCGCTCTGAGAGTCCTCCATGTCAGTCCATCACAGTCACGTCCCTCTTTGGGTAAAGGCAGTGACCAGTGTGGGCTAGTCTGTGTTTTACAACAAAGAGCTGAAGTCAGCGGGAAGACGCCGCGTAGACTGTTCGGAGAGACTCTGGAGCCGTCGCTGAAGGATTGAAAGAGACTGTAAAGTGGACGTGCCCCGCCCACAGCGCTGTAAGTGTGCCCCGCCCACAGCCACGCCCTCCCCTTCGTTCAAAACACTGTCCAAAAACAAGCCCTTCTCCATGAAGCAGCGCACACGGGGGTTTGAATGTGGAGCTGTCCGAGAGTCGGACATCAGCTGATTGGATCCGTGTGTGGGGTGTGGGGGTGTGGGGGTTGGGGGTTGGGGGTGTGGGGAGAGCACACTGGGCTTCATTCATTTACATTTTCACTGACTAAACCCTTTTATCTTTTGCAGGCGGCGTGTTGAATAAGTTCAAGTGGCTGCTGGCCTGGCCCCTCTGCCTGGTCTTCTACTTCACCATCCCCAACAGCTCCAGTCCGCGCTGGGAGAACTACTTCATGTTCTCCTTCGCCTCGTCGACGCTGTGGATCGCCGGCCTCTCCTACATCATGGTCTGGATGGTGAGTGCCTTAACATTTCCCCCTCACAACAAGAAGGTCCAGAGTGATAGAGTGAATATCCAAGGCAAGGCAAGTTTATTTGTAGAGCACAATTCATACACAAGGCAATTCAAAGTGCTTCACAGTTGCAGAAAATTACAAGAAAACAGATCAAATCAATCATTAAAACATCAACATAAAAATGTATCAATTACAGTGAAAGGCAAGAGTGCAGATAAAATACTTTCAGTTTTCATCTGCTCGGGTAAAAAGAGCTGTTTTCAGCCTGGATTTGAACATTGTCAGAGTTGAGGCCTGTCTCACATCCTCATGAAGACTGTTCCAGATTTTAGCTGCATGAAACTGAAACGCAGCCTCATCGTGTTTAGTCCTGACTCTGGGAACCACCAGGAGACCCCTCCCTGAAGTTCTCAGGGCCCGAGATGGTTCATACGGCTCTAACATGTCAGAGATGGACTTTGGTGCAAAACCATGAAACGACTTGTACACAAGCAGAGCTGTTTTAAATTCTATTCTCTGAGCGACAGGAAGCCAGTGCAGGGACCGGAGCACTGGACTAATATGGTGGTATTTCCTGGTTCTTGTCAGGACTCGAGCAGCAGCGTTCTGGATGTTCTGCAGCTCTAACAGCTCGTTTAGAAAGGCCAGTGAGCAGCAGTTACAGTCGTCTAACCTGCTGGAGACAAACGCATGGATGAGTGTCTCCAAGTCTGGTTTTGACACTATTCCTCTGATCTTAATGTTTTTTAGATGGTAAAAAGCTGATGATGTTATTGCTTTGATGTGGCTGTTTAAGTTCAGGTCTGAGTCCATGATTACTCCTAGATTTCTAACCTGATGTTTTGGTTTTAGAGAGAGAGACTCAAGGTGACTGATAACACTTTGTCTTTGTGTCTGTGGGCCAAAAACAATGATCTCAGTTTTGTCTGAGTTTAGTTGGAGAAAGTTGTTTTGCACAAACTGATCTGTTCGATGCAGTGACAGAGAGTATCTACAATATCCATATACGCGAGAAGTGCGGTTTTCCTGATTTAGCGGCGTTTCAACCTTGTTTCGGCCTCTTCAGCTCGGTGCAGTTCTAACGCCTGTGTTTCCTGCAGGTGACGGTGATCGGCTTCACTCTGGGCATCCCTGACGTCATCATGGGCATCACCTTCCTGGCAGCGGGCACCAGCGTCCCGGACTGCATGGCCAGCCTCATCGTGGCCCGACAGGGTACGGTACTGAGCTTTGACGGCAGAGGAGCTCCACAGATTTTTCACGGAGGGACAGATTTTTTTTGACACAGACACAGACAGACCCTCCGCGGTACAGCCACTGTGTAAATGTAATTCAAAGTACATACAATACCCGATCACTACTGGCTTCAAAACACACAGAATAATCCAACATGTGGAATATCCCCGATTTGACTCCTTCCGAGCCGTCTGAACACACCACACACAGCAGGTTTATAGGCCACTTTTTAATTGGCAAATGAACAGCAGTAGTTTTCATCATTTTTTAGGCAAAAAGTGGAGAAAATCACACTTTTGTAAAACAGTTCTTACCCTGGGCCAGCTAACATTATCTGGCGGGCCGGAACTGGCTCGCGGGCCGCCTGCTCTACTCACATACAGTGCTGGGGAGTAACGGAATACATGTACCCCCGTTACGTATTTAGAATACACATTTTGAGTAACTGTATTTCCGGTACAGTCACTCTTTAGTCAGAGGGTATTTAGAATACAGTTACGTTGCTAATACCAAGGGAACACATACGTTGTTAAAATGTCATCATCCAGTCCTACCGCACGCCATTAATAAGAAAGAAAAAAGTTAAATTAGTCGAAATAAAGTGTAGGCGCAGCCGAGCACGCACACAACGGAGCAGCCCAGAGGAGGATGGGATGGGAGAGAACCCACGAGGCAAATTACCTCTTACCTTTTTGCTTTGTTTTCAATCCTTTAGAGTAGGGTGACCAGAAGTCCCAGTTTACCCGGGACAGTCCCAGTTTTGAGTCCTCTGTCCCCATGTCCCCACACATTCCTCCAAAACCATTAATTTGTCCCAGTTTTGCTTGAAAATTCATGTCTTTGGGCCATGCAAATGTCCATCACCAAGTAGAAACCAATAAAAAATATCAAGTCTATCATGTTAATGCTGACTGGTGCATGGTGTAAGATAGTAACAAGCAGATTTACCATTTAGCTTAGGAAAAACGGTCAATAAATGGCTCCCTGGTTGACCGTGCAACTAAGTCCCAAATAGTGTCCCAGTTTTTTAGTCAGAAAATCTGGTCACCCTACTTTAGAGTGAAAGCTGGTGGTTGTTAGCAGTAGCAGTTAGCTAAGTTACCAGTTAGCCGCTACAGGCTGCAGTTTGTCACACTTTCCCAAACTCCTCTGTCGAGTGGGATGCAAAGTAAAAGTAATGTTCCAATGGTTCATAAAAAGACTGTTGTCCCAACGTAAAAATAAAGATGAAAACGTATCCATGGAGCATTCAAACATGCTCCCCGTGCGTTATAATCTGCAGACTGGAGCGGCTGCACATTTGCGACAGCGGATACAACTGTTCTCCCAGTGAGCATTACACATTTTTCTTTTCTAATTCGTGGGAAATACAAATGAAGCATTAATAAACGGCGCTGCAATGAACTTACACATGTTTTTAATCCTCCATCAAGAGTATACGCTACAATAATATACGGTGTATTTAAAAAGTATTTAAAGTATTCAGAATACAGTACGGTGATTGGCCAGAGTAACGGAACACCTTACAAAATACCTTCTCAGGCAAGTATTCAGTATTCTGTAATGGAATACATCACGTCCCTCCTCTGCTCGTGAGCAAACCGTCTGGGTTGGTGGTCACGGCTCCTCTCCGTTGCAGGAATGGGAGACATGGCGGTGTCGAACTCCATCGGCAGTAACGTGTTCGACATCCTGGTGGGTCTGGGTCTGCCCTGGTCCCTCAACACCCTGGCCATCAACTACGGATCAGACGTGAGTAAAGCGGGTTAAGAAGCTCCCCCCCCCCGTCCTCCCCCTCTCTTACAGTCTCTCCACACGCCGCGCTGTGAGCCTCGGTGTTTGCTCCCGTTTATCCGTCGGCGCCGGCGGGATTTACTCGCCGTGTTGACTTTTCCGGAAAATATTTGTGCTCATCTCCGTAAACAGAGATTATTTGTAATCTCAACCCGACTGACTGCACTCGACGCGGAATCCTTGAAACGCCGGAGCCGAATTTTGTAATGACTCTGGCCCGGAGCCGCCGGTGTGTATTTACGCGTGCGAATGTGGGGCCACTTTGAACATCTGGGCTGTATGAGACTTTGTTACAGGGGTGCCCACAACGGGGCCCGTCGGAACAACTCCCTTGGCCCGCCAGAGAGTGACCTACTTTTGCGCCGCTTATGGTTAATACCAACGCACCCCACACCGCTTAAGAGGCGCTTGCCCAAAAGCCAATTTTTTTCCGTCTTAGCTAAACGACGGAGGACTTCATTGACAAATCAGAGGAAATGAAAAACAAATTCACACAGCGAGGATATGCCCCTAAATGGGATGAGGAAGCACCTGACGCTGCGCTGTCCCAACAAAGAGAAGTCTTCCTCAGAAAAACTATCAGTACAGAGAGACGGTTTATTAAAAAGGAGCAGCGAGTCTGTCGTTGAAGTGTTTGAAATGACCCGCCAAAATGATGACCCCGAAATAGCGCAGTATCTGAACGACATCACCGCTGACAAAACACCCCTCAAAGGTCCCGTATGCTTCGTATAAACCCTGTAATAAAATCGTTTGTGTTTCCAGATCAAGTTGAACAGTAAAGGTCTGATCTTCTCCGTGGGGCTGCTGCTCGCCTCAGTCTTCATGACCGTGAGTATTTCCCCAAAGCGCCATCACATGACCTTGTAAGCCGACGAGCCCAAACCCTTTTCCCAGACACGGGGATGGATGGTCCACCGCGGTGTTACTATGACAACCATTTAGGCGCTTATGAACGAGTGATATTGAATAAATCGCCACAAGAGGGCAGACTTCCCTTTTCAAAAAACTTCTACTGCAACCACGACTTCACGTTATCATCAGCTTTACATTGATAAGATAAGATTGCCTTTATTGATCTCACAATGGAGAAATTTACTTGTTACATTCAGCTCACAGAAACAGGGTTTGCAGGTTAGACAGGAAATGTGCAAACAATTAAATAATAAAACAGAGGCATCTTATATACAATAACTACCAAAAACCTTAAGAGGGCAAAAAGTATAAACAATAAAAAAAAAAAAAAAAAATCAGACTATATTAAAAAAAAAAAATGTCAGTATTAGCAGTGCAGGTTTACATCACAGTGCAAGTGGTCGATAAAGTGAGACGCAGATACAGAGATTATTGCACACATTACTTTAGAGTATTGTTGCTCAGTCTGACAGCAGTGGGGATGAAGGACCTTCCTCCTTCTTGCACTGAGGGTGTCTCAGTCTTCCACTGAAAGAGCTGCTCAGCTCCTCTACAGTCCCGGGCAGTGGGTGGGAGGTGTTGTCCATGATGGAGGTGACCTTGGCTAATACCCTCCTGTCCCCCAGGGGGCAGCGCAGGACGGAGCTGGCCCTCCTGACCCGTATGTTCAGTCAGTTCTTGTCCCGGTCTGTGCGGCCCGGGGCCCAGCACACGGCAGCGTAGTGGAGAGCAGAGGCCACAGAGTCAGAGGTCTGCTCACTCCGAAGGACCTCAGTCTCCTCAGAAGGTGGAGGCGACTTTGGCCCTTCTTGGTGTTGTGGGACCAGTCCAGTTTATTGTTGAGGCGAACACCCAGGTACTTGAAACTGTCCACCTCCAGAATGTCCTCCCCCCTGGATGTTCAGGTGTGAGCGGTAGTGTGTTCCTCCTGAAGTCGAACTTATGTTGTTGTATTGAAACATGTTAACATTACAGTTGTATGTTTCGTCCCTTCTTCTACACTTTCATTTCGATCTGCCGCGGGAAGGTTATAACGCGGGACACGTCCTCTTCAGTAACACCTCCCCCTCCGACCCGCAGGTCATGGGCGTCCATCTGAACAAGTGGACCCTGGACAAGCGCCTGGGCCTGATGTCTCTGATGCTCTACTCCGTCTTCCTGTGCTTCTCCTGCCTCATCGAGTACAACATCTTCACCTTCGTCAACCTCCCCACGTGCCGCGAGGACGAGTGACCCGGCGAAAACCCCGCCCACCCCACCACCCCCCCCGGAAAAATAAAAACAAAAAAACAAAACTGCAAACACGTCAGGAAGCCTCCGCATCTCTCCCACGGTGCAAAAAACGAAGCGGGATTTTATTTTTTTTTCCTTTATTTTTTTTTTTCATTTTTTGTGCAAGGGGACACTGCCACTTTTACTTTGAAAATCCCCGGGAAACGCTGAAGAGGAAGGAGGAAACGCGGCGGGCTGCGGAACTTTTATCCCGAAAGTTTCAAACGCAGGCACTTCGGGGTCTTGTAAAGATAGTTTAAGCGATGGTTTATCGACGTGTTTGCGGTAAAGCTGTGGTGCTCGGTGAATATCGGGGGGAAAAACAGGCGAAAGGAGGATTTTTTGCAACACTTAGAAAGAGGGTAGGGTAGAGTAGCCCAAAAGTGCGAGTAACGCTACTTTGAATCCATTGTACTCAAGTAGAGGTCAAAAGTAGTCATTCAGATTAAGTAAAGGTAGAAAATATTGGGTGAAAATACTAGACATAATGTGAACATAGATAAAGGAAGCACTTAGTCTTTTCTTTTATGTAACATGAAGCTTTTGTCGCTCATAGTTTTGCTCAAAATGGGAAGAATAACCAAACGTTTTACCCAAACTAATCCAAATTATGCAGAGCTGGTCAAAGTACTTCTTGATTTCCTTCCGTTAGTAAAAGTACATATACTACCTGTCAAATAGTACTCCAAGAAGAGTAAAAGTACTGAAGTGTTTGCCCTGGAAAGTACAACTACGTTTTAATAAGAGTTCCGAAACACACAAATTTGCGGGGACCATATTTCTTCTTTGTCCCGGGTCACTGGTGTTTGACGGTACATCTGCACAGCGCCACCTGCTGCTCCGGAGTGTGCATCCCAAGGCTCTAAACAGTAGAACGCGTAGGCAAATTTACTTTTTACTTTAGAGGCTTCACAGAAGTGTTGTATTTATCTTTCATATGTGGTGGAGTAAAAGTAGAGTACAGTACTTTTAAATGTGTAACTTTACTTTCTCGCTGACCAACTCTGACATGGTGTTACTGAAGGAGCAGTGAAAAGTAAAAAAAACGACTCTTAGAAAGTTCGATTCCTTCCAAAGTTCACCTCTGAGGTCAAACACTGCCAACGTTTTTTAACCAAAACTAAGCTCGTCTTTTCAATCAAACACAAGCTCATTTCAAACGTTAGAAATGTAAAAGTTAAACGTTTTTTTGCGCTAAAACTGCCCGTAAAAGTCCAGTTTCTTTAGTCAGTTTACGTTTTATAGTATATATTGTGTCTTTCTTCAATCAGACGACTTTTTATCCTGTAATTTTGAGGACTTTTGACTAGGGCTGGGCACCGTTACACGACACCAGTCTGTTATCGGAAAAATGTTTCGGTACTACCGGTATTGAAAGTAGGTCAGAAAAAATAATAATTTAGGGCCAAGCTTTCAATTCAATTCAATTCAGGTTTATTCGTATAGCACATTTAAAACAACTGCGGTTGACCAAAGTGCTTTACAGTAATAGTAGGTCACATAGAAATAAAATACAAGTAAACGATAACATGCCAAGATACACTCAACTAGCTCGTATTGAAGGCCAGGGAGAAGAGGTGTGTCCAATTTTTTTTTTTTTTTTTTTTGCCCAATGTTTGCCCCATTTCCCCCCCCCAAAAAAATCTTTATTTTATTATAATTTTTTTCTTGTTTTCCCAATTTTTTCCTCATTTATGTGAATTTTTTATTAATAATATTTTCCCTATTTCCCCTCGTTTGTTTCCCCCCCATTTTTTCCTCTGTTTTTGCCCTATTTCCCTAAATGTTTTTACATTAATTAGTTTTTCCTCATTTTTGCCTTAAATTCTCCCAATTTCTTTGACATCGGAGATTGTTCTGTTTTCCAGTTCTATATGACAAATATTTTAGCAATATCGGTATCGCAAACCAAGTATCGTTGAGAGTACTGGTATCGCAGAAAAAAAATTTAACGGTACCCAGCCCTGCTTTGGACCGTCCGAAAGCTAGAACGGCAATGCGTTGGATTGTTTATCGCCACGGCAACGGCCCTAGTTACACATGCCGTGAAACCCATGGATACGTCCTGCGTTTCCGACGTTTAAAAAAAAAAAAAGACAAAAAATAAATATATTGAGAAGATGACTTTGCAATATTACGCTACCGTTATGCATTATCCATGAGTAGGTTAGCACATTAGCGCATTCCGTTGCATGCTAACGATATTTACATTGATTCCCATTAGATTCCACAGCAGCGTTAGCATGTTGTTAGCCACACACACTCCACTCCGCTATTTTAATGATTTAAAATCTTGTTGTTTGCGTGAACCAGGGTCTAGACTTCCACTGCCACTTTTTATCTAAATATTTTTCTATTAATTTATAATGTTTGTGAGCATTTCAAATATCGAAAACCAGGGCATTATGCTAGCTAGCGACTGTCGATAGCACCACAGCTGTAGCATCTATGTTTTTTCTATGAAAACTCTTAGCTTTGTAGACAAATAGATATTTTATTCCTTTTTTTTTTCTGTGAATAGTTTTGTAAATACGACCAAAATGCCCTATTATTTATTATTTATTGAATCACGTCATACGCACATTTTTCTCAATGGGAAAATACCAATGCGGTCAGGTTCGCGCGGCGGCGCCCTCTTCTGGTGGACCTGACCGGCGTTTTCGGGACCTGTTTTGAGACTTTTCGACAAGCACAAAGCCCGTTTGATGTCAACGGACACCGAGGTCGCACTGAAGAGTCGTTTTGTGCCGATTACGAGGAACTTCCTGGTAAAATGACGCCGGTTTTTAAAAAGAAAAAATACTAATTTTTTTTTTCCCCTCCTCGCTAAGTGGACTACTTCTCTCTTTTCGAAGACCAAATACTGAATTAAATAAAAAAAAAAAAACATGGTGGTACTATTTAAACATTGAAAACGCAGGTATTTTTAGTGTGGTAGTTTGTTAATGTTAGACGATGCAATATTATACACGCATCGGGACTTCTTCTCGAATCCCGGGTTAGCTTAAAAAAAGAAAAAAAGAAGTCAGACTTTTTTTTGGTGTGCGATTCAATGCATTTTGTAATACCTAAACTGTCTCTAGATTTGTCCACGTTTTGTTAGCTCTGGTGGTAGCTCTGTGGTACTGAGATAATGTTCCTATAGTTTTAGAGCATGACAAACTTGGTTCGTGAATCCTATGGGTTTTTTATTCAAATAGATTTAACAAGCACCTTTTTGCTCTCGACTTTTGGCTGACGACGGCTGCGTTTGCGCTCGGGACAAAAGCGGTTTTATCGGGGAAGTCTGAACCCTTATCCGAGGACAGGTCCCCCTATAGTTTTTAATGTTTCTTTTGTGTGTTTGGCTATGTTGTTGGCGCAGATTGGCAGCTACATGTCCGTCACTCGGCCCCAGGGCAGCTGTGATTCCAGAAGCTGATCACCGCCAAGTGAGGAATAAAAAATGGATCACTGAATCTCTATTGGAGGCTGGGTCAGCTAGTAAAGTGCAATATAAATGAAAGCTAATGTCATTTTATTTCAAGATCAAGCGTCAAATTTAAGATTTTTTCGTGTCAGTTTTCCGCATGTAGAATGAAAAAAAGTATTTATGCTTTGACACGTCATTTTGACAATCACTTAGTCTTGTATGGTGGCTTCACTGTGCATTCGCTGTCATTAGCTTTAGCCAGGTTTTCCTAGCCTAGCCACAATCAGCTATAATTAGCTAGCAATATTTAGCAGTGTTTTGCACAATAGCCAAGTAGCTTTATTCGACTTTCCTCTCGCGCTGGCGCACCGTGATCGTGACCCGGCAACCTGCTTTGCGTGTTGATTTCTTTTATTATTAATTTGTTGTCACAATAGTGGCAAACTTAAAGTGATAGTCTGAAAGATTGCAAAGTGAGGAGGGAGTGAGAGTAAAAGTTATTTCCCTCCCGTCCTGATACGTTTGGTAAGTGATGATGTCGTCGCTCCACCTCCGGGTCCAACTGAGCTTTAGCCGTGTTCACTATAATGGGATTTAGCTAATTGTAACCTGCTGTAGACCCAAGGCTCTTTTTAAACATCTGATCACACGGGAATATTACATTTACTCTGGATTTTACCATACACAATGAAGGTTGATGTTTATAAATAAAGATATATCTTCATTCTGCCTGGAGAAATTATGAGATATATTAACTCGGTGTAAAACAGTTTTATTTGCTGTTATTTCTGCAGGAGGTTCAGATAAAGTTGTGTTTTCTGCTGTGTTTGGACCCGGAAGTCGCTTGTTATTGTGTGTGACGTCACACTTCACACTTTGGACCAAAAAGCCACTCTCAGCTTTCAAAAGGAGGAGAGCGAGAACAAACCTTCAAGAATAAATGATCCGGCTCCTGCACCTTCACTTGGTCGGGCCTGACGGGGCCACTTCACAGGGAAGCTCGTCTCATTGGTCAAAGGGAAAGACCAGGGATCTGAAATAGGGAGGGATTATTGAAAAATACAATCACTTAAAGTGCATATATGACAGATTTTAATGCTTTTGGAAATATGACTTATTTAGATAAATAACCTCTGGGTAGCTCACGATTCGATACGCGATACATGGCTCACGATAACGATTATCTCACGATACGCCGATACTGCGATAATCGATAGATTGCACAAAAATAATCTACGATACATCACGATTTGAAAAAAACATGCTACTTTTAACCTTTATTTTAACATACTACATATTATTCACCATTTACATTTCTTTTCATGTGCTTAGTACCACTTTTATAAATGATCCCACACTGTAGATCTGTCAGTGACTTCATTTACAATTAAATAAACAAGAAACTACAGTCCTAGTGAAAAAGTAATAAATCAACCCCAAATTAATCTTCTTTATAATTATAAAAACTATCATTAAAAGTAATTTATTTGTGTGACAGTGTTTGGTCCAAGTGCTTATAACTAGTGCTGCCCCCTGCTGTCCTGTCATTATTGGCCTCTATTGACTGTGAAAACAGTGGAGCACTTCTGCCTCATTAATATGCATGACGTTGCTCATTAATATGCATGACGTCGCCAAAAGTATCTATCGGAATAAAAAGTATCGGTATCGTATCGTCCCGCAAAAATATCGCGATATATCGGAAAATCGATATATTGTCACACTCCTAGTTGTAAGTAATAATTGTAATTATACCATGGTCTGGGTCAATACTCGATTCTGATTGGCTGAAGGGTGTCCGTTAAAAAGACCGGCGACAGTTAAATCACGTTCTATACGTTTGTTAAGTGTGACGTCACGACTTCCGGCTCCTGGCAGACGGGCAAATATGTGAGAGAAAAAACCTCTTAAAAACAACTATCAATATTCCTGAAACTCAACAGAGAGTCACTGCAGCTACTTATTTCCCAGGCTCATTAGCCAAAGATGCCGCGCCTACTGCTAAAAAAGTCATATTTACTAAAGTCGCTACTTCCGGGTTTAGCGTAGCTGCTGCGCCGTTAGCATTTTTCTTCGCTAACCCGGATGTAGCGATTTTGGTAAATATTACTTTTATAGCAGTAGGTTCAGGCTAATGGGCCTGATACATAAGTAGCTTCAGTAACTCTCTGTTGCGTTCCAGAAATATGGATTGTGGTATTAAAGAGTTTTTTGTAGTTTCTCGCACATCCGCCGGACCCGGAAGCGGAGCCGGGACGTCACCACTGAACAAACGTACATCGCTCCACTGCAGCCGTTTCCATAGTGACGATAAACAATTGACGGTTCACCGCGTCGTGCATCACGCCTCGCTTCTATTTCAGCGACGCACTCACTTAATGAAGAAATGTTGGGGAGAAAAGCTATTTTTATTTGCATTTGAAGCTATTGACTGAAAGTGACATAGATTAAAATGGTTTGCCTCTACCTATGTCACTTCCTGTCGGTGTCCGAAAAGGAAGTGAAACTCTAAACATGATAGACTAGCTGTTTTTAGCCAAATCTTAAACACTATACTTACTGTGTTTGATCAAAAATGGCGTCCAATGTATCGTATGCACTTTAATATTACTTATAGGCCCAGGCTGTAAATTACATGCAGTCTTTTGAATTAATAAAACATTTAAACGTGGAGACTTAAAGCAATGTTTTGTACAACATTAGTAGTGTTTGCCGTCATACATGCAGAATGTGGGTCCGGGAGTCTCAGGAAAATAAAGGAATCAACCATATTTTTTTAGTATTTTAACAAGAATTTTGTGGCCTCCCTTGTCACAAACTAAAACGTCCTTCTTTCCCCTGGAGCGTGAACGCAGCCGAATCCTCAGTTTCCTCCACTTGGGTCCAACTTTTAAGTGCCCCATTTCTCTTATTTATCAAACGGAATTCAGATGTATTTATTATGACCTGATCTTTATAAATATATTGATATAATATTGTATTTTGAATGTATTTTGCTTCTCGTTTTATTTTTGCTTTCATTGTTTACATTTTATTTATGGGCTCGACGACCGGAAACAGGGTTGAACTGTGTTTCTCTCGATGCAATAATATGAGTAATAAGAATTATAGATCTAACAATAATTATCTGTAAATATTGTGTTGAACAAAGAGGGGTTTATTGTGAAATTAAACGAGATGTTTCATGTTTTATGTGGAGCCGACATTTGAGGGGAACCCCAGAGCGTTTCTGTGTCTGTAACGGACAATATCGGTGCAGAGAAAGAGGGAGCGACGGCACGGGACTAAAGGTTCTTTTTCAACACATTAAGGCAGTGGTGGAAAATAACAAAGTATGAAAGTACAGATGTGAGGTACCTTTACGTGAGAACCTTTCATGATGACGACTCTTTACTGTTCATTACAGTTCAGATACTTTCTACATTTTTTATTTGGAGTTCAAGTAAAAGTATATTTTGAACAGGGATTTAAACACGTATTTTTACAGTGACCTCTTTTTGGTTTAGACCTGGTTTAGATCTAGTTTTGCCCTGGTCTGGTGTAGTCTTGGTTTAGACCAGACTGTAGAATGAATAGACTCCTCCTCCTCCTTGTTTGCCACAATGACCACGCCCAAGGGGAAATCATGCCGGATTTACAGACTCCTCCTCCCCAGCTCTGACGGAGCATGTTCCTCAAAAGGGCATAAGGGCGGGATCTTTATTGTAGACTCCGCCCTCGCGTGGGCGTGTAGTTTGGCCGTAGCCGCGCCATTAGCTCTAATGCTAACGGCCTGTTAATCAAAGTCCGGCCCTCATTAGTATACAAGATTTCTAAAAACTGTAACTAACCCAGCGTTATCCCAGGAGGAACATCTAGCTGTAGAACGTTTAGGAAAATTAGAAACCAGGCTTTAAAGTTGTTTTAACTTGTCTAAAGTGCAATGGTTTCCAATGGGGGACCAGCGCTATATGGAGGTACTACAGCAATGACGGCCTCAGGGTCTCGAAGCACAGCAGCAGTCATCGGTTTAGATCCATTTTAAACTGGTTTAGACCACGCCTATATCTGGTGGGTGTGGTCACCACGGACAACAGCTATGAGGAAACTATCTGGATAGACAGCGAAACCGTCAGCTCTTTTTTAAAGTAAGTCCAGTTGTGTTGAGTCACCCTTTTTCTTAGACCTGGTTTGAAAACAATACTTTTTTTTTTTAAGTTGTCAAATACTTTTCTTTTTACTTCTAAAGTACTTTTACAAGTGAATACTTCTTTTCTTTTTTTAAGCGTAATTTTAATCTGATACTTTTTACTTGATCTTGTATCTGTACTTTTACTCAAGTAAGAACATGGAGTACGGCACAGTAGCACAGCGGTTAGCGCTCGTGCTTCACAGCTAGAAGGTCCCGGGTTCGATTCCCACCTGGACGGGGCCTTTCTGTGTGGAGTTTGCATGTTCTCCCTGTGTTTGCGTAGGTTTCCTCCGGGTACTCTGGTTTCCCCTACCACTAAAAACATGTACAATAGGCCCAGGGACTGCAGGTGGAAATTAGCACAAGTGCTATAACCTGGTACAATGCATCTCTCCTTTCTGAATGTAGATTGTACACTGTCCCTGTTCAAGTAAATAAATACATAAACATACTTCTTCCACCACTGCATTAAAGTCAGCAAAATCTAAACACAGAAATATAAGTTAAGTTGACAAATGGTCCACAAAACGTGCAACAACACGACATTTGCACCAAAACAAGGCAAACTGAATTTGTACGGTCTTGATTTATTTATTTTTTTAAGTGTATGTAGTTTAGAATAGTTTATCTGTAACACACAACACATGACTGAATAGATAACTTAATTTCCGTCTGTGCCATTCCTCCCTTGTTCCAGCAGAAGTGGCTTTTCACAGACGTTTACAGTGAAGATGTGTCGTTCGAGTCAGCGTTTAAAAATGAATCTTTTTACTGTGGAACTGAAGTCTGAACTCTTTTTATCATCAACACGTGACCTGGGGTTTTACACTCGTGAAAGATACACACTTATATGAATTTGAAACTTGTGCTGTGGAGTGGAAAAGTCTGTAAAAATTAAAATGTTGCCTTAATTTTTGAAATTCTAAACTCAATAAATCAGGCCAGGAATTCGATATTAAATAATCCCTTTGTAAAAACTTGAAGGTCTAATATTGTCCGTATGAGCTACTTACTGTACATGGAGATATTGTCGCATTGATGAGAGACAACTTCTCAAACAAATCTCTGAATCAGTGCAATAATTAAACATGTTACTGTGAAGATTGTTTTTTTAAATTTTTTTTTTTTTTTCAGGTCAAAGTTTATATGTTAGAGACCAATTGACTCTGTGCATGACTTCAAATCATAACAACGCCGCCCAAGAAGTGACTTCCTGTTTCGATACAGCCCGCCAAAATAAAAGCACCATCTTATTCATTAGTTCAACTTTCTTTCTGCCTAACTATGAACAGACATAGCACTTAAAATGTGTGCATTTAATGATATTCTTGTAAGTACCCGCTGAACTAATCAATGGGACGAGCTGTGTGCTTTTATTTTGACGTGCCGGATCGAAACAGGAAGTCACTTCTTGGGCGGCTTTGTTATGAGTCAATTTGGCCCAAAAACCTGAACGTTCTATCCCTGGGAAATGGAACCCTGACTGTTTAAGATCAACATTATGTACGTGTATACTTTCCACAGGCGCAACCCAAGTATCAACTGGAATAACGTTTTGTTTATTATTTTCAAACCAAAGCTGAGCCTCTTTCACGAGTGTTCACGTCTCCAAAGCTCACTGTACTTCACTGTATTTCAAATATTCTGTCCGTGTTTCCAAAATAATGTCATCTATTTCGCTGCTACTCACTCTCTCTCTCTCTCTCTCTCTCTCTCTCGTCACATTCTTGAACCAAAACCACTGGAAGGCGCCTCAGAGCGGCGTCTTGTTGGGGACATAATTTGTGATATTCACATGGCGACTTCTAAAAACGGGGGGGGGGGGGGGGGGGGGGGGGGGCTGTACATTTGTAAACTGATCGATAAGTGTACATTTATTTTTGTCTGGACGTGTTGGATATATTTTCTTAGAGATTAGACCTCCCCGTGTTTTCGACGAGTCCCTAATCCGCATGGAAAATACGCAAGTGATTCATTTAAGGCGTGCGTGAACGTGGGAAGGAGCATAGGGGGCGCTGGAGGAGAGGTGATGTTTTTATGGGGAGGATTTTTAAAATGTGAGTTTAGGCCGGTGGCTTCCTCTGCGTCAATAAAGTCTCTGCTTCAGGGAACAACACTCGGACTCTGGTCTCTTCTTTGTGCCATTTGAATAGTAATATTTCATAAACAAAGCCGGGCGTCGGTGTCTCTGATATGAGGCAGCAAAAAGTAATATTTAATGTCATTGTAATTTCCAAATAGGATGTTTTTAATACCACAAAAAACACCCCCAAAACCACAAACGAGGAGAAGATGGTGGAAGGCTGTTGTGGGGCGGAGGGAGCTGCGCAGGAGGAGGTGGAGCTGACCAGTGCAGGACACAACGCTCTGGAACAGGGACAAACCCAGGAGGCGCTGCACTGTTTCAGAGGAAGAAGGAAGAACTTTACTTGTAAGTGTATTAAAGTAAAATGGCCTTAAACGAGTTTGAAATAAAAATAAAAAGTCTCAGTTTACAATACAGCAGGTGTAGTTTCACCTTTGTCCACCAGAGGGAGCGCTCCGTGTTGTACAAGAAAAGTTAGCCATTTTCTGCCAAACTAATTATCTACAATTAATCTTACATCACTTTAACGTATCGAATTGATATATATTTTATTAATATTGGATACAAATTGTACTAAATTGGACACTTTATAAATATTTGAAGAACTCTCTTTGAGCATGAGCAGGTATACAGACATTTTTAATCCAGTGTGCAGTCTACTGAAGAGTGTCTGAATGTTTTAAATGTTAAATATGTTTGACCCACCGGAAAAGTTTTATCTATTATTTCTAAAACTTTTCTCAGTTCACCTGCAGTTTCGCAATGTGTCCGCCAGAGGGGGCGCCAGTGCAATGATTTACTTCTAAGTCACAGCTTTTTGGTCTGATTTTAAAATATGAACATGCACCAACATAAAATCCAATGAATGTAACGGCTCGGTGATCTGAGATTATTGGTGACGTTAGTGGCTGCAGTTCAGAGGTTATTATTATTATTATTATTATTATTATTATTATTATTATTATTATTATTATTATTATTATTATTATTATTATTATTATTATTACTTCGTTTTGGGGGGTTTTCCCTCTCAGAATAGAGTCGGGTAACGCAGAACTTGGGGAAATGTGCTCGGTTCTTAAAGTGGGAGTTAAGCGGTTAAAGATGGCGCCCCTAGTGGCCGGTTTCAGCATCAGTCCTTTGTTTTGAAACGTGACCGGAAGTGTTGTGAAAGCGTCGCCGCGACTGAAGCGGAAGTGCCTTGTTGCAGCCCGAGGGAAGACTTTTTCATGTTATTTAGTTTGTCGTCCCTTTTTCCTCATTTCATCTGTTTGTCTGGACCCACAGGTCAGTGCCGGGTGTGCGGGTGTTATCGGGGCCGGGTATGTGAGCGGGATCACCGGGGTTGGGCGTTAGCCTCGTTATCATGATTAGCACCAACGGCTTCACTTCCTTCGGACCAAAACAAAACTTTTCAACTAGTGTCGGTAAAAAAGTGCCTCAAACTGAGATAAATGAGTGTTTTTGACATAAGCGAGTGATTTCCGCGCTGGGAAAATTAATGGTGGAAAAAAAAAAGTATATTTTAATCTTTGTGAAGTTTGCGTCACTCATCTTAGTAAACATCATCTGGCTTAATCTACATTGGAAGTTTACTTTTTTTTTAACCACTTACCCCCTCGCTTTGACCGAGTGTATTTTCTCCTGTTCGGCTTTACCCAAAACTAAAAACTTCTTGAACAAAGCGTAAAAATAGCGACGAGAACGAGGATGAAAGTGACAAAACACGAGAAAAAACGCTTAAAAAAATGTGACACAAAAGACAATCAGTTGTGTCGGTCTTAGCTTTCAAATGGACTCAATTTATATAGCGCTTTTCTACCTTTTATTAGGCTTCACCCATTCATTCATTCATACGCCAATCAATGTACGCAGACACTGGAGGCAAGTAGGGTGAAGTGTCTTGCCCAAGGACACGACGACGGGGTGCATTTGTGGGACCTGGGATTCGAACTGACAACCTTCTAGATCTGGGTTAAAGCTGAACTGGAGAATATGTGCTCGGTTAAAGCGGGGGTAAGAGTAACGTCTCATTTGAAAGCTAAGACCTACGAAACTGATCGTCACTTTTTCATCAGTCTTTAGTCGTGAGTTTTTGTCGGGTTTTGAAATGTGCTCAGTTCATGTGGGGGGTTTGTTCAAATGGTTATTAACTTTATCAAAGATATATTGGTTTACAATACGTTCCGAGAGCTGATGGGACGATTCTGATGTGCTGGAAACAATCCAACAATCACATTGGTTTTGCTGAATCCGGTAGTTGTTCCTCCTCTGACACATGTGGGTGTCGTCTTTAAACGGCCTGGAGCCTCTGGTGGTTCAGAGATAAGAGATGAGACACTGCATATTTTGGTTGGGCGGGTAGTACTCATTTTTTCCAAGAGTAGTTTTATCATACAGTAAAAGTATAATTAGGGCTGGGAAAAAATCGATTTGATTTAAAAATCTATTCATATTTTCAACACACACAAAAAAGATGTATTTATTTTTTTAGATGTTTTTTTTTTGGTTTTATTATATTTTTGTATCTCTCTGCTTGGAGGAATAAGGTCCTGCTGTACAAATGTGCCTCAGTTACCTCAGGCTTTCAGTTGTTTTATTGCTTAATCCAAATACAGTATAAATAATTTGGATGTTTAACAATGTTTGTTGCTGCATAGTGACTTTTTAGTTAGAGAAAGGGTCTTTGCAATTTTGTTTATGTTGGTTCACTTTAATTAAATACAATAAAGATATATTTATACTTCGCAGTTAGTTTGTTTTAAGATTTTTTAGATTTTCTTTTGGTGGGGGGGAAATTGCCCAGCTCTAACTATAATGAAGTCTCTTAACTCTTAACATATTTTTACTTTTCCACTGGGAGTAAATATTTAACCTCTGCCTGAACCAAATGAATTTTCCCCAGTGCAGCTTTACCCAAATCTAAAAGCTTTTTGACTTGAGCTTACAGCCTCTCGGCCAGAGTAACGCCTCATTTGAAAGCTAAGACCCACTAAACGGATAGTAACATTTTTGAAGTGTTTTTTTGTTGTTGTCACTTTTTAGTCGTGTTTTTGTCGCTTGTTTATTGTGTTGTTGTTCCCGGCGTTTTCATCCTCGTTTTTGTCACAGTTTTTATGCAATTTTTGTTTAGATTTGGGTAAAGCCGAACTGGACAAAATGTGCCCGTTTAAGGTGGGGGTGAAGAGGTGAAGATCTTCTCGTGCACCTTCGTCTGAACTATTTGCCGTTCTGTATTTTCAGGCCATTTTCCTGGAAAGTTATCACGATTTCCACATGATTTGATGTTTCGCTTCACACAGTTTATGGCGTTGTTAACAGTTACTCAGTTACTCACAGTACTCGAGTAACATTTTTTTAATTTTTACTTGAGTCATTATCGGAAAATGTATATATTGTCACACTCCTAGTTGATTTGTTATTTTTGTGTTGTGTTTGTGTTCACAGATGCATTATTACAGATATGAGAACGCCGAGGTCAGCTGCTGCTACAAATACCTCATGTTCAGCTACAACATCATCTTCTGGGTCAGTTCTTCTACCTTTAAATGGATAAAGTATATGTGTGTGACGATCGCGCAGGACTGGAGTGCTATGACAAACTAGATTTCAAAAACAACTCCTTAAACGCGTTAGAACCGGGAGCTCAGCAGAGACTTTCTATAATCCGACTAGTTTGTTTTGACCTATTCTTTTGGACACGTCTCTAATGGAGGAGGGAGCCTGATCGTGTACGGCTCTGAAGGTCAACACTGGGACTTTGAAATGGAAACGAAAAGTGACTGGGAGTGAATGAAGAGCTTTTAGGATTGGAGTAATATGAGCCCTTCTGTTTGTGTGAGTCCGTAACCTCGACACAGAGTTGTGTACCTTCTGAAGATGAGACGGCGCCTTTTTGTTTAGACACGAGAATAAACCGTCACAATAGTCTAAACGGGAAGACGCAAAGGCGTGGATAATAATCTCAAGATCATTGTAAGTAGTTGTAAGTTTAGAGATTTTTGTTGGTAAACATAATTCCTTGTCAGCAGTTTTGATGCTCTAAGGTATGGGCAAAGTTTTTGATGCGAGGGCCACATTGGGTATTTTAACTTTCCACGAGGACCAGACCAGTTGTGAATTTGGGGCTAGAGGAGCTACAGGAAACAAAAAAGGACAAACGAGAGATGGTGAAAGACTGTTGTGAAGCGGAGGGAGGAAGAGGAAGGGGACAAACCAGAGGATCAGAGGAGACAGAGGGCGGCCAGGTTTCCTCCGAGTGCTACAGTTTCCCCGACCTCCTGCGGGTCAGGTTGACACACAGTGGCAGCGCGGCTCAGCCGCAGCAGCTCAGGACTAACACCTGAACACTATTGTCGTTGTACGCTTGTACAATGACAATAAAGCACTTACTTACTTGTGCTTTGTTGTCATTGTACAAGCATACAATGAAATAGTGTTCAGGTGTTAGTCCTGAGCCGCTGCGACTGAGCCGCGCTGCCACTGTGTGTCAACCTGACCCACATGACCTTGGAGGTCGGGGAAACTGTAGCACTCGGAAGAAACCTGGCTGGCTGCCCTCTCTCGCTGTCTCCTCTGATCATCTGAAACGGTGCACCGCCTCCTGGGTTTGTCCCTGTTTCAGAGCGTGGTGTCCTGCACTTGTCAGCTGTTTCTTGTAGATCCTCTTGTGACGCCTCCTTTGTCCTGCAGGGGGGGGCTCTCGGTGCCTCTTCAGTGTCTCAGAAGAAGAAATGTGTAGGTCTCAAATGGGTTTAGCTGATAAGCTAGCATTTCGTTTACTTTTAAAAAGCAGTCTTTTTTGTCCTTATACTTTACTATATCAATTTAAATGTATTTGCATATTGTGTTCAACATGTTAAGAACAAAATACAAATACATCTGCAGGTGGATACCCCTGCATTAGAACAGTAACTGTACAAATACACCTGAACATTACTCTGTATCATCGCACAGACCAGTGGTTTCCAACCTTTATTCCTCGAATCCCCCCAAGCGCGTGCTGTAGTCGGGCCGCGCCCCCTCCCGTCCAGAACTGTGGCCCCCACAAATGTATCAAAACATGAAAATAATTGCTAATAAGTATTTATTTCAAACAAATGAACTGAAATTGGAGCGTTTAATGCACCTGTAGTCATATTTGATTATTTTAGACCATTTATTTTGCTCAAATAATCAATGTTTCCCAACCAGGGGTACTTGAGCACTTAGCAAGGGCTACTTGGAATTACTTCAGATTGAAAAAGAAAGTTAACGTCTTAACCCCACCTGGAGCGGGCAGGCGGGAGATAAGCGGTTAAAGGGATATTTCAGGATTTTTGACATAGGGACTAATTTCCTTGTTATCCAGAGTGTTGTTGATTTCTGGATATTTGTTATTTATTTAATTAATGCAGTCCTTATATTTGAAGAGCTTAGTGGTGCTAGGCTAGTGCTAGGCTAGTGCATTTCTATGGTATCAGTTAGCCTGCATTAGGTAGGTTTATATCTATAGGTAATATAAATGTCTGTGTCGATAGAGTAATTTTTGAAATATAACAGACCTTGCATCACATGAATTATCGCATTTTTGAGGGACTATTTTCTAGCAGATCACTCCGCCGCTGCATAGCTTGCAACCACGAAGCTGATGCTGCTCAAATATAAGTTCTTTTAAATGCAAAACGGTTAAAATTATTCTAGAAATGCGCTAGCCTAGCACTAGCCTAGCGCCACCAGACTCTGCATGAATAAAAAATAAAAACACTCTGGATAACGAGGAAATTAGGCCCTATGTCAAAAATCCAGAAATATTGCTTTAACATTAAACACTGAATAATCTTAGTTTAGTTGGTCAGTTTGAAATAACTTTGGCAAGATCCTTCGAGGGAAGGGGTACTTGAATGGGAACCACTGGCGCAGATGTTGTAAATGTTCATGTTTAGTCGATGTGTTCAGGGCTCGCGCTGCAGTGAAGTCTGTTTTTTTGCAATGAACCCACTTCCTCTTTATCTCGGCGCCGTCACCGCTTCCTGTGGCTTTTTACGCAAATCTTTACTGAGCAATGATAAGAAATAACATAAACAGATGGTAGAGTGAGTCGTCTCATGGTCTGAAGGTCAGGGGGTTCGAATCCCGCCTACTGAAGGTGGTCGTTGTGTCCTTGGGCAAGACACTTCACCCGCCTCGCCTCCGGTGTCTGCACTGGAGTATGAATGAGAGAGTGACTGGTTCCTGACTGTAAAGCGCTTTGGGCTTAATGAAAGGAAAAAGCGCTTTCCCAATGACATTATACCTTAACCTCTTAACCCCCAACTCAACTGAGCACATTTACTCCAGTTCGGCTTTACCCAAATCTAAAGCTTCTTGGGGGGAAAAAAAACCCGTCAAAATAGCGACGAAAACGAGATGAAAACACACAAAAATGTGACTATAAAGGATGTTTAAGTGACGGCAACGACACAAGGAAAAAGATCCATTAACATCAGTTTTGTAGGTCTTAGCTTTCAAATGAGGCGTTTACTGCAGTGTTAATTTCGTCGACTAAAATATTTAGTCTTAATTTTAGTCAAAGTGATATTTTTGACGACTAAAATTGGACTAAAACTAAATTAAAAGTTTTTCATGCGACTAAAACTGTGACTAAAATGTCCAGATATTTTAGTCGACTAAAATGAGATTAAATAAAAATGGAAAGGAGAGACTAAAATCATCCAAACTTCTATTGACCGTCTGAAAGAGCCTCATATCATGTAAATTCACTGCCAGAGGAACAGCTCTGAGCTTTGTTCATGAGGGAGCAGCTCCATGAAGCAGGACCTCCATTAAATATGATTATAATGAATATTATAAATACAAAGTCGACTAAATTGACTTGCAATTTTAGTCGACTAAAACTCAACTAAAATTGAAGATATTTTTTTGACTAAAACTCGACTAAAATTGAATTACATTTTCGTCAAAAGACTAAAACTAAATTAAAATATGTTGTCAAAATTAACACTGGTTCACTGGCCTACAGGCTGTAAGAAGCTTTTAGATTTGGTTAGAGTCAAACTGGAGAAAATGTGCTTGGTTCAGGTGGGGGTTAAGAGGTTCCTCTGAAATGAGTTCCTGGAGTGAAACTTGTGCTTTGTTTTGCAGTTGTTGGGAGCGGCTCTGATCGCAGCTGGACTTTGGGCCTGGAGCGAGAAAGTACGTACGAACAACGCGCCGACATCTAAACATCTAAATTACTTCGTCGTCCAGAACAGATGAGGGCAGACACGTTTCTTGCCCCTCTGGTTGACCCGGCGTGTGTTTCAGGGCGTGCTGCAGGACCTGAGCGTGCTGACCCGGGTCGGGGGGTTTGACCCGGTGTGGGTGGTGCTGGCGGCGGGAGTCGTCATGTTTGTCCTGGGTTTCGCCGGCTGCGTCGGCGCTCTGCGGGAAAACCTCTGTCTGCTCAAAGCGGTGAGTGAACAGCACAGCAGGGGGCGCTACAGCAGAGTGAGGCGTTTGGTTAGCACTCGTGCTTCACAGCTAGAAGTTGGCATGTTCTCCACAGGTCTAGCTTTGGTTTCACCTACCACAAAAAACATGTACAATAACTGGGATATAATTAGGGGTGTCACGATTAAAAAAAATTGAGTCACGATTAGGGATGTCAAGATTATCCGGTTTTACGATGACCACGATTATAAAAGGACGCGGTAGGTTTTCCGTAAGAATTTCAGAAGCCACGGTTTACCGCGGAAATGTTTCCCGCTGACGCACGAGCCGCTGCACGACATAAACAGCGTAAACTCACCGGTAGTTGAGCGAGGCAGAAGGACGCTCTCCTCCAGTGTTGTGTCCACACAAAAACGATTGAAGTCAGCAGAGTGGGACCTCTGTAGGATCCAAAACATGACCACGGCGTTGTTGTTGATGGACGTCCGTTATCCAAACCCTGTCGTCAGAAAGTTGCAGCAAAATGCGCTGATATCGGCTACGTCGAATATAAACAACATCTTGGAGAGAATCCTTCGCTGTGAATGTCCAGGTCAAGGAAACAAACTGCATAATTCCCAAAAACGTCCAAATGTTTGGAAATAGCCACAACTACTGGCTCAGGATGTAACAAAAGGCTAACGCGCTCGGCTCTGCTTCAGCAGAAAGGAAAGTGAAACCGCACATGTGGAAATCAGCTGTTAAAGAGTCTCCTTAGTCACTTTGTAAACACGTTTCATTCTCTGTTCATCAAAATAATTAAGCAACAGCTTAACTTTTGAGAGCATAAAACCGAGCCTAGCGTGTGGCCTAATAATATATAGTAAAATAAGTCATTATAAAGAAGTAAAGTTGACATTGTTTTGTATTATTCAATGTAGGCCTATTTATTTTAATGCAAAACAATCTTAAAGCATTTTTCATTTTTAGAAACAGTGAAAGTTTACAAGTATTAAAAAGCTTTTTAAAGACAAAAACTAAAAATGTCAGTTATTTCCTTTCATTTGGGGAATAATCGTAAAATCGCAATTTTTTGTTTCACAATAATCGTGACTCAAAAAATTGAAATCGTGACACCCCTAGTCACGATTATTGTGAGAGAAAATATTGCGATTTTACGATTATTCACGATTATCGACCGAATGAAAGGAAAGGACTGATATTTTTAGTTTTTGTCTTTTAAAAAAAAGCTTCACTGTTTCCAAAAAATGAAAAATGCTTTAAGATTGTTTTGCATTAAAATAAATAGGCCTACATTGAATAATACAAAACAATGTCAACTTCTTTATAATGACCATAATTATCATAATTATTTTACTGTATATAATGTGGGGCCTCAAAAGTTATGCTGCTGCTTAATTATTCGTTAGATGTTTTGATGAACTGGAGCCCCGCCCACTGGAGCCCCGCCCACGGAAGCCCCGCCCACTGGAGCGCCGTGAAGCACAGACCCACGTTATAAAGAAAACTACGCTTATTTATCGGCCTGTGCTTGATCTGCTCAAACATCACCATCAGGCTGCAAATAATAAAACTGCCACACGTCTGTTTGAAACGTCTCTTGCTCATGATGGCGCTTCAGTCGTGTTTATGACACAATAATAAAGTTACCAGACTTTTTTTTTGCCAGGAAATCCTCAAAGTGTCACAAGGCTTCGAGAGACAAAGCCACACAGTCACATGTTTCCTGCGTAGTTTCCACGAGGGAGTAAAAAGCATTAAAGTCATTCAATTAATTTAGCTAAAATCAAACGTCTGGATTCAAACTGGCATTAAAGCTAAATTCATCGGAAAATTATGACATCACTCAAAATGTTTTGCCGGAAATGTTCCTTGAAAATACCAAAAGGATGATCTAAAATATGGCTGCAGTTGTGGCCGGAAACTGAGCACATTTGTTTTGCTTAAAAGTTTCCCGTTGGGTCCAGTTTTCTTTCCTCAGTTTGATGAATGATGAGCTACGGTACATCATTTAAAATAAAACATGCTACTTTTAACCTTTTATTTTAACATACTACATATTATTCATCATTTACATTTCTTTTCATGTGCTTAAATTATCCCTGATTTACACACTGAAAATGGTTATAAACTAAATAAACAAGAAACCACAGTCCTATTTAAAAAGTAATAAATCAACCCCAAATTAATCTTCTTTATAATTATAAAAACTATAATTAAAAGTCATGTATTTGTGTGACAGTGTTTGGTCCAAGTGCTCAAAACTGTAGTGCTGCCCCCTGCTGGTCTGACTGAATTCTTGATCATTGTTGGCCTCTATTGACTGTGAAAACCGTGGCGCACTGCTGCCTCATTAGTATGCATGACGTTGCTCATTAATATGCATGACGTCATCCAAAGTATCGATATCGGAATAAAAAGTAATCGGTGTCGTATCGTCCCGCAAAATATCGCAATATATCGGAAAAACGATATAAGTGTAATTTGAGATGAAATGATTGTTTCATGGTTACATTACTTGGAAACCAGGAACTTGCCACTTGTTTCTTGTCCGTTACTTGTCTAAGTTGCGTGTCACCGTCTCCAGTTCTCCACGATGGTCGGCCTGGTGTTCGTGGTCGAGGTCCTGGTCGTCGTCCTGGTGCTGGTGTTTC
Organism: Proterorhinus semilunaris; assembly: GCA_021464625.1. NCBI lineage: Eukaryota > Metazoa > Chordata > Actinopteri > Gobiiformes > Gobiidae > Proterorhinus > Proterorhinus semilunaris. The sequence continues at coordinate 5,372,695 of CM038357.1, forward strand.
AGAGTCAGGTTCTCGACTGGGTCCAAACGTTCTTCATGAACAACATCAGAGGCTACAGGGACGACATCGACCTGCAGAACCTCATCGACTCTCTGCAGACCTCGGTAATCCTCTGCATCACATCCTCCTCTGCTCCTCCTCCTCCTCTGCTCCTCCTCTAACCCTCTGTACGTGTCACAGACCTGGTGCTGTGGAGCGCAGGGCCCTGACGACTGGGAGCACAATCAGTATTTTTCCTGTAACTCCTCGAATCCCTCACGAGAGCGATGTGGAGTCCCCTTCTCCTGCTGCATCATGGACCCTGCCGTGAGTACAACCACTACTATCACCACCTTTCTTTGTAGAGGTCAGAAAATCCATCGTGTCCGCTAAACCTCGCGTAGATGTTCCCATGACCCAGTGGGCGATGCCGAGGACAGTCCAGGCTTTTGAAACGGCCACTTTCTAAACGTTTGGTCCAAATTGTGGGGATGGTTTAGTCGCCTTTATCTTCCCTCAGTGGCGGTTCTGGCCTGTTGGGCGAAAGTACCACGATTTTGATGAGCGTTAATTCTACTCGCCGCTTTTTTGTCACATTTTTGTCGTGTTTTCATTGTTTTTTGTTAGACTTACGTTTTTTTGCTTTGGAATCTGCTGATTTGTGTCTTTTTAAATGAGCTTCCTCTGAAGTATCTACTAAACATGTTGCCTGAGAATACCCACGCTGCACAGCGGTCTGGGGACCAATCACAGAACGAGGGGGGACAGCAAGACGATGAGGCTCGATTCCACCATTGTGGACTTTTAAGAAAGTATTGTTTTTTAAGTTGGACAGATCTCCCCAAATTTGTTAATGTGTGCCTCATTTACAAAGCCCTACATGATTTGGCCCCTGCTCCTCTGGCCGCTCTCATCACCCAAAGAAACATCTTAGGTCGTGTCACCCGAGGCTCAATGAGAGGTGACTGTGTAATCCCTCTGAGAAAGAGCAGCTTCAGTCAGGCGGGCCTGGTCTGTGAGAGCTCCCAGAGAGTGGAACTGTGTACCATCAAACATTTATCCTCATACAAACCATTTAAGAAACATTTGCATGAGTGGCTGGTGAACACATTTACATGCACACACTAAAACCTGTCCATTTGGCTGCTCACTGTACATTTTTGTAAATATTGTTTTATATATGTTGTGTTTTATTAACAATGTCTGTTTTTGTCCGTTTTATTGCCATTTTGACATCATGGCCGGGGGACTACAGATGAAAAATAGCCTCTTTGGCTAATTCTGGGTGTTTTACTCATGTTTTATTCATGTGTTTTATGAAATTTGCGCTGTCCCCTTTTGAAAAAATAAACTAATCTAATCTAATTCCACATACGGAATATTAGTTTGTTTACGGATTAAATATACAGTATATATTTACGGATCCAACATGACGGCAGCAGACGCGACGCCATCTTTTGGATCAAGCTTTAGACCGTGTTCTAAATAGTTTAGCTGAAAGTTTACAGCGGGTACGTCATCTGATACGCTGATACGATTGGCTATGGCTACGTGCAGACGCACATGAGAGACGTTCAGCACAATAAACAAGAACATGAACATGAATCGGTTTTCCCCAGACTAAATACCACTTGTGATATTTAGTCTGGCAATAGCCGGGCTACTAAACATGAAGGTCCTGAATAAATCAGCCGTGTTGATTGTGGAAGCGAAATATGCCTTTTTCCCTTCAGCATCTGCACATGTGCGGGATCACGGTGAATAATAACATCTGATGTGCGTTCTAAATAGTTGCTGTGATCTGTCTCTACAGGAGTCTGTGGTGAACTCTCAGTGCGGATACGACGTGCGGCTGAAACAAAAGGTCAGACTCTTTTAACTCAGTTTACTTTAAGCATGATCACGGCCACTGCTCTGAATTAGAGGCTGTAAAACAGGGGTGCCCAAAGTCCATTGGCCCGCCAGAGAGTGACCTACTTTACCGCCGCATCGGGTTAATACAAACTCTCCCGTTCATTCACAATGGTAAATATGGATGCAGTACACTTTTTGGCCACCAGCGTCAAATTGGGGGCGCTGTTTCACTCCTTTCGCAAAGTTAAGGAAACACTGCTGTGGTGTCTTGGTGTTTATCAATCACAGAGCGTTGTAGAACATTAACTCCCAGTTTCTAACTTTTAGTGCAAAGGTTGTTGACATCTGCAAAGGTACATGTTAAAAATGAACATATAAAAGAATTGATGCTGAACTGACACTTTCAAAATGATCTAATATGGCATTTTCTTTGAGTTACCAAATGAATGAGGTAAAGTGCAGGTGTTGCAGTTGTTTACATTTTGCACTTTTGCACAATTGTTCTGTTCGACTAAAACTAGTCCTTTGCCATAGTTAACATTTGTTTTAACGTAGCATGTTGTTTGCATAGATAGAATCAAATGCAAATGTATAGGCTATCGAAAAATAAAACAAAGTAACTATTATTATTTGCAGTTGTATGCGTTTCTTGACATCGCCATGTTTGGCCCGTGACCCACAGGCACTTTTTCATATTGGCCCTTGGAGACAAAAAGTTTGGGCCCCCCTGCTCTAAAAGATCATTATCGAAATAGTGGTTTGGTCGATATTCAAATGTACAATATTGAGTTTATCTCCATTGTCAAGAAATGGGGGGGAAAAATTAGAAGAAAGGGGATCAAATGTGGGAAGATTTAGGGAAGAATGAAGGGGAAAAAATGGTGTAAAATGGGTAAACAAAAAAAGAGGTAAATTAGGGGGAAATCGTTTTTTTTTAAAAAGAGAGAAAATGTTCAGGACAATAAATTATCTTTTTGAACGGCAAAGCAATTTAAATTTAGATGTTTAACGGCATATTTTTGCATATTTCTGATGGTTTGTCATCGTTATCGAGAGAGTCCCCAAAAATATTGAGATACTAATTTTTGCCTGGCTCTGAATGTGCCGTTTCTGTAACAAATGGTAGTTTTCTGATTGGTTGTCCTCTCTCTCGCTGCAGTCCGATTGGCCGCAGCTGATCCACCCTCGAGGCTGTATCTCAGCAATGGAGGCGTGGCTTCCCGGAAACCTCTACACAGTCGCCCTGGTCTTTACCGTAATATCTGTGCTCCAGGTAAACCAGGACTAAACCAGGATTAAACCCGGACTAAACTGGACTGAACCAGGACTGACGTCTCTTGGTTTTCTTGCAGATGTTGGGGATCTATTTGGCTCGAAGTCTCATCACGGACATTTACAAAGTCCAGATCAACCACATCCGAAACCCGGTTTACTGAGAACCGGGTCCAACCAGGTCCAAGCCCGGTCTACCGATGCCTAAGAGCTATTTCATAAAACGATCTCAGAAAAGCGAGACTTCTCTCAGACTGAGCGTAAACACAAGAGCCACGCTGTCGCCGTGACGACGACAACAAGACTCAAATCGCTCGAAGACACGAGGGGCACATCTGGAGCGGCGCCGCCTTTGAGACGCGAGGAGAGGAATTACAAGCAAACTTTGTAACTCTCACTCGTGTTTTACAGCCACGAACTGCAGAGACTCTTTGTTCAGGCCCACTCTGACCCAAATATTGATGCGAGTTCATTTATAAATCAGAATAAATTAATTACGGGTGAATTTCTCCGTTGTGAGATCAATAAAGGATTATCTTATCACACACAATAATAAGCTACTTCCGGGTCCAAACTGTTGAGAGTTCTATCGACAAACACAGCAAAAACGTTATCTGAGTCTCCTGCTGAAATAACAGCAGAACAACTGTTTTACATATTTACATATTACAGAACAATATAGTTATTGTAAGATATTTTAATGTTTAAAATAAGCCTTCATTGTGTATGGAAAAAATATTAGAAAATTAATGCCAGAAAAGCCTTACTAAGGAAAATACAGAGTAAATGCAAGATTTCTTTGATTTATCATGATTTGACATCATGGCCGGGGGACTACAGATGAAAAATAGCCTCTGTGGCTAATTCTGGCTGTTTTACTCATGTTTTATTCATGTGTTTTATGAAATTGACTGACGGAAGTGAGGCAACCAGTCTGTGCCATCGGCCCCTCCGACCACCACCACCCACTCACTACATTCACCTCAGGCTTCCTGGTTTTTCCAAACGGTCTCCCATCCAAGTACCGACCAGGCCCTGCCCTGCTTAGCTTCAGAGATCTGACAGCAGATCATACACAAACTCCAGAGCAATAATGACGTGACATTGGAGTTTTTTAATGACAACCTACTTTGTTTTCATAGTTTGGGTGTGGGTAGTAGTTTGGGTTTCTGTTTCTCAGGACAATTATCCAATCAAACGCAGAACGAGCTCCAGAGCCTAGAGTTTAAACCAGTTTGTAAATAAACGTCTCTTGGACCAGATAAAGTTCCAATCAGAGCCAGTGCAGTCGCCACAGCTCAGCGGCTGAACTCTGGAGGTTCTTAGCTTTTAAATGTTTAAAGTGCCTCCTACAAACATTCACTTTAATTTCACTCCATCGACACGTCCTCCAGTGGACCTCCAGTGAGCCCTAATTTTAAGTGACTAAATGTTTCTTTCTAAACTAAGTCACAAAGTTGAACATAAGTGTGAGAAATACATGTGTGATTAAAAGTTGCAGTTTTTATAAATGGTTAATTTCCATCGTACCTGAGCCGGGGTCAGAGTGAGTCTGTTTTATGAAACGAAATGAGCCAGACTTTGCCAAATGAGCCTAGTTTTATGAAATAGCCCCGGACTCCGAAACTCGAGCTGAAACTTACTCCGGACAAATCCACTTTTATGTTTTTTCCTGTGAAGAGCTTTATGTTAAGGGGCTTCACAAATAAACTTTGACTTATTTGAAAATGCCTTTACTGCTCCAGCTTTAACCTGCTCAGACTGGATTTTGTTTTAGTCCCAGGGTTGGTCCTGGTTTTAGTCTCTCTGGTCTGTTTTTAAATGAATGTGTTCTTGTTTAATGCTGTTACTTGAATGTGTTTTTTACTGAATAAAGCCTTAAACGTATTTTCCTTTATAAACTGGTTTGTTTGTGTCTGAATGTTTATCATATTTTCTGTATAGTTTTGTTGGTTTGTTAGCTTGTAATATAGTTCGGATTCTTATTTTTTAAAGTTTTGTCATGTCCTAAAGCTTTAATCACCTCCTGACTCTGAAGCCGTCTTTGCCCTGGCCTTTTATTCAAGGTTGTATGTGTTGAAAGTCAGGTGTGTAGTACTCAGTTACATTCACTACTTTTTCTAGTACATTACTCTTGAGTAAATATTGTTGGCTACTCTACCCACCTCTGATTATTATTATTATTATTATTATTATTATTTTGTCTGTTTAAAGCATAGACATAAATGGTTTAAAGTTAGAGTTTTCACTTGGTTTTGTTGATGGTGAAAATGTGAAGGAAGAAGATATCGCGAGACTTCCGCGCCGCCACGTCACGCTACGGACACAGCTGCGGATCCAAAACAAACCAGTGGAAAGAAAACACAACCCAGGGTGTTAAGTCTGACCGTCCCGTCAGGAGCCGCAAACATGTCCACGGGTCCCGGGAAGAGCTCTGAGCCCTGGGGCAGCTTCGAGGAGAGCGTCCTCCAGGTCAGAAACCGAGAATGTTAGAAACCTGCCAAGATAACGTGCTAACACTGACATAAACCTGCTAAGCTAACATGCTAACACTGGTATAAGCCTGCCGAGCTAACATGCTAACACTGACATAAACGAACAGTCTTCTGGATGTTATAACATGATTACTTAATTAAGCTGTATTTATAGGCATGAGTTAAGAATGTTTTTTTTTCCAGACGGTTCCTATTGTATGTATTTTTAGTGCAGGTGAACTCCGAGCACCTACACAGGCACAGGGAGAGCAAACTCCACACAGAAAGGCCATGTACAATAAGTGAATCCTCCAGCCAGATGTTACTGACCATCAGCCTGGCTTCACATCTGGAGATTGATCCACTACTCGCAGGTCGCCTCAGCAACATCGAAGGATCAAGGATGGGTCAAATGCAGAGGACACATTTCCCTACGGGGGACAATAAAGTGCACTATAACCTTTACCTTGGGTCCGACCCAGGATTCGAACCAGGGACCTTCTCTCTCTGAAGCACAGGCGCTAACAGCTGCACCACCGTGCTGCTAAATATGATTCATTATGCTGTATTTTATATGTATTTATATTTCCAGGGCGGGGGGTCGGCCGTCATCGACATGGAGAACATGGATGACACGTCTGGCTCCAGTTTCGAGGACATGGGAGAGATCCACCAGAGGCTGAAGGACGAGGAGGAAAACCCCGAACCAGACCAAGAACCAGACCAAGAACCGGACCAGGACTTTCTGGGCATGAAGGGTTTGAAGGGGCAGCTAGGCCGACAGGTGGCCGACGAGGTACGGCCTGGAGCAAAACCCAGCATATTCTCAGGTTTTGGTTGAGGTAGTTCCAGGAGGGGGCAGTATAACTCTCTTTGTTCGCAGGTCTGGGAGGCCGGGAAGCGCCAAGCGTCTAAAGCTTTTAACCTTTACGCAAACATCGACATCCTGAGACCGTACTTCGACGTGGAGCCAGCTCAAGTTCGGACCCGGTGAGTCTCAAACCCATCTTCCCCCCCCCCCGGTCCAGTCCTGTAGGTTTGAGGGATATTTTATAAAACTGGAGTGACTTTTCTCTTTGCCTGAGTGTAAACACAATCAGAGACTTAAGCTAAACAAACACAGATGAAGGTGGTGCATCTGTGTCTGTGAGACGAGGAGAGGAATGAAACAAGCAAACTTTATAACTACCACTCAACTCAAATTTATTCCATTTCAACTTTTTGTGACAAAAGTGAAGCTGTCAAAACTGGGGAGTCATATTATTTAACTTGTGCTCAACCATAGTGTTCTTCAGGGTCATCAGAGCGATGTCATGTCTCTTCAAGAAAGTCATGTGATTATTATATCAAAATGGCCTTTGAAGCCTGTTTGGCTGAATGACATTGAAGGAAATTGGTTTTCCAGGACAATTTTAGACGAGTATTGTGTTTATGATGCTCATATTTGTCAGGAGTCGGGCAATTTGAGCATTTTATTATTTTTATCATTGCCGGCGGAAATCGGAAAATGTTTTGTTAGACCGAATCAGTGTTAATTTTGACAACATATTTTAATTTAGTTTTAGTCTTTTGACGAAAATGTAATTCAATTTTAGTCGAGTTTTAGTCAAAACAATATCTTCAATTTTAGTCGAGATTTAGTCGACTAAAATTGCAAGTTAATTTAGTCGACTAAATTTAAGACACATTTAGTCGATTTTGTATTTATAATATTCATTATAATTGTATTTAATCGAGGTCCTGCTTCATGGAGCTCCTCCCTCATGAACAAAGCTCAGAGCTGTTCCTTTGGCAGTGAATTTACATGATATGAGGCTCTTCCAGACGGTCAATAGAAGTTTGGATGATTTTAGTCTCTCCTTTCCATTTTTATTTAGTCTTATTTTAGTCGACTAAAATATCTGGACATTTTTGTCATAGTTTTAGTCGCATGAAAAACTTTTAATTTAGTTTTAGTCCAATTTTAGTCGTCAAAAAAATTAAAATTAAGACTAAATATTTTAGTCGACGAAATTAACACTGGACCGAATGACATTGTACAGTAACATAAAATGTCTAGAACTATTTCAAGTTTTTTGTAACATAACTAGAATTGCTTGAGGACGCATAAATATCAGTCTCAAAAGTTCAGAGGAAGGAACATGGCTTTGCTCGGCTGAATTTCCACAGTACCTGAGCCAGACTCGGAGTGAGCCTGGTTTATGAAATCCAAATGGCGGCAGAATACGCCTAGGTTAACCCAGCTTTATGAAATAGACTCCTGGTCTAAAGCCTCTCTCTGTTCACAGGCTGCTGGAGTCGTTGATCCCAGTGCGGATGATCAGCTTCCCTCAGGTACTGTTCAGGCTCTGTCTGAAACACGGTTTAAATCTGTAAACGTTTATAGTGCATATGACGCGTTAGACAAAATCTGAACAAAAACGCACAATTTTTATAATTTTGCTTAAAAAAAAAAGTTGTATCTAGTATCCTCTGGTTTGACATTTTCTGTGATGTTTTTTTTATTGACGGGAAATGACATGCGTAATTTAAAAAAAAACATTTAAACATTTAACCCTGTGTTTGTGTGGAACAGAAAGTGGCCGGTGAGCTGTACGGGCCTCTGATGCTGGTCTTCACTTTAGTCGCCATTTTGCTGCAAGGAATGAAGACGTCCAACACTGAGATTGTAAGTGGGGCTGCGCGCCATCAGCAGAACTCACTTGCTACTGATTGAAAAGCTCCACTTGGGGGCGCTATCAAGAAAATATGGTAATGATGAGTGCGTGTTTCCAGTGGGGAGTGACAATCTAGGCGCCCCGGTCAAAATGTCTATTAATGTGAACAATAAAGCACAGGGAAGATGGAATGATCTCCCAAAGGCGTGATTATACAGTATGTGCCCAAAATGGCAAGTATCACAGCTTTAAAGGCTTTTCTCAGTCTAACCCCCCACCGGAAACGAGCGCATTTTCTACAGTTCAGCTTTATGTTTCTTGACTGGAGAGCTATAGGCCAGTGTGCCATCTCATTTGAAAGCTAAGACCAACAAAACTGATCTTTTTCCCTGTGTTGCTTCTCTTTTTCTGCTCTTGTGGGTTTTTTTGTCACATTTTTGCCACTTTTTCCATCGCTTTCTTGTAATTTTTTTGCGCTTTCATCCGATAATGTTGAGTAATAATATGATGTCCTGAAATCGGATCGTAATCAGATTTTTGGTCTCCATGTAAACGGAGTCTTTTCAGGTTTAAATGGCCGAGGCATTTTAAAAGTCTGGAAACTATCTTTAATTAAAACATTTGTGTATTTTTTTTTTTCTTTTGCCCTGATGTTTTCCAGATCGGGGGCACGCTGATGGGCACCGCCATTGGCACGTGTTTCGGGTACTGGCTGTGCGTCTCTGGGCTGGTTTACTTTTTGGCGTATCTGGTGAACGCTCAGATCACGATGCTGCAGACGCTGGCGCTGCTGGTTCGTTCTTATTATCCACACGTGTTGATGAGTTATTACGTCACGTGTTTCCTGGATATGGATGTACTTGATGTGTTTCAGGGCTACGGTCTGTTCGGACACTGCATCGTGCTCTTCGTCACCTACAACATTCACTTCCACTTCCTGTTCTTCTTCCTCTGGGTCCTGGTCGGAGGACTGTCCACTCTGCGCATGGTACGGCCCGTTTAGTCCTGGTTTAGTCTTTGGTTAAGCCCGGGTTTAGCCCTGGTTAAGCCCTAGTTTGGTCCTGGTTTAGTCTTTGGTTTAGCCCGGGTTTAGCCCTGGTTAAGCCCTGGTTTGGTCCTGGTTTAGTCCTGGTTTAGCCCGGGTTTAGTTCTGGTTTGGTCCTGGTTTAGCCCTGGTTCTGACCCAGTCTTTCTCTGCAGATCTTGGTTCTCCTCTCTCGGACGGTGGGACAAACTCCTCGGTTGGTTTTATGCGGAACCGTGTCAGTTCTTCATCTGCTCTTTCTGCTGTACCTGCACTTCTCCTACCACCGCATCGTACAGGGTAGGTCCTGCAAATACTACTATCACGACAACTACTATCACGACTACTACTACTATCACGACTACTACTACTATCACGACTACTACTACTATCACGACTACTACTACTACTATCACGACTACTATCACGACTACTACTATCATGACTACTAATACTATCACGACTACTATCACTACTACTATCACTACTACTATCACGACTACTATCACGACTACTACTATCACGACTACTACTACTATCACGACTACTATCACGACTACTACTATCACGACTACTACTACTATCACGACTACTATCACGACTACTACTATCACGACTACTACTACTATCACGACTACTACTACTATCACGACTACTACTATCACTACTACTACTATCACGACTACTGCTACTATCACGACTACTACTACTACTATCACGACTACTACTACTATCACGACTATATCACGACTACTATCACGACTACTACTATCACGACTACTACTATCACGACTACTACTATCACTACTACTACTATCACGACTACTGCTATCATGACTACTATCACGACTACTACTACTATCACGACGACTACTACTATCACGACGACTACTGCTATCACAACTACTACTACTACTATCACGACTACTACTATCACGACTACTACTATCACGACTACTACTACTATCACGACGACTACTACTATCACGACGACTACTACTATCACGACAACTACTGCTATCACAACTACTACTACTACTATCACGACTACTTCTACTACACTGGGTAACAAAAAAATATTTTTTGAAAATAGTCCAGGGTTTTCCAGCTGAATTAGACAAATTTTGATGCTCTGAGTCCGAAAATGACCTTGGTTTTGCTCAATCAGGTCAGGATTTTTTGCTACAGAAATGCTTTAAAAATCGATTTTGCGTCAAAAACAAATTTCTGCGGATCATCAGCTGACTACTACTACTACTATCATGACTACTACTACTATCACGACGACTACTACTACTACTACTATCAGGACTACTACTACTATCACGGCTACTACTACTACTACTATCACGACTACTACTACTACTATCACGACTACTACTACCACTGTAATGGTACATTGGCTTTCATGAAATACACATTCATTCATTTAAGTTTTATTAAGGACACAGAATCCCGGTCCATAGTGTTAAAAAAAAAAGAAGCTAAACACAAACTAAATGGAATCGTGTTTACGGTTCAGAAAACGGCCAAGGAATGTATTTATTTCATTATTTAACACATCAGGAGTGGAGAAACCCCTGAGGTCACAGGGTTTTGTTTTTTTTATCTGGTCATGGTCATCTGAGCTGTGATCGGTCCGTTCGTGTGGTGTTCAGGTTTGATGGAGACTCTGGAACACGGGAACCACATGGAACCGATGCAGCGTGTGGCCCGAGACGTGTCCGTGCTGTCCCTGAACGCCACCAACGCAGCGCTGTCCCTGTCCCACTGATGTCCCACTGAGCTGTCCCTGAACGCAGCGCTGTCCCTGTCCCACTGAGCTGTCCCTGAACGCAGCGCTGATCAGATTCTTGGGCGTCTCGGATAAACTGTAGCTCCTCACTCATTTCTTACTTTTTAAAACATTTTTTTATTTATCTTTTCAACATGGACGGAGGGCCCTGAAGATGGTGCAGGTAAAGTGTAAATAACTCATTTTGAAGTCATAACTTTTGTTTCTGTAAAAACGTTGTCTCGGGTGAATTTTCTATATTATTTCTGTAAAATCAAAAGGATTTCTGTAAAATAAAGAGAATATTGTCCCTTTTTTTTCTCCCCACCCTCTTTGGTACAGTAACAAAAATCCAAAATGGAGGTATCTGTTGAATGAACTCCTTTTATTATTTGGAAAATTATTCCGTTTTTGTGATTTTCTTTTTATATTATACACATTTGTCGAAGCTGCAGGTGAAAAGGGAAACTTTTTCAATGTAGAGACATCAATTTGCTGCAGATTACTGGCATAAATATGAGAATAAAATGTATTGTGAGATTTCTGTTTATGTTTTCATAAAAATAATTATATTATGCACATATTTTCAGGATGGATCGACTATTGACATATTGATTACAAAGACTTTTCCAGTGGGATTTTGGATCTTGCTTAGTTTTAAAATTAGCTGTTTATTAGTGGAAAACTCAATAAATCAGGTAAGGAATTAGATATGAAAAAAATCCCTCTGAAAAAAAACTTTATGAAACTATTGTTCAGTCCAAGGCTGGTATGAAGATTGAGTGTTTTTTTTGTTTCCTGAAAGCTTGTTAACCTCTTAACCCCCACCTGAACCGAGCACATTTTCTCAAGTTTGGCTTTACCCAAATCTAAAAGCTTCTTGAAAAAAGTAACAAAAATTCGACAAAAATTATGATTAAAACACAACGAAAGAGACACCAAAGAACATCAGAAAACTGGCAAAAATTTGACAAAAAAGAAAAGAAATTTAGATTAGTTTTGCACTGTAGAAAATGCACTTGGTTAAGGCAGTAACTCGTGCCCCTAGAGGCCATAAGCGCCACTGCAGGTGTCGTAGCATGTTGGGGTTTTTTACTCATAATTGTCCGTGAGAGTAAATCCTACGCTGACAGAAAAGACAAAGGGAGAGAGCCCGCAGTTAGCTTTGCCCGTTAGCCTGTTAGCTTCTTCTTCTTGATTCCATTAGTGTGTATTAGTGACTCCAACCCGGTGGCAGTAAAATTGCAATTGTGGTTTTCTGGACAGAGACACCAGGGGGCGATGAAAGACCCCCCAATCATCCCATTGACACTTGTATTACCCCCAGAGGGACTACGGAGGATTTATTAAGGCAAACAAGTTGCTTTAAAGGCGGGGGACCAATTTGACCCAAAACCCGAACATTTAAAATGGCGAGTTTTACCTGTTAGTGGAATATAATAAAGTGTAATAATATATTGAAAACAGGATTTCATGGGTTAAAATCCAGAAAACAGTTGATTCTTTTGGGGTTTTGGAAAGATTTCGAGTAGATTAACCTCTTAGAGACACATTTGAAAGCTAAGACCTACAAAACTCATCTGAATGGAGCTTTTTCCTCGCATTTTGTCATTCTTCCCACATTTGTTGCTCTTTAGTTGCGTTTTCATCCTTGTTTACGTCTCATTTTTGTGGCTATTTTGATGCTTTTTTTCAAGAAACTCTTAGATTTGGGTAAAGCCAAACGGGAGAAGACGTGCTCGGTTAAGGTTACGAGATGACTGGATTTTAAAGCCGTGTGTAGACAACGTGTCGAGGGACAAAGGGTTATGTGTTGCATTTGGGTCAGGCAGTTTCTGTAACCGGTTTAACCGAGACCGGGTCGTTATAAGTGTGCCCAATCCCCCCCTCACCTCGGGACGACCCCACTGCAACAGCCCCTCTCTGCTGCCCCCTGCTGGATACTGTGTTTTAGGGCAGTTCTAAAAGATGAAACAAAAATGCTGTTTGTGAGATATGCAGACGGAGGAACTGAAAACTATGACCTAATGCAAGGGAAATATGTGAAATGGAAAGACACAGATCTGCACAGTTGGGCTTTAAAAATGTAATATGTTTGTATTACATTTACTGTTTCAAAGTTACTGAGTTACGTCTGAGGTACTTTTGGCTAAATATAAACTGAAAATAGTAATAAAGCCATCGAGCAAAAGTGCAGTCAGAGATTTTCTTTTCCTTCACTTTCCCCCATCCTCTCGTGTTCGGTTTTGACAACTGTCGTGGATTTTCTTACCAACCATTTACTTACCAATCTAAAGTAAAAACTGCACAAGTATTGTCTTGTCAAGGGTGAGATTTATTACGCGTGCGGAGAAGTTACACACACAGTGAGTCCGTGGCGAGCTCTCTGACCGAGCTATATAGGTAAACATGAAGGCAGGATAACGGGATACAGTGAATACAGGCGCCAAATGCAAGTACATGGGAGACAAACAACTGGGTGCGCCTGGAATGTTAACGCCATCAGGAAAGGCCTTTTGTTTAAGGGACAGGCCTTTTGGTCCATTGTCTTAGGTGTGAGAGGGACCTCGTCTGGGATACAGGAAGTAACCAGTGTTCTCCAGCACCTGACTAAAAGCCCAGTGGGTCACCAGACTAAGGCTAGCTTTAGTGGTAACTAGCTAACTAACTAAACTTGTCATAACACAACATTAACTACAGCCTGCAGATCTGATTCACCAGTGTCCAGCTTGATCTGGTGCCCCATTTTATCTGGGGGGAGTTTGACATTTTTTTGTTCAAACTTGAGTTACTTGAAATGTAATGACTAATATATTACCCCCGTATTTTGTTTCAAATCATAACAACGCCGCCCAAGAAGTGACTTCCTTTCTCAGCACGCCAAAATAAAAGCACACAGCTCGTCTCGTTGATTAGTTCAGCAGGTACTTGCAACATTACAAGAATATAATTAAATACACACATTTGAAGTGTTCTGTCTCTTAATAGTTTGGCATAAAGAAAGTTGAACTAATGAATAAGATGGTGCTTTTATTTTGGCGTGCTGGCTCGAAAGAGGAAGTCACTCCTTGGGCGACGTTGTTATGATTTGAAGTTATGCATAGAGTCAATTATTCCATGATTTAAGTTTAGAAAACACACTCTGACAAGTAACGCCTCAAGCTTTGGTGTAAATACGGTTCCTTAATTTGGGATTCTCAGTTCAGCGGCTAAAATGTTTAAAATGCATTTCCTCGTCGTACTTGTGCAGGATAGTTTGATATTTTTTTGTTCATACATTTAAATGCACTTGTAACTTGAGTTACTTGAAATGTAATGACTAATATATTACCCCCGTATTTTGTTTCAGTAATATATCCATCCATCCATTTTCTTCCACTTGTCCGTTGCCGGGTTGTCACATTGCACCAGCCCCTATAGCGCCCCCTGCAGGTGGTGGGTTCACAGAAGGACGGCCTCACGGTTCTAACCGGGCCTGTTGGTCTCTCGTAAGGGGCTTCAGTAATATGTTATATTCCTTAATATCTTTTTGTTACTCGTTACTTTTGTGATAACGCTGGATCTGCAGCAGGAGATTTAAATGACACGAGGGTCTTCAAACCACTGGACGTTTTTATGGCTTTAGTTCCTTTTTCCCTTTTGATTTAGCACTTGAGACAGAGACCTACAAAACTCTAACATCGTGTTTAGTCCGGGTTTACACCTGGTTTAGTCCTGGCGTAGCCCTAGTTAGGCCCGAGCCAGGACTTAGTCCTGGTGAGGGACTATTGTTCTCCCCCGGTTTCTTGTTATTAGGCCCGAGCCAGGACTTAGTCCTGGTGAGGGACTATTGTTCTCCCCCGGTTTCTTGTTATTATTATTATTATTATTATTATTATTATAGTTACGCCTCTAAGATCCTGTTTTTCAGTGCCTTCCCGTGTAAAAGTACACGCAGAAATGGGCACAGTGAATCAGAGTCGGCAAAAATTGCGTGTCAGTGGGCGACATGCACACGCCCAAAACAAAATGGCTCCACAGCGCCCCCTCAAAGTTGACCCCCATTCTTTTGGGGACAGTCATTTTTGGTGTAGGCCAATCCCCTTTGGCACAGTGATAGAGCACATGGAGAGAGTCACAAAACATAATTATAGCTCCGCCCTCTGACCAACAGGAAGTCGGCCATCTTGGATTGAAATCCTGGAGAAGAAATCTCTCACCAGATGTTTAAATGTACTACTCCTTGGTTTTTCAGCAGAATAAGCTCAAACATGGCTCAATAGAATCTAGAGAAATGGAGCTACATTTTCAAGCCAGCTTTTTTTGATAACGTTTACAGTTTTCACATAGCGCCCCCACAAAAAACATGCTTTTTTCCCGTACCTTCGACAACCCCTCGCAGGCATGCGCTCTATCCAATCTGGATCATATTTGGTTGACATGAGGCCTCTTATGGTATGGATCCATAGAGCTCAATAACTGCACGGTGCTCACCAGTATAGCGCCACCTATCTATACCTTGAAACATTTAGTTTGTACAATTTATATGAAACGTTGCAGGTATATTCTACACATTAAATCGAACACAAAAATATATTACATGTGTTTGATATTTTCGAAGGTGTGGGCGTGGCAATGACGCACAGGAAGTCGGCCATTTTCACTTTCAACCTCTTAACTCCCACCTGAACCAAGTACACTTCTTTGTGTGCTGTGTTTTCACCTGCACTTACGTCTCATTTCTGTAACTGTTTTTGACGCTTTTTTTCAAGAAGCTTTAAGATATGGGTCAAGACGAACTGGCGAAAATGTGCTCGGTTAAAGTGGGGGTTAACAGATTAAAATGGCACCCCCACAAAAAAAGGCCTTTTTGCAGTACATTTCACAACCCCTCGCAGGCATGCGCTCTATCCAATCTGGATCATATTTGGCTGACATAAGGCAACTCACGGTCTGAACAGGTAGAGCTCAATAACTGCACAGTGCTCAACACTATAGCGCCTCCTATCTATACCTTGAATATTGCAGTCTGGATTATTTATCTCCCACTTTGCCGGTATATTCTACACAATAAACCAAACAAAAAATGATATTACATATACATCATATTGTGTAAGATGTGGGCGTGGCCAGTGTAAACGTGTTCCTGAGAGCATCATTATTATGCATTCTTTGTCCCTTTGAGTTTTAAATGTAATCACGTATACACCAGATGGCCCTGAATCTTTTTACATGAACACAAAAATTATCCATGCTATAGCGCCCCCTGCTGCAAAGAGCAAGAGTTAGTAGACAGAGAGCACACAGGTTGTGTGTGAGGCCGAGGGGAGAGCAGGTTTGGGCGAGAGCGGGGGCGGTAGCAAAGGAGGCGGTCGCAAGGGGGGGCTGCGCCAGGGGCGAGGGCCTACATCGCCGCTTGCGGCTTTAATTATTAGGCCCGAGCCAGGACTTGGTCCTGGTGAGGGACTATTGTTCTCCCCCGGTTTCTTGTTATTATTATTATTATTATTATTATTATTATTCCGCCTCTAAGATCCTGTTTTTCAGTGCCTTCCCGAGCAAAAGTACACGCAGAAATGGGCACAGTGAATCAGAGTCGGCAAAAATTGCGTGTCAGTGGGCGACATGCACACGCCCTAAACAAAATGGCTCCACAGCGCCCCCTCAAAGTTGACCCCCATTCTTTTGGGGACATGCATTTTTGGCATAGGCCAATCCCCTTTGGCACAGTGATAGAGCACATGGAGACGGTCACAAAACATCATTATAGCTCCGCCCTCTGACCAACAGGAAGTCGGCCATCTTGGATTGAAATCCTGGAGAAGAAATCTCTCACCAGATGTTTCAATGTACTACTCCTTGGTTTTTCAGCAGAATAAGCTCAAACATGGCTCAATATAATCTAGAGAAATGGAGCTACATTTTCAAGCCAGCTTTTTTTGATAACGTTTACACTTTTCACATAGCGCCCCCACAAAAAACGTGCTTTTTTCCCGTACCTTGGACAACCCCTCGCAGGCATGAGCTCTATCCAATCTGGATCATATTTGGCTGACATAAGGCCTCTTATGGTATGAATCCATAGAGCTCAATAATTGCACGGTGCTCACCACTATAGCGCCACCTATCTATACCTTGAAACATTTAGTTTGTACAATTTATATGAAACTTTGCAGGTATATTCTACACATTAAATCGAACACAAAAATATATTACATGTGTTTGATATTTTCAAAGGTGTGGGCGTGGCAATGACGCACAGGAAGTCGGCCATTTTCACTTTTAACCTCTTAACTCCCACCTGAACCAAGTACATTTCTTTGTGTGCTGTGTTTTCACCTGCACTTGCGTCTCATTTCTGTAACTGTGTTTTTGACGCTTTTTTTCCAGAAGCTTTAAGACATGGGTCAAGACGAACTGGAGAAAATGTGCTCGGTTAAAGTGGGGGTTAAGAGATTAAAATGGCACCCCCACAAAAAAAAGGCCTTTTTGCAGTACATTTCACAACCCCTCGCAGGCATGCGCTCTATCCAATCTGGATCATATTTGCCTGACATAAGGACACTCACGGTCTGAACAGATAGAGCTCAATAACTTCACAGTGCTCAACACTATAGCGCCACCTATCTATACCTTGAATATTGCAGTCTGGATTATTTATCTCCCACTTTGCCGGTATATTCTACACAATAAACTAAACAAAAAATGATATTACATATGCATCATATTGTGTAAGATGTGGGCGTGGCCAGGGTAAACGTCTTCCTGAGAGCATTATTATTACCCATGATAACTGGCACATTCTTTGTCCCTTTGAGTTTTAAATGTAATCACGTATACACCAGATGGCCCTGAATCTTTTTACATGAACACAAAAATGATCCATGCTATAGCGCCCCCTGCTGCAAAGAGCAAGAGTTAGTAGACAGAGAGCACACAGGTTGTGTGTGAGGCCGAGGGGAGAGCAGGTTTGGGCGAGAGCGGGGGCGGTAGCAAAGGAGGCGGTCGCAAGGGGGGGCTGCGCCAGGGGCGAGGGCCTACATCGCCGCTTGCGGCTTTAATTATTATTATTATTATTATAGTTACGCCTCTAAGATCCTGTTTTTCAGTGCCTTCCCGTGCAAAAGTACACGCAGAAAATGGCACAGTGATCAGAGTCGGCAAAAATTGCGTGTCAGTGGGCGACATGCACACGCCCAAAACAAAATGGCTCCACAGCGCCCCCTCAAAGTTGACCCCCATTCTTTTGGGGACATGCATTTTTGGCGTAAGCCAATCCCCTTTGGCCCAGCGATAGAGCGCATGGAGAGAGTCACAAAACATCATTATAGCTCCGCCCTCTGACCAACAGGAAGTCGGCCATCTTGGATTGAAATCCTGGAGAAGAAATCTCTCACCAGATGTTTCAATGTACTACTCCTTGGTTTCTCTGCAGAATAAGCTCAAACATGGCTCAATAGAATCTAGAGAAATGGAGCTACATTTTCAAGCCAGCTTTTTTTGATAACGTTTACAGTTTTCACATAGCGCCCCCACAAAAAACATGCTTTTTTCCCGTACCTTGGACAACCCCTCGCAGGCATGCGCTCTATACAATCTGGATCATATTTGGCTGACATAAGGCCTCTTATCGTATGAATCCATAGAGCTCAATAACTTCACGGTGCTCACCAGTATAGCGCCACCTATCTATACCTTGAAACATTTAGTTTGTACAATTTATATGACACTTTGCAGGTATATTCTACACATTAAATCGAACACAAAAATATATTACATGTGTTTGATATTTTCGACGGTGTGGGCGTGGCAATGACGCACAGGAAGTCGGCCATTTTCACTTTTAACCTCTTAACTCCCACCTGAACCAAGTGCATTTCTTTGTGTGCTGTGTTTTCATCTGCACTTGCGTCTCATTTCTGTAACTGTGTTTTTGACGCTTTTTTTCCAGAAGCTTTAAGACATGGGTCAAGACGAACTGGAGAAAATGTACTCGGTTAAAGTGGGGGTTAAGAGATTAAAATGGCACCCCCACAAAAAAAAGGCCTTTTTGCAGTACATTTCACAACCCCTCGCAGGCATGCGCTCTATCCAATCTGGATCATATTTGGCTGACATAAGGCCTCTTACGGTCTGAATTCATAGAGCTCAATAACTGCACGGTGCTCACCACTATAGCGCCACCTATCTATACCTTGAAAATTTTAGTTTGTACGATTTATATTAAACTTTGCAGGTACATTCTACACATTGAAACAAACACAAAAATCTATTACAACATGCCTCTATCTTGCTTTGTTCCCTTTATAATTAGGCCCGAGCCAGGACTTAGTCCTGGTGAGGGACTTTTGTTCTCCCCCGGTTTCTTGTTATTATTATTATTATTATTATTATAGTTACGCCTCTAAGATCCTGTTTTTCAGTGCCTTCCCGTGCAAAAGTACACGCAGAAAATGGCACAGTGATCAGAGTCGGCAAAAATTGCGTGTCAGTGGGCGACATGCACACGCCCAAAACAAAATGGCTCCACAGCGCCCCCTCAAAGTTGACCCCCATTCTTTTGGGGACATGCATTTTTGGCGTAAGCCAATCCCCTTTGGCCCAGCGATAGAGCGCATGGAGAGAGTCACAAAACATCATTATAGCTCCGCCCTCTGACCAACAGGAAGTCGGCCATCTTGGATTGAAATCCTGGAGAAGAAATCTCTCACCAGATGTTTCAATGTACTACTCCTTGGTTTCTCTGCAGAATAAGCTCTAACATGGCTCAATAGAATCTAGAGAAATGGAGCTACAACTTCAAGCCAGCTTTTTTTGATAACGTTTACAGTTTTCACATAGCGCCCCCACAAAAAACATGCTTTTTTCCCGTACCTTGGACAACCCCTCGCAGGCATGCGCTCTATACAATCTGGATCATATTTGGCTGACATAAGGCCTCTTATGGTATGAATCCATAAAACTCAATAACTTCACGGTGCTCACCAGTATAGCGCCACCTATGTATACCTTGAACATTTTAGTTTGTACGATTTATATGAAACGTTGCAGGTATATTCTACACATGAAATCGAACACAAAAATATATTACATGTGTTTGATATTTTCAAAGGTGTGGGCGTGGCAATGACGCACAGGAAGTCGGCCATTTTCACTTTTAACCTCTTAACTCCCACCTGAACCAAGTGCATTTCTTTGTGTGCTGTGTTTTCACCTGCACTTACGTCTCATTTCTGTAACTGTGTTTTTGACGCTTTTTTTCAAGCAGCTTTAAGATATGGGTCAAGACGAACTGGAGAAAATGTAATCGGTTAAAGTGGGGGTTAAGAGATTACAATGGCACCCCCACAAAAAAAATGCCTTTTTGCAGTACATTTCACAAAACCTCGCAGGCATGCGCTCTATCCAATCTGGATCATATTTGCCTGACATAAGGCCTCTTATGGTATGAATCCATAGAGCTCAATAACTTCACAGTGCTCAACACTATAGCGCCCCCTATCTATACCTTGAATATTGCAGTCTGGATTATTTATCTCCCACTTTGCCGGTATATTCTACACAATAAACTAAACAAAAAATGATATATTACATATACATCATATTGTGTAAGATGTGGGCGTGGCCAGGGTAAACGTGTTCCTGAGAGCATCATTATTACCCATGATAACTGGCACATTCTTTGTCCCTTTGAGTTTTAAATGTCATCACTTATACACCAGATGGCCCTGAATCTTTTTACATGAACACAAAAATGATCCATAGCGCCCCCTGCTCTAAAGACCAAGAGTTAACAGACAGAGAGCACACAGGTTGTGTGTGAGGCCGAGGGGAGAGCAGGTTTGGGCGAGAGCGGGGGCGGTAGCAAAGGAGGCGGTCGCAAGGGGGGGCTGCGCCAGGGGCGAGGGCCTACATCGCCGCTTGCGGCTTTAATTATTATAGTTACGCCTATCCTAGATCCTGTTTTTCAGTGCCTTCCCGTGCAAAAGTACACGCAGAAATTGGCACAGTGATCAGAGTCGGCAAAAATTGCGTGTCAGTGGGCGACATGCACACGCCCAAAACAAAATGGCTCCACAGCGCCCCCTCAAAGTTGACCCCCATTCTTTTGGGGACAGTCATTTTTGGTGTAGGCCAAACCCCTTTGGCACAGTGATAGAGCACATGGAGACAGTCACAAAACATAATTATAGCTCCACCCTCTGACCAACAGGAAGTCGGCCATCTTGGATTGAAATCCTGGAGACGAAATTTCTCACCAGCTGTTTAAATGTACTACTCCTTGGTTTTCCTGCAGAATAAGCTCAAACATGGCTCAATAGAATCTAGAGAAATGGAGCTACATTTTCAAGCCAGCTTTTTTTGATAACGTTTACAGTTTTCACATAGCGCCCCCACAAAAAACATGCTTTTTTCCCGTACCTTCGACAACCCCTCGCAGGCATGCGCTCTATCCAATCTGGATCATATTTGGCTGACATAAGGCCTCTTATGGTATGGATCCATAGAGCTCAATAACTGCACGGTGCTCACCACTATAGCGCCACCTATCTATACCTTGAAACATTTTAGTTTGTACAATTTATATGAAACTTTGCAGGTATATTCTACACATTAAATCGAACACAAAAATATATTACATGTGTTTGATATTTTCGAAGGTGTGGGCGTGGCAATGACGCACAGGAAGTCGGCCATTTTAACTTTTAACCTCTTAACTCCCACCTGAACCAAGTACACTTCTTTGTGTGCTGTGTTTTCATCTGCACTTACGTCTCATTTCTGTAACTGTTTTTGACGCTTTTTTTCCAGAAGCTTTAAGATATGGGTCAAGACGAACTGGCGAAAATGTGCTCGGTTAAAGTGGGGGTTAACAGATTAAAATGGCACCCCCACAAAAAAAGGCCTTTTTGCAGTACATTTCACAACCCCTCGCAGGCATGCGCTCTATCCAATCTGGATCATATTTGGCTGACATAAGGCCTCTTACAGTCTGAACAGGTAGAGCTCAATAACTTCACGGTGCTCAACACTATAGCGCCTCCTATCTATACCTTGAATATTGCAGTCTGGATTATTTATCTCCCACTTTGCCGGTATATTCTACACAATAAACTAAACAAAAAATTATATTACATATACATCATATTGTGTAAGATGTGGGCGTGGCCAGTGTAAACGTGTTCCTGAGAGCATCATTATTATGCATTCTTTGTCCCTTTGAGTTTTAAATGTAATCACTTATACACCAGATGGCCCTGAATCTTTTTACATGAACACAAAAATGATCCATGCTATAGCGCCCCCTGCTGCAAAGAGCAAGAGTTAGTAGACAGAGAGCACACAGGTTGTGTGTGAGGCCGAGGGGAGAGCAGGTTTGGGCGAGAGCGGGGGCGGTTGCAAAGGAGGCGGTCGCAAGGGGGGGCTGCGCCAGGGGCGAGGGCCTACATCGCCGCTTGCGGCTTTAATTATTATTATTATTATAGTTACGCCTCTAAGATCCTGTTTTTCAGTGCCTTCCCGTGCAAAAGTACACGCAGAAATTGGCACAGTGATCAGAGTCGGCAAAAATTGCGTGTCAGTGACCGACATGCACACGCCCAAAACAAAATGGCTCCACAGCGCCCCCTCAAAGTTGACCCCCATTCTTTTGGGGACAGTCATTTTTGGTGTAGGCCAAACCCCTTTGGCACAGTGATAGAGCACATGGAGAGAGTCACAAAACATCATTATAGCTCCACCCTCTGACCAACAGGAAGTCGGCCATCTTGGATTGAAATCCTGGAGACGAAATTTCTCACCAGATGTTTAAATGTACTACTCCTTGGTTTCTCTGCAGAATAAGCTCAAACATGGCTCAATAGAATCTAGAGAAATGGAGCTACATTTTCAAGCCAGCTTTTTTTGATAACGTTTACAGTTTTCACATAGCGCCCCCACAAAAAACATGCTTTTTTCCCGTACCTTCGACAACCCCTCGCAGGCATGCGCTCTATACAATCTGGATCATATTTGGCTGACATAAGGCCTCTTATGGTATGGATCCATAGAGCTCAATAACTGCACGGTGCTCACCACTATAGCGCCACCTATCTATACCTTGAAACATTTTAGTTTGTACAATTTATATGAAACTTTGCAGGTATATTCTACACATTAAATCGAACACAAAAATATATTACATGTGTTTGATATTTTCGAAGGTGTGGGCGTGGCAATGACGCACAGGAAGTCGGCCATTTTAACTTTTAACCTCTTAACTCCCACCTGAACCAAGTACACTTCTTTGTGTGCTGTGTTTTCATCTGCACTTACGTCTCATTTCTGTAACTGTTTTTGACGCTTTTTTTCCAGAAGCTTTAAGATATGGGTCAAGACGAACTGGCGAAAATGTGCTCGGTTAAAGTGGGGGTTAACAGATTAAAATGGCACCCCCACAAAAAAAGGCCTTTTTGCAGTACATTTCACAACCCCTCGCAGGCATGCGCTCTATCCAATCTGGATCATATTTGGCTGACATAAGGCCTCTTACAGTCTGAACAGGTAGAGCTCAATAACTTCACGGTGCTCAACACTATAGCGCCTCCTATCTATACCTTGAATATTGCAGTCTGGATTATTTATCTCCCACTTTGCCGGTATATTCTACACAATAAACTAAACAAAAAATTATATTACATATACATCATATTGTGTAAGATGTGGGCGTGGCCAGTGTAAACGTGTTCCTGAGAGCATCATTATTATGCATTCTTTGTCCCTTTGAGTTTTAAATGTAATCACTTATACACCAGATGGCCCTGAATCTTTTTACATGAACACAAAAATGATCCATGCTATAGCGCCCCCTGCTGCAAAGAGCAAGAGTTAGTAGACAGAGAGCACACAGGTTGTGTGTGAGGCCGAGGGGAGAGCAGGTTTGGGCGAGAGCGGGGGCGGTTGCAAAGGAGGCGGTCGCAAGGGGGGGCTGCGCCAGGGGCGAGGGCCTACATCGCCGCTTGCGGCTTTAATTATTATTATTATTATAGTTACCCCTCTAAGATCCTGTTTTTCAGTGCCTTCCCGTGCAAAAGTACACGCAGAAATTGGCACAGTGATCAGAGTCGGCAAAAATTGCGTGTCAGTGACCGACATGCACACGCCCAAAACAAAATGGCTCCACAGCGCCCCCTCAAAGTTGACCCCCATTCTTTTGGGGACAGTCATTTTTGGTGTAGGCCAAACCCCTTTGGCACAGTGATAGAGCACATGGAGAGAGTCACAAAACATCATTATAGCTCCACCCTCTGACCAACAGGAAGTCGGCCATCTTGGATTGAAATCCTGGAGACGAAATTTCTCACCAGATGTTTAAATGTACTACTCCTTGGTTTCTCTGCAGAATAAGCTCAAACATGGCTCAATAGAATCTAGAGAAATGGAGCTACATTTTCAAGCCAGCTTTTTTTGATAACGTTTACAGTTTTCACATAGCGCCCCCACAAAAAACATGCTTTTTTCCCGTACCTTCGACAACCCCTCGCAGGCATGCGCTCTATCCAATCTGGATCATATTTGGCTGACATAAGGCCTCTTATGGTATGGATCCATAGAGCTCAATAACTGCACGGTGCTCACCACTATAGCGCCACCTATCTATACCTTGAAACATTTAGTTTGTACAATTTATATGAAACGTTGCAGGTATATTCTACACATTAAATCGAACACAAAAATATATTACATGTGTTTGATATTTTCTAAGGTGTGGGCGTGGCAATGACGCACAGGAAGTCGGCCATTTTCACTTTTAACCTCTTAACTCCCACCTGAACCAAGTGCATTTCTTTGTGTGCTGTGGTTTTATCTGCACTTACGTCTCATTTCTGTAACTGTGTTTTTGACGCTTTTTTCCAGAAGCTTTAAGACATGGGTCAAGACGAACTGGAGAAAATGTGCTCGGTTAAAGTGGGGGTTAAGAGATTAAAATGGCACCCCCACAAAAAAAAGGCCTTTTTGCAGTACATTTCACAACCCCTCGCAGGCATGCGCTCTATCCAATCTGGATCATATTTGCCTGACATAAGGCAACTCACGGTCTGAACAGATAGAGCTCAATAACTTCACAGTGCTCAACACTATAGCGCCACCTATCTATACCTTGAATATTGCAGTCTGGATTATTTATCTCCCACTTTGCCGGTATATTCTACACAATAAACTAAACAAAAAATGATATTACATATGCATCATATTGTGTAAGATGTGGGCGTGGCCAGGGTAAACGTGTTCCTGAGAGCATTATTATTACCCATGATAACTGGCACATTCTTTGTCCCTTTGAGTTTTAAATGTAATCACTTATACACCAGATGGCCCTGAATCTTTTTACATGAACACAAAAATGATCCATGCTATAGCGCCCTCTGCTGTAAAGACCAAGAGTTAGCAGACAGAGAGCACACAGGTTGTGTGTGAGGCCGAGGGGAGAGCAGGTTTGGGCGAGAGCGGGGGCGGTAGCAAAGGAGGCGGTCGCAAGGGGGGGCTGCGCCAGGGGCGAGGGCCTACATCGCCGCTTGCGGCTTTAATTATTATTATTATAGTTACGCCTCTAAGATCCTGTTTTTCAGTGCCTTCCCGTGCAAAAGTACACGCAGAAATTGGCACAGTGATCAGAGTCGGCAAAAATTGCGTGTCAGTGACCGACATGCACACGCCCAAAACAAAATGGCTCCACAGCGCCCCCTCAAAGTTGACCCCCATTCTTTTGGGGACAGTCATTTTTGGTGTAGGCCAAACCCCTTTGGCACAGTGATAGAGCACATGGAGAGAGTCACAAAACATCATTATAGCTCCACCCTCTGACCAACAGGAAGTCGGCCATCTTGGATTGAAATCCTGGAGACGAAATTTCTCACCAGATGTTTAAATGTACTACTCCTTGGTTTCTCTGCAGAATAAGCTCAAACATGGCTCAATAGAATCTAGAGAAATGGAGCTACATTTTCAAGCCAGCTTTTTTTGATAACGTTTACAGTTTTCACATAGCGCCCCCACAAAAAACATGCTTTTTTCCCGTACCTTCGACAACCCCTCGCAGGCATGCACTCTATCCAATCTGGATCATATTTGGCTGACATAAGGCCTCTTATGGTATGGATCCATAGAGCTCAATAACTGCACGGTGCTCACCACTATAGCGCCACCTATCTATACCTTGAAACATTTTAGTTTGTACAATTTATATGAAACTTTGCAGGTATATTCTACACATTAAATCGAACACAAAAATATATTACATGTGTTTGATATTTTCGAAGGTGTGGGCGTGGCAATGACGCACAGGAAGTCGGCCATTTTAACTTTTAACCTCTTAACTCCCACCTGAACCAAGTACACTTCTTTGTGTGCTGTGTTTTCACCTGCACTTACGTCTCATTTCTGTAACTGTTTTTGACGCTTTTTTTCAAGAAGCTTTAAGACATGGGTCAAGACGAACTGGAGAAAATGTACTCGGTTAAAGTGGGGGTTAACAGATTAAAATGGCACCCCCACAAAAAAAGGCCTTTTTGCAGTACATTTCACAACCCCTCGCAGGCATGCGCTCTATCCAATCTGGATCATATTTGGCTGACATAAGGCAACTCACGGTCTGAACAGACAGAGCTCAATAACTGCACAGTGCTCAACACTATAGCGCCCCCTATCTATACCTTTAATATTGCAGTTTGGATTATTTATCTCCCACTTTGCCGGTATATTCTACACAATAAACTAAACAAAAATAGATATTACATATACATCATATTGTGTAAGATGTGGGCGTGGCCAGTGTAAACGTGTTCCTGAGAGCATCATTATTACCCATGATAACTGGCACATTCTTTGTCCCTTTGAGTTTTAAATGTAATCACTTATACACCTGCTGCAAAGAGCAAGAGTTAGTAGACAGAGAGCACACAGGTTTTGTGTGAGGCCGAGGGGAGAGCAGGTTTGGGCGAGAGCGGGGGCGGTTGCAAAGGAGGCGGTCGCAAGGGGGGGCTGCGCCAGGGGCGAGGGCCTACATCGCCGCTTGCGGCTTTAATTTAGTTTAGTCCTATTTCAGTCTCTTGTGAGAAAATGAAAAGGCAAAAATCCGGAAAAGCAGAAGTCAAACTGATTTGTCAGCGACTCCGAGGCCTGAGCTGGACCTGCGTCATGTGTGACATCAGCCCCTAATCCTGAGACAAACCCGTTAAACAATTAAGAGCTTAAGTTCAGCCTCGTCCTCTGCTCCGGCTTTTGCTCCGACTAAACTTACCCAAATACTCTCTGTACTCTTAGACTGCAAAAGAGAAAATATCGTATAGTATAAGTATAGCCACCTTTCTTTGTTTTGTTTTTTCTAACTTTGAGAGCAATTAGATCTTTTTTCTTGTGTAAAGAAAAAAACATGCCCCATGGTCTGATTTCTTGAAACTATAATCAATCAAATCTGACTTGTTTATAGATTACGGAGTGACTGAGGCTTCATTTTGATTAAATCGATGTAGTTTGTACTTCAAACCAAAAAATCAGGTTAGAAATCTAGGAGTAATCATGGACTCAGACCTGAACTTAAACATCAAAGCAATAACATCATCAGCTTTTTACCATCTGAAAAACATTAAGATCAGAGGAATAGTGTCAAAACCAGACTCAGAGACACTCATCCATGCGTTTGTCTCCAGCAGGTTAGACGACTGTAACGGCTGCTCACTGGCCTTTCTAAACGAGCTGTTAGAGCTGCAGAACATCCAGAACGCTGCTGCTCGAGTCCTGACAAGAACCAGGAAATACGACCATATTAGTCCAGTGCTCCGGTCCCTGCACTGGCTTCCTGTCACTCAGAGAATAGAATTTAAAACAGCTCTGCTTGTGTACAAGTCTTTTCATGGTTTAGCACCAAAGTCCATCTCTGACATGTTAGAGCCGTATGAACCATCTCGGGCCCTGAGAACTTCAGGGAGGGGTCCCCTGGTGGTTCCCAGAGTCAGGACTAAACACGGTGAGGCTGCGTTTCAGTTTCATGCAGCTAAAATCTGGAACAGTCTTCATGAGGATGTGAGACAGGCCTCAACTCTGACAATGTTCAAATCTAGGCTGAAAACAGCTCTTTTTACCCGAGCAGATGAAAACTGAAAGTATTTCATCTGCATCACTCGCCTTTTACTGTAATTGATGAATTTTTATGTTTTAATGATTGATTTGATCTGTTTTCTTGTAATTTTATGCAACTGTGAAGCACTTTGAATTGCCTTGTGTATGAATTGTGCTCTACAAATAAACTTGCCTTGCCTTCATGGACCATATAAAATTATTTATTTGTATATATTTGTCATGACGTTCTTTGATTAATATCTTCACTTTATTTCATGTTTTTCGCTCAAGTGCTTTTCGAGTGACTGCCTTTTCAATACTTTGAGTCAAATTATTTATTAGAGTAAATAGTTCGACGGCTCCACCCGCCTCTGCCTCCAAACCCCACAAAAAAAAGCAAAAGGAAAGTCATATTTTTTGTGTTGTATTGTTTTAATGGTGTTAAGAACCAACAACAAAAAACATCTCTCTCTACGACCTTCTCTAAACCAGAACCGAACGTGTCGGGCCGGAGTTCTGTCGAGCTTGTGCGTCCAAAAGCGGGAAAACGATCATAAAATACACAAACAGTCGGTGATTTCGGGGCCTTATTGACTTTGATTTCACAGAATACGTTTCAGTTCACGGGCGCTAATATCATCAGTAATAAAGGGTGACATTTTAGCTTTAACTTTCCTTGATTGGGACGATGCACTTTTATCACGATGAATAGTATCACATTTATGACTGCGATATTTTACCCTAGAATGAATTTAATAAGGGCGCACAAGTGGAGTTTCCAAAATGCATAAATGAAAGATGAATCGGTCTGATAGTGATTGAAACATTTTGAAAATTGTAAATGGCAGAAGCGTTTCAAAAGTGTTTTGTTTAAACCAGTCGGCACCCGATCTGGTATAACAGAACTATCTTTACGTATCTTTATCAATAACTGAGTTGAAGGCTTTTGTTCTGTCCTCCTATAATATACTGTAAACTCTGACATTTGTGGGGAAAAATAATCTAATTATAAAAGCATTTGTATTGATTTTATGATGTTTTTGCCTTGTTTTCTACCAGTGACCCTGTGGTGAAATGTCTCTAAACTCTATGACTCTGTGCATAACTTCAAATCATAACAACGCCGCCCAAGAAGTGACTTCCTGTCTCGATCCAGCACGCCAAAATAAAAGCACACAGCTCATCTCATTGATTAGTTCAGCAGGTACTTGCAACATTACAAGAATATAATTAAATACACACATTTGAAGTGTTCTGTCTGTTAATAGTTAGGCATAAAGAAAGTTGAACTAATGAATAAGATGGTGCTTTTATTTTGGCGTGCTGGCTCGAAAGAGGAAGTCACCCCTTGGGCGACGTTGTTATGATTTGAAGTTATGCATAGAGTCAATTATTCCATGATTTAAGTTTAGAAAAGACACTCTGACAAGTAACGCCTCAAGCTTTGGTGTAAATACGGTTCCTTAATTTGGGATCCTCAGTTCAAGCGGCTAAAATGTTTAAAATGCATTTCCTCGTCGTACTTGTGCAGGATATAAAAGGGAAATATAATGATAACGATATATATTAATTAAAGCTCATGCATTTGTGACACGTGTTTGGTTGCAACATGACATTTTTGCGGTTTCCAAAGCGTCATGCACAGATGAACTCGATATTATTAGCTTTCAACCACTTTTATACGGTGCTTTTGTGTTGTTAGCGCCATGCTAAGGAACGCTAGTAGGCGATGCTACATCGACGTTCATCCTCGACGTGAAGCCCGAGCATTTCCGTTTATGCTGCTGTAGCCGAGCGTAGCATTAGCTGCGATCTCCGTCCTGACACCGGTCAGATTCAGCTGTAGCGCGCATGCTAATTAAGCTAGCGGTGTAAGGGTACATTTTACACCCGTGTCCAAACCGTGCACGACTCGACAGAACACCGGAGCACATGAGGGTAGCTGACTGTTCTGGACTCTGATTGGCTGAGCGTGATGTCAAACGGAGTCTCTATTGACACTATTTACATAACAGTACAATGTTTGTGTCGGCTCTCAGTCGTCCGGGAAGTTTCCACTACAATGACAGTATAATATTATTAAAACGGGCCTAAGTCTGTACAGTGACAAACGTATTTACAGCACGCGGGGAGGGTCCAGTCCTCTCCCCGGATTGGCTGATGGGGAGGAGGTGTGGCCTCAGTCCTTATATGGCCTTTGGCTCAGGTGTGGGCGGGGCTCAGGTGGCAGGCGCCGCCCCCTCTTCCCCCTCTTGCACCTGGTTGGGTTTCACCAAAGCCTTGACTTTGGCCAAAGCCTCGGCGACGGTTTCCTTGACGCTCTTCTCCAGGAGCCAGCCCTCGCTCTCACACTCCGGGTTCTCAGGGTCCGCCATCGCCTCCAGCGACGTGGTCAGGTACTTCAGCCCCGCCATGTCTGTGGACTGAGCAAAAAACATGTACGCACTTTTTAATTCAGTATACGGCGGCCATTTATCAAGAAAGGTGCTAAATACCCAAGCTGGAAGTTCGCCTATAGGTTTTTGCTTATTTACCATTTGAAATGACCTGTATTTCAGTATTAGAGCCTCATTTAGAAATTACATGTAGTTTAGGTCTTTGATTATGTTTTGCATTACTTGAAAAATATAGTCCACTTTTTTATTTGAAATGTACAAAAAGCTCAGTTAGACCGAATGACATTTTTATGACATTCCAGACATTAAAAGCAGAATTATTCAGTGAGGCCAGTAACGAGTTAGTAACACATTACTGTAATCTGACCAATAACCAGATCAGATTAAAGTTACTTTTCCAAGTCACTGTGAGTTACTATTCTGTTATTATAAGTCACAGTTTCAGTATGAAGACGACTCACGACATAAAGGAAGACGACAGTAGAGGAGAGAGAGATGGAAATATATCACGTTTCTGAATCTGTGGAGCTGCTGTTAAAATGCACTTCAATCATGGAATCTATAACATTTTCAATTCGCCTTAAAAAGGGTACTTTTGTCAAATTATGGAGCAAATGGGTCGGATACATTCAGCCCTTACGACCAGATTTTGTTGAGGTTAGAATGTAGAACCCTTTTTCGTTTCTACGTATGTGTACGTATGTATGGGTTATGTCTATATGTATATATATATATATAAGTGTATTATATTTTGACGAACTGTGCACACGGTTTATTTATCTCTCCCTACTTGTTCAGTGTTACTTTATTTTTCTTTATTTTTTTTCTTTACCTTTTTGTACAAAAAAAGAAAAGAAGTGTGGATGAAGTCTGGACATGTCTTATTGTTAACATTTTGTTATGCTCCACCTTTGAAAATAAAGAATAAAAAAAAAAAATGCACTTCAATAACGCGAGTTTTGGCAAAGCCGGTGTCATTTGCATTTTGAGGCGGAGAGGTGATGTCGGGGCTGGGCGATATTTCCATATTTAAGATATATCGATATATTGTTAAAGGGACTATACGGAGTTTAAAAAATGTAAAATTATGTATTTTCCTCCCCTACTTGTTCCAGCCATGTCCTAATGTGTGGAATGAGCCCAGACCTGTTCACTGCCTCTAAAATCCTCCTCTGTCTCTCACAAAAGTGTTAATTCGGGTCCGAAGTGCCGTCATGCACGAGCTTAATATAGAGGCTGCAGTTACGCGTTAGACCTGAGGTGGCAGTAGTGAGTATGAACATGACCAACTTGCATTTAGTCCTTTTAAATGAGATATGGAATTAGACCATATCGCATATATCGATATAGTTCAAATTTGCGCTGTAATACTTAGCTATTTTGATTTAAGATATTTCTTAGTGTTTATGTTTACATTTTATAGTGACTTTTCAATAAAACTACTCGTATTTGGCTTTGACTTTGACTTAACATTTCACAGTTCTCACGTATCAGGAAATATATCGTATATCGATATTCAACCTAAACATATCGGGATATGACCTTTGGGCCCTAATGTCGGCAACTAAAAAAAGTAACTTGCAATCTAACGTAGTTACTTTTCAAATCAAGTAATCAAAGTATTGTTACTTTTTAAAAGGAGTTATCAGGAATCTGTAATCAGATTACTTTTTTAAGTAATCTGTGGCAACTAGCAACACAAATGAAGGGGGGGTATTATGTAAAATCGACTTTTTCAAGCTTTATATCATGTTATTATGTCATTCCCTCATTAAACACATGCCTGGAGTGTTGCCTTGGCTCATTCACATATTTTTGAGTAATCAGTAAAAACTTAGACGGCGGCCATTTTAGGTGTAGCTATGCCTCAGTCCTCCTAGGAACGCCCCCACCTCCTGGAGACGCCTCTGGACCTTTCGTCACCAGCCGAGCCCCCAACCACTGCTCCTCAGCTCAGCAGAGCCCCCTCCCCGCACAGTGTTGTTGTTTCAATGCCACAGTAGTGTGCTGAAGGGGGCGTGTCGGAAAGCTTCTTAAAGAGACAGAGGCCTATTTCAAGACGTTCAGTACAGCCATTTTGAGAGAGCAATTTTATTCAAGGCAGTTATTTTAATTTACTGCATATACAGACCAACAGAAGGTTACGTCATCATTGTAGTGCTATAGACTGGTGCTATGTGTTGTGCGATGTGTCTTTTATATGTGCTTAGTTTAGGATAGCTCAGTGTGTGTGAACACGAGTGAGTGAGTGAGTGAGTGAGTGAGTGAGTGCGCGTGTCCGAGGCGCGCCCCGCCCACGAATGAGACCCGCAAAGCGGACGGGTGTGTTGGAGTCTGATGAGTATGAGAGTATGACCGGAGGGAAAGATACGGCGACCGGTGCAGGTAGAGAGTTAAATGGCCCTGTATGTTAGTACAGCCAAGCAAATAAAGCACACCACTCTTCAGCACGACGGCCTCCGTGTTTCTGTATGCCACCACCACACGTACAGCGAGAAGTTGAGGGAGTTAAACCCCGGGAGAAGTACCGGCCCTGGAGAAGACGGATCTCCCCTGTGTCTCCCAACCACGGTTAGGGGACGAGAAACAGGAAAGGTTTAACACTGGCGACCACGAAGGGACCTTCACGTTGTTAAAAGACTGGTGAGCATCGAAAATAAAAGGAGAATAAAGGCAAAGCCGAGTGATTGTAATACAACTGTAATAGCGGAGGAGCTAAGCTAATACAACATGGCGGCCGCTCGCTACCCCTCCGATGTTTACGGACAAGAAACCAACTACTCAAACCCGTTCATGTCGTTCACCAATGTTGAGGACAACAGGCAAGGTGCAGTGGAAACTTATGAACGCAAGGCTGAGAGAAAATGCGAACATTATAACCCATTTATATGTGATGAAAGCTGCGCTAACACACTTGCTAATGGAGAAGATCTGTTCGCGCCGTTCGACAGCCCCGCTCGTTATGCGCCCACAAATCCCTTTTTCGGGGCCAACAGTCAAAGCCACGGCTCCGTGGAAAGGCCAGATATTAACATTGTTCCGTATCCCGCTCCTGTCATGCCATTAAAGGGGCATTATGAAGTCACAAACCCCTTTGCCACTGCTCATATGGGAAGTTTTGTACATAGCACACCAGCTACATCCAAACCTGAAGCCAGTACGCTCCCCATGCCCTATGACTGGATTAATCCAGACGTGACTGTTAAACATGGACATTTCCCAGTGCCCCGTCTCTCATCTCCAACACGTAAGAGCTGCTCTGCACCCCGCGCTGCGTCGGACAGTGATGAGGACTACAACCCCAAAGAGAGAGTCCCCACTCTACGTCCCGGCCAGTATGACGGCAGTACACCCTGGAGAGAGTTTCTGCACAGGTTCGAGAGCTGCGCAGAGGCAAATCACTGGTCGGCCAAGACAATGGCAATTCAGCTGAAATTCTGCCTCACCGGAGCTGCAGGTGCCATCGTCCACAGAAACCATCGTTCCTCCAGGTGGGACTACCGCCGCCTGCTGGAGGAACTCGAAACTGCTTACGGCCCTTCTTCAGATCATGCAGCGGCTGTAGCAGTGGAGCTGAGGCAAAGAGTGCGTAAATCTGGTGAGGCGCTTCATGTGTTCAGGGATGACATTTATGGGAAAGTAGCTGTAGCGTATGGTGATTGGTCAGAGAATGAGCAAGACGCTATAGCTGTGGAAGTTTTCACAAACGGCCTGGGCGATGCGGAGCTAGTCCAAAGACTGTTAGAAAAACGTCCAGCTACACTAGCCAAAGCTTACGAGATAGCCCACCGTCATGACACCACCAAGAGAGCTGCTTCCTATGTCACCAGCATCATGCAGCCGGGAGCCCGCAACCTCACTGAACGCAGGCCCCGGGCCGCTGTTGTCAGAGAAAGAGAAAACGAGACTGTGACTACCACTACACCTGCAGCTAGCCCATCACCCGATCGTTTTGTCCCATGCACATCTGGAAAAACACAAAAGCAGTACAAGAACTTTAAGAAGGGTGACATCCGCTGCCATAACTGTAATGGTTGGGGTCATAAACAGATCCAGTGCTCGTCCCCTAAAAGAAATAAGACTTTCACTCCGAGCACCGCCAAACAAAGGCTGCAGACCACTGTGCTCCACCTTAAGGGCCAAAATCGTGAAATGAACATTCACGTGCGCATATTTGAGCTGGAGTTGTGTGCAGTCCTGGACAGTGGAGCGCGGAGGAGCGTGCTGCCCCTTCATCAATACAACGCCATTCACCAAGACATGAGACCTCCGCTTCGCCCATCCATCGTAGAGACTCTGCTCGGGGTGGGACCAGGAGACGTGCCAGTTTTTGGTGAGGCCAAAGTACCTGTCAGCATTAACAACCGTCAAGTTGAAGTGGACTTCCTTGTAGCGGACATAGAGGGCAATGAAGTACTGCTTGGCCACCCTTTCCTCACTCAAGCTGAGGCCCGCCTTGATTTCGGTAAGCACCGCATAGTTCTGTTTGGAGAAGAAGTGCCCTACTTTCATCCAGAGACTGTTTCAAAGTCACACGCTGTGAGAGTAGCCAGAACTGTAGTGGTTGAACCGGGACAAGAGTACCTAGTCAAGGGCAACGTGCATTTTAGCAAAGAAGCTCAGGGGGACATGATGCTTAGCCCTACAAAAGGCTTTGTTGAAAAGCACAAAGTACTCATTGCCAGAGCCCTAGTCAACGCGCAGCCCACCAACATCGTCCCATTACGTCTCTTCAACCCGGGCAACAAAGCTGTCACCATTAAAGAAGGTGCCATTGCAGGCCTCCTCCAACCAGCTGAAGCTCTGTCCTCGTCCAGTGTCCCCACAGCGGCAGACTTTCCAACCAGCTCCCCTGCGGTCCCAGGGCACCTCCAAGAGCTCTATGCCCAGAGCTCCACTGACTTTAATGATAATGAAAAACTTGAATTGTCTAACCTGTTGTGTGCCTATGAAAGTGTCTTTTCCAGGGGACCTGGTGATCTGGGCCGGACCAGTCTCGTGCAGCACGACATCATAACCCGGCCTGGACCTCCAGTGAAGCAGCATCCTCGTCGTATGGCTGGGGAAAAGCAGCAAAGCGCAGACCAGCAGATCTGTGAGGGCCTCCAGAGCGGCATCGCCAGCCGCAGCCACAGCAGTTGGGCCTCACCGATTGTAATGGTGCGTAAAAAGGATGGGACTTACCGCCTTTGTATAGACTATCGGGCACTCAACAGCCGCACCATCACTGACGCGTACCCGCTACCCCGAATCCAAGACACACTGGACACTCTCTCCACCGCCAAATGGTTCAGCACCCTGGATCTCGCTTCAGGTTATTGGCAAGTCGAGCTGACGCCAAGAGCCCGCCGTGCAGCCGCCTTTTGCACCCGTAACGGACTGTTTGAGTGGAACGTTATGCCGTTTGGTTTATGCAACGCGCCGGCGACGTTCCAACGCCTTATGGACCGCGTCCTCGCTGGCATGCAGTGGGAGATCTGCCTCGTCTACCTGGACGACATCATTGTGCTGGCCAAGGACGTGCCCGAGATGCTGCAGCGGCTGAGCCAAGTGTTCCAGAGACTTAAACAGGCAAACCTCAAACTAAAACCAGCTAAATGCTGCCTGTTCCGCCGCCAAGTTACCTATCTAGGTCACATTGTGTCCGAGCGCGGTGTGGCTACTGACCCCAATAAAGTCAACAAAGTTCAAGCTTGGCCCACTCCCACATCAGTCCAAGAGGTCAGACGTTTCATTGGCCTCGCCTCCTACTATCGCAGGTTTGTGAAAGACTTTGCTTCCATCGCCGAACCGTTACACAACCTGACGAAGAAAAATGCACACTTCCAGTGGCACGCTGAACACCAAGCCGCCTTCGACACGCTTAAGCACCGCCTCACCACGGCCCCTGTCTTAGGCTATCCACTGGACCATGGTGAGATGATCCTGGACACCGATGCCAGCGACACAGGTATCGGCGCTGTCCTGTCTCAAATGCAGGGTGGCACAGAACGTGTGTTGGCATACGGCAGCCGCAAACTAGCCAAAGCTGAACAGAACTATTGCACTACGAGACGAGAGCTGCTAGCCATTGTCGATTTCACATCTCATTTTCGACAGTATCTACTTGGGCGGCCTTTCAAGGTTCGCACTGATCACAGCAGCCTGCGCTGGCTCACGCGAATGAAAGAGCCAGAGGGTCAATTAGCCCGGTGGCTTGAGAAGCTAGCAGAGTACGAGTTCGAAATCCTTCATCGCCCAGGTCGCTTACACACTAATGCTGACAGTCTCTCCCGCAGGCCCTGCCGCCAATCCTGTCCTTGTAATCTGGAGGACCCTTCCTTGCAGCCGAAAAACACGAGTCACCAAGCAATTCAGTGTGATTTGGACTCTGACACCAGCTCCCTGTTGCCGAGTCCGGTGGGGGTAGAGACACGCCCTTCGAGTACAGCTGTGAGTCCGGTGGGGGTAAGCGCTGTCAATGTTACCAACACAGACAATTTAAAACAAACAGAGACTATCTATGTGACAAACACAAACGAAACCGTACTGTTCCCTGGTTGGACTATGGAGGAGTTGCGCCAGGCTCAAGCTGCTGATACGGACATTGCACAAATCAGAGCTTGGTTAGAGGCCAGCAGTGAGCGCCCCCCTTGGACTGCAGTCTCCCCATGCAGCCCAGCCACCAAAACGTACTGGAGTCAATGGAAAAGACTGTATTTCAGAGATGGCGTACTGGTCCGTCGCTTTTATTGTTTAGACGACACACAGTTCTATCCTCAAATTGTTCTCCCACGTAAAATGCAACCCGACGTTATGCGCCAAATGCATGAGGGGCCAGTAGGTGGACATTTTGGTATTGAAAGAACTGTGGCCAGACTTCAAACCAGATACTACTGGTACCACATGAGAGAAGATGTGGCCCTCTGGTGTCGGACTTGTACAAACTGTGCGTGCAGAGCCAGACCCCACAAGACTCCACAAGCGCCCATGGGAACTGTCAGAGTTGGAGCCCCCATGGAGCGCATTGCACTGGATATTATGGGCCCACTCAATGAGACAGAACGCAAGAACAGTTACATACTCGTGATTCAGGAGTATTTCACAAAATGGACTGAAGCTTTTCCAATTCCTGATGAAAAGGCTGTGACAGTGGCAAACGTTGTTGCAACAGAATGGGTGTGCCGCTTTGGAATGCCTCACTCTCTGCACAGCGACCAAGGACGCAATTTTGAATCAGAGGTATTCCAGGAAATGTGCTGTTTGTTTGGCATCGACAAAACCCACACTACACCATTCAGACCGCAGTCCGACGGCCAAGTTGAACGTTTCAACGCCACACTCCAAAAGATCCTGGCCTCCACGGCAGAACGCTGTCACTGGGATTGGGACTTGATGATCCCATATGCAATCATGGCCTACAGAGCGACCAAGCACAGCGCTACTGGTTTCACCCCCAACTTCATGATGTTCGGCCGTGAAATAAGTGAGCCAGTGGACCTTGTAGCTGGTTTGCCCCCGAACTCTGACCATGCACCTTCAGCCCCCGAGTATGTGCAACAAATGCGTGAGCGGCTGGAACTGGCTCACAACATCACCCGAGAAGCCCTCGGCAAGTCAGTCACATGTGCAAAAAGACAATACGACAAAAACGCTTGCCACACACAGTACAAAGTCGGTGACGCGGTGTGGTATCTTATCAAAGGAACACGTTATGTCAAAAACAAAGTCAAAAAGTTTCTCCCTGCCTACGAAGGACCTTACTTTGTTATGGGACATTTGGACGATCTAGTCTACCGGATCCAAAAGAGCCCCAGAGCTAAGGTCAAAGTTGTCCACCATGATCAACTCAAACGCTACCGCAGCCGTGAGCCCCTGGACAACACCTGGGTCCCGGACCAATCCCAGAACTGGACACCTTCTGAGATCCTTCCACCAGCTGTGGACGGGCACTCTGCAGACCAGGAGGACCTCGGCCTGCACAGCCTCTACTCTACTGCCTCAAGTGACGGCTCCAGCGACTTCCGGCCGTCCACTCCACCTGCTGCTGAATCGACCATGATCGGGGCTCCTCCATCCACTCCTTCCCATGTGAAACTTGACCATGGTGGGGGTGCGGTGGGAGAGCCACACCACCAGTCTCCGCACGAACCTCGGCCCCAACGTCAGCGCCGAGGACCGGTCCGGTATGGGGACTGGGTTACTGAGTGACTCATGTATGACAGTTCATATTTGCACTAGAGAGTTTGCGGTTTACATTTTTGGACTCTAGTGTACTTGTTCAATACTTTTGCTACAAAAAGCACATTTTTCTTTACATTTATAAAAAAACAAAAAGAGGAAAAGCTGAAGAGACAATGCTTTTACATTGCACTTTATTGCATTTGGATGTATGTTATGATTACGGTTAGTCAGACAGTATTACCCCGGGTCGCCAAAGAATAGAACTTATATTGTGATGTACTCCTATGTTTACTCCTGTGTTCACTGTTAAACGAGCTTTAAAACTGCATCACTTTAGACACTTGTCAAATTAGTATAACCTACCTACTCATTTGAACTCACATAATATTTGGGACACAGCTATCTCTTCACATTTTTAGGCCTACAGATATAGAGATTGTGTACTAAGTTTTGTATGGAATGGAATTCGTGTTAATTGCCAGTCCATGGTGGGGGTAGTGTTGTGCGATGTGTCTTTTATATGTGCTTAGTTTAGGATAGCTCAGTGTGTGTGAACACGAGTGAGTGAGTGAGTGAGTGAGTGAGTGAGTGAGTGAGTGAGTGCGCGTGTCCGAGGCGCGCCCCGCCCACGAATGAGACCCGCAAAGCGGACGGGTGTGTTGGAGTCTGATGAGTATGAGAGTATGACCGGAGGGAAAGATACGGCGACCGGTGCAGGTAGAGAGTTAAATGGCCCTGTATGTTAGTACAGCCAAGCAAATAAAGCACACCACTCTTCAGCACGACGGCCTCCGTGTTTCTGTATGCCACCACCACACGTACAGCGAGAAGTTGAGGGAGTTAAACCCCGGGAGAAGTACCGGCCCTGGAGAAGACGGATCTCCCCTGTGTCTCCCAACCACGGTTAGGGGACGAGAAACAGGAAAGGTTTAACATATGTGATTGAAAAAAGCATAATACCCCCCCTTTAATATAATTTTTTGTCCCTTTTGGAACAACACTCGTATTTTGTCGACTCATTTGGCAAAAATATAAAAACATCCATCCATTTTCTCCCACTTGTCCGTTGCCGGGTCGTGGGGGCAGCTATTGGAGCTGCCCAAGTCACATTGCACCAGCCCCTATGGCTCCTTCTGCAGGTGGTGGGTCCACGGAAGGACGGCCTCATGGTTCCAAACGGGCCTGTTGGTCTCTCATAGGGGGCCCATTCACTCTCTCATTCATACACCAGTGTACGCAGACACTGGAGGCAAGGAGGGTGAAGTGTCTTGCCCAAGAACACAACGACAATGTGCACCTTCAGGAGGCGGGATTCGAACCCCTGACCTTCCGATCATGAGACGACCCGCTCTACCATCTGTGCCACCGTCGCCCCTAAACTAAGTTGTTATTGTTAAGATCTCATGACAGAGGATCACGGTATGAAGCTATATGCGCACTGCAAAGGGAAGTCTGTTATTGGATCAGGGCCTGGTCCGTGGAAGAGTTTGGCGGCAGGTCGACCTGAGATCTCCCACAATGCTCCTGGCCTCGGAGATTAGCCCAGAATAGACAGATTCAGCGACGCCTGGGGTTTCGGGTGAGGAGGAGGAGCTTGTGATGAATTAGTAAAAGGGTCAAAACAGCAGCTTTTGTCCTGCGTATTATGATGCTTTCAATTGACCTGCGTGAAATCTCCTCTGTAATTTCACACAGCTTCTTGGAGGCTCGTGGAGGGTTTATTTTAAAGCTCCAACATGTCTCTATCAGGTTCCGTTCCAGAGATATTCTCAGATATCGGTCGGGTCCTTGTTGTAAAGGAGGTGACCGTGGAGGAGGTCGTGAAGGAGCAGTTGCTGGGCAGAGGAAGACCTGACCCGTGGCCCACCTCCTCAGGTTAAAGTACATGTCCTACATAAACTAACCGGATTATGCCCTGGTGGCCGACGGTGGAAGTGCAGGTGAGGCATTTCAACATCATTTTCACATTTCTGTCTCTGTGTGTTTCAATAAAGCCGGGAACACAGGTTTTTTTTTTTATGTGTTACTACAAGTAAGTGTATTTTTCTTATCCATAATGATCCTACACTCTCAACCCCACAATAACACGTTGCCATAGTAACCCCTTGGCTCTCCAGCTCCGGCGTTTTCCCTACCAATAAAAACATGTACAATAGGCCAGGATGAGTGAGAGTGTGTTTGAGAGTGCGCATGTGGGACGGCGGATGGAAATAAGTTGTTCATTAATATGCACTGTCCCTACCAAACAAACTAAGCAGGACAAAGGCAGGTGCCCTTCCTTGTGTTATTAAAATGACCACAGTAGCGTGATTTCAGTACACTTTACAATACTTCCACTTTGAAAAGTAGTCCGATCTCGAGTTTTATTATTGAAAATGCTTAGTTCATTGGCCAGATACAAAAAGTTGCCAACTCTGGAGAAACCTGAGCATGGGATCATTAAGATCAGTGTGAGACAGACAGATTGTTTCCTTTTTATTTATTTATGACCCAATTTTTGTTTTTCCAATTTCCCCCCCCCTCATTTCCCACAATTTCTCCCATTTTCCCGCCACACATTTCTTGACGTCGAAGGTGAACCCGATGTTGTAAATTTGTCGATCAAACATTATTGTTGGTCCTAGCTGACAAACATTGGGAAAAGTATTGTTCAGGTATCGGTCCTGAAAACCAAGCGTTGTTAAAGTACTGGAATAAAAATAAAAAAAAAGCACTACTAAATTACTCGGCCGTTTCCCAGCCATGCTGCGACCCTCCTCCACCCCTCCTCCACCTGGGCTCTCCTTGGCTCGGCTCGTCATCACCAATGGCAGCCCTGGGTCGTCCTACCACCACCAGTGTCCGGGCTCCAGGGGAAGAATCTGGCTATAACCCATCAGCGCCATGTATTCCATATCATTACTGCAATCCTCCACCCGGGTCTGAGCCTCAATCATGATTCAATAAAACTTTCCTAACGTATTCGGTCTCTGAGTCTCTTCAGGTTGAATTGACAATAAGCATTTATTTCAAACAAATATGTTTGTGTTTTATGCACCTGAACTCCTTTCACAGTCATGCAGATTCTTGAACCGTTTATTTTGCTCAAATTATATCATTTATGACCTGGCCCATGTTTGTCATAACTGCAATACTCGACACTAAATGAATTGAATGAGAAAGCACAAGTTGAATTTACAACTTCAGTCTGACGTTGAGTGAAACATTTTGAAAAGTGCAAATTGCAGAGGAATTTTAAAAGTATGGCTCTTTTGTTTAAACCTGGATCCATTTTCTTCCACTTGTCCGTTGACGGGTCGTGGGGGCAGCCGTTGGAGTTGCCCAAATCACATTGCATCAGCCCCTATGGCGCCCCCTGCAGGTGGTGGGTCCACAGAAGGACGGCCTCATGGTTCTAACCGGGCCTGTTGGTCTCTCATAAGGGGCTTCTGAACCGCTCTTTGTCTGACCCGTCACCTAGGACCTGTTTGCCCTGGGAGACCCTACCAGGGGCACGAAGACCCCGACAACAGAGCACAAATACCAACTTAAACAACCTTTAAGTAGCGTTTTTGAGGATCTGTACTTTAATAATAATAATGCATCAGTTTTATATTGCGCTTTTCTGGACACTCAAAGATGCTTTACATTGCATTATTCATTCAATCCATACTTGGTGGTGGTGAGCTACGATTGTAGCCACAGCTGCCATGGGGTAGACTGACTGAAGC
Source organism: Proterorhinus semilunaris (assembly GCA_021464625.1). Taxonomy (NCBI): domain Eukaryota; kingdom Metazoa; phylum Chordata; class Actinopteri; order Gobiiformes; family Gobiidae; genus Proterorhinus; species Proterorhinus semilunaris. Next base: position 5,415,074 of record CM038357.1, read on the forward strand.
GAGGCAACCAGTCTGTGCCATCGGCCCCTCCGACCACCATCAACCACTCACTACATTCGCCCCAGGCTTCCTGGTGTTACTAAACGGTCTCCCATCCAAGAACTGACCAGGCCTTTCCCTGCTTAGCTTCCAAAGTCTGACGGGATTGGGCAGAGCAAAGGCGGTTTGGCCACTTTACTTTAGTGGTATTTTGGTTGAAAACATATTACTTTTACTACAACACTTTCACTGCATTTCTAAAAAAAACAAGTAAAAGTAAATTTGTTCATGTGTGTTCACTTTAAAAGCCTAATAATGCCCGCTCTATGAACTGTAGGTTCAAATACCCCTGACTCATGGTCAGAAGGTTTGTCCCCGTTGTGTTGCCGTAGAGAGGGGAGGCTTCATAGTTTTGAAGCCGCACTTATTTGTACTTTCTTGTGTACTTGTACTGCAGTAATATTAGATTTGTCTGGCTGGTGGTCTTTTCTCGTGTGGTTGGGGATTGAGATGTTCTGGTGTGGTGGAGGTGGTGCTCCTCCCGTACCTCCAGCAGGATGGTGAAGATGACCAGAGCCCCGATGCTGTTCATCATGTAGCTGAAGTAGGAGAAGAGCGCCTCCCTGCAGCCGCGGGTCCAGATGTTCAGCTCCTCGCTGCGAAGGTCGTAGTCGTAATGGGCCGAGCTGTTGGTCAGGTGGTGCTGGATGCAGGGCCGCGGAGAACCGGGGTTACAGCAGCTGAAGGGCACCGAGTCCATCAGGTACTTCCCCTCCACGTTCGAGAGCACCCGGCTGTGGGCAGAGCGCATTCGGGTTAGTTCATTTCAAACGTTCAGCTACTACTAGTGTACATATTTTGAAGCTTTTAGATTTGGGGAGAAAATGTGCTCGGTTCAGGTGGGGGTTAAGAGGTTAAATAGCCAGTATTGGGGCTGTTGGTTCCAGGGACAGCATTAAAGGAAGTTACCTGTTTCACCTCAAATAAATGATGCAGATGAACACGATTGTTGTGTTTTCTGGTTCTAGATAGGGCTGGGTACCGATACTTTAACGATTCTTGGTTAACCATACCGATACCTGAACAATACTTTTTTTTTTCAATACCTACACTAAAATATTTGTCATCATGTCAGAACCAGAAAACAGAACAATAATGTTAATTTATTCCGTAAAAGACCTTTTAAATATGTATAATTTATTTGAGCTGAAACAACCGAGTCACTTCCTTTAAAGAGGGGGTATTATGCTTTTTTCAATCACATAGCACCAGTCTATAGCACTACAATGATGAGCTTCTGTTGGTCTGTATATGCAGTAAATTAAAATAACTGCCTTGAAAAAAATTGCTCTCTCAAAATGGCCGTACTGAACGTCTTGAAATAGGCCTCTGTCTCTTTAAGAAGCTTTCCGACACGCCCCCTTCAGCACACTACTGTGGCATTTAAACAACAACACTGTGCGGGGAGGGGGCTCTGCTGAGCTGAGCAGCAGTGGTTGGGGGCTTGGCTGGTGACGAAAGGTCCAGAGGCGTCTCCAGGAGGTGGGGGCATTCCTAGGAGGACTGAGGCATAGCTACACCTAAAATGGCCGCCGTCTAAGTTTTTACTGATTACTCAAAAATATGTGAATGAGCCGAGGCAACACTCCAGGCACGTGTTTAATGAGGGAATGACATAATAACAGGATATAAAGCTTGAAAAAGTCGATTTTACATAATACCCCCCCTTTAGCAGCATCAAAACTTGGTCTCTAAAAATAAAGATTCTATTTTTGTATCTGCTTTTGAAACTTTTACTGGTGTTGTTTTACGGTGCCCAACCCTTGTTTTGGATAACAAATATTTTAGTATTTTAGATATCGTGGGAAAAATCGTTCAGGTATCGGTATCTCAAGTATCGTTAGAATACAGGTATCGAAGAACATGTAACGGTACCCAGCCCTATCTATAATACAACTCTAAATCAGACGGTCCAACGTTTGCCGTGGTAAATGTGGCGGGCATCTCGTCATTGTCCCATTAGAGAAATTCTAATTAAAAGTAATGAGGGAATAAAAGGGTGCAGACAATTCCGTATTTATGTAAAAAAAAAAAATTTCTAGAGTCTAACTATAACACAGGGAAGGATTCTGTGTCATGATTTTACATAAACATAACAAAAAATGACAAAAACACTGCACTGGGCAGAATTACAGCGTGATACATGTATTTATCTATCATTTATTTACCTGTTCATGTCATTTCATGGTCAATTTTAAAAACAGAGGGATGATAAATCTTGTATTATCTGCTCCCGATAACACTTCAAGAAATCTATTTGTTTTCCTCTGCTTCTCCCCAACTCAAACATCAACAAACCAGCGTTAATTGTCTTACATTTCGGCAGATACTTTCATGCGGAGGCGTCCTGGTCTCACATGTGTTCATGGTAAAAACAATATCAGGTTAATTCATGACACGCTGGAGGCGAGGAGGGTGAAGTGTCTTGCCCAAGGACACAGCGACAGTGTGTGTCCTAGGGAGCTGGGATTCGAACCCACGAGGTGACCCGCTCTACCAACCACTGTCGCCCCTGAAATAACGTGATCCGTGCTATTGTATGAACATCATCTTGACATAGGGCGACACCAGCCAAAAAAATAACACATGCGCAACTGAGACCAGGACGCTTCAGTACATGTGTGTGTTGTCAAATTTTTACATTCCATAAACATATCCTACATAAATAATTAATATATTAAATTGTGATTAACCGGCTAAATTCCTAATGATTTTTTGATCATGAGATATTTTTGGACATTAGATCTGGGACATGCAGTATATACAAGTCTCATTAGTTACATGAGTGCTTGAATGTACAATCACAACATGGCCGCTAGAGCTGGACATTAGTTACAATGGGTTACTATGGCAACGTACTCGCTAGAGCAGGGTTTCGCAACTGGTATCGCTTTAGGACCCACAGCTTTCCCCAGGACGTATAGTGTATAGATACTGTAATATATAGACACGGTATTTTATTTAGATATACTTTCAAAAGTGAAATTATGATCAAAACTCAATATATGCTGTTTCAGAAGGGACGGTAGCACAGCAGGTAGCACAGCGGTTAGCGCTCGTGCTTCACAGCTAGAAGGTCAGGGGTTCGATTCCCACCTGGACGGAGCCTTTCTGTGTGGAGTTTGCATGTTCTCCCCGTGTCTGCGTAGGTTTCCCCTACCACTAAAAACATGTACAATAGGCCCAGGGACTGCAGGTGGAAATTAGCACAAGTGCTATAACCTGGTACAATGCATCTCTCCTTTCTGAGGCTAATGTATATTGTACACTGTCCCTGTTCAAAAATAAATGAATAAATAAAAAAAAAAGAGGATGAGATAACATTAAAATTACGTAGTGAAATAAATGCTTCATAACATTCAATCAAAATGCTTGAACACGTCTTCTCGCTGATGTCTGTCATGGTGTTGCTAGTTTTCCAGTAGAGAATACGAGATGAAGTGCTGCTCATGTACAATTATCTACTCAATAAACGGGGTGGGCCATAACTTCAATATCACATGACGCTGATTTATTTGTGATCATGCGCATTAGTATCATGTTCGCGTGCGAGAGTATCACTGGCTCTCGAGGGATTATGGACTTAGCCAAAACTTTTACCTTTAAATCCCCATTATCCTCCTCTGACCCCGTTCAACTTCGGCGGCAGCTCGGCCTCAGTGGGAGCATCAACAAACGACAACTTACCAACTCCCCAGGCCTCACCGACTAATCCGAAATAACCAATTACATTTACAAAGTCGGATGAATCGCAACTTATGGCTTTTCCCCGACTCAAATAAGCACTTTTCTCAGGCCTGTTTTTGAAGTCGGTGCCACATGACGGTGCACAAGTGTTTAACATCGGTCATCGGACAATCACAGGAACCCTACAAAGCCCAGGAAGATAACAAGACAGATAACCCTCACCAGCACACTCTGAATCAAGACAAACCACACAACTCACAACATGCTAAAACGGACTAGCCTAATTAGCTCACTGTGACAAACCATCTAAGCTAACGAACCCTATGGAACTAACCACAACCCACTAACTAAACTAGTCTTACCAAATATGATGAACAAACTGAAAACTAACCCACCGCATAGCAAATGGATTATTCTAACCCTCACGCGACTAACCCTCACCAACTAAATGAAGTAAAGACTTATCTCCTAAAAATTCACAAAAATTCAACACATTTTTTTTATAAAATCAACAAGCAAGTAAGACCATTTTGTCTAATTTACACAGAAAATGAGAAGAAAATGAACACAAGCAAGAACTAGTTTCAGTTCTTCAGTACAATTCACAATCACAAAATGGCCGCCACAGCTGGACATCAGTTCCAGTGGATTACTATGGCGACGCCCGATCATTATTATTTGAATTTGAGTGGCGCTATCGAGATGTATGGAGGCTGTTTAATTTTGCCACTCATTTTAATTAGTACGCTTCTGTTTAGAATCAAAAGAACACATACACTTTATTATGTCTATACATGTTAAAAATAGCAGGTATGCAGGTGATGTCACAACATAACAATAGCATGGAAACATAAGCTTCATTTGTGCATGAGTTTATTTCTTTAGAACTAGCTTTAGCCATATAAAGTCAGGAAGAAAGTCCTGACTTATTCACGAGTTTGCTTATTTAGCTTTAGCTTTAGCCATATTGTTAATGCGTTTATTTCTTTACTATTAGCTTTAGCCATATTGTTTATTATCTTTCTTCTTTTTTTAGCACTAACATTAGCAATATTGTTTATAGCCCAAGGCTACGATCCGGTGTGGCTTGTTTACATGCATGAGACCCACGTATGTTCATTAACATGCACTGTCCCGACCAAATAAACCAATAAATTAAATTAAATTGTTTTATTTCATTAGCATTAGCCATATCCACGAGTTTGCTTTTGTAGCATTAGCTGAATTGTTTATGACTTTTCATTTTAAGCACTAGCATTAGCCATATTGTTAATATTCCTTTAGCATTAGCCGTATTAGAGTTTGCTTATTTAGCATTAGCCGTATTGTTAACGAGATTATCATCGAAGATATTATTGTCTTTATTTGTTCAAGCATTAGCTGTAACCCTGTTGTTTAGGCCTCGATTAGGCCAGGTGTAAACCCACACGAGACCTCATTTTGTTGAAGTTCAGACAGTTTACTCACTCCTTCACTTCGTCGTTGCTCATGTCCAGGTAGCGGTTGCTGATCCACTGCACTTCGAACCAGTCTCTGAAGTTGTTGTTTCCGCAGCAGCGAAACTCGATTTGCGTCATGTCGAGCGTCCTCTTCATGAAGCAGCGCCCGGGGGTGTCTGTGTCTTTGTAAAAGCGAATACTGTATTTCAGACCATCCGCCAGCGTCAGGTAAACCGAGAATTGCATCAGGAAGCACAACAGCGCCACCACCAGGAGCACCACGTTAAAGCCCAGGCCGGCCATGAAGTACTGCTTCAGCATGGGCTTCCACTTGGTGAACTTCATCGGGTCGAGTGAGTCGTGGCAGACCTTTCCCCCGAAGGCGTTGAAGCCGCAGGTGAGCAGCCCCACCAGGATCAGCAGGTTAGGAACAAGGTGACTCTCGTTATTGTCCATCATCTCGCTCCGCTTTCTCAGCTCCACCTTGAAGAAGATGCCCATGCTGAAGATCAGGATGCCCACTATCACAGACACCCAGTACAGCATCCACAGGCCCTGGGCCAGCTTCACCCGCTTCTGCAGGGTGAACTTCACTGGCATCAAAGGCATGACGAGGCCGGGAGCGACTGTAGCACAGCCTCAGAACAGTTTCAGAAGGAAGGTAGGTCAAGAAGATCCAGGAAAAGTCCCAGAGGAGCTCAGCTGCAAAGATTAACAAACAAGAATTAACATCGGATTAAGAGCCTCCAAGATTCCTATTTCACACAACAGGCTTTCTGAGCGCTCGGAACAAAGTTTCTTCTTTATTATTTTTTTGTGACGTAATATTTATTTATATCAACTCGACAGGTTCACAACACAAGTCTTCTTCACGGGGTTCAATGAGGATCAGTTCCATGTGGTAAACACACTATTTCTCATTAATACAGAAACAACTCCAAATTTACATTCAGTGAAAGAAAAATGTGCCCTAGTCGTTTAAAAATGAAAGGTTTTTGCCCTTTTGCATTTACTTTTGTTCACCTGTTGTTTACGACTTAGTGACTGCAGTGTTCTCACCGTGTGGCGTCTCCGTCCGCGGCTTCAGCAGAAATGTGTCCGAGGTCCAGAGCTTCTGTTCAGTGCGAACACAGCGAGGCAGAGCTGCCCCATCTCCAACACAAAGAAGAGTTTGTTTTTTGGTCCGTTAGTTTGAATTTTTGGCTTGTCGGTTTCGATGGCGGTGTAATGGTGGGAAACGGTGATTGTTGATGTTTGGTGAAGTGTTCAGTGAGTGACGCTGCTCCGACTCTGTCCTCATCCTATTGGCCCTAATCCTGATTAACTCTAATGGGTTTGACTTAAGACTTCCTCCAACCCCTGCACCCAGCGGCCATCTGAGTGCTTCCTCTGGATCCTCTGCTCCATCTGAACCTCCTCTGCATTTTCTCCTCTGCATCTGTAATTGGTGAAAGCCGATGTTCTTGCAGTGGCTACGTTTACATGCAGTGCAGAGCCGGCTTGGGCCTCGTATCTCAGTCAAATTACGGTGATGTATTCCTCCGCGGTTTCTCCAGATCTTTGTGTGCGCTGATGAAAACAGGCTCTTTCGTGTATTGTGTTCACTTTTGGGACAAAATAATTATCCAGCTTGCCCAAGACGATCTCGTAATCGTCATCTTCTTCGCCCCCTTCACAGATTAATGTCTTATACATTTGTTCTGCTTCTTTTCCGAGCGAATACAGCAGTGTACAGACCTGGACTTCTCCGTCCTCGAGGTTGAGCTTCGTGGCTACACGGTAGCGCTGAAATCGCTGCCGCCACTCTGGCCAACGCTCCGGCCGTGAAAAATCAAAAGCTTCTGGAGGTGGGAATTTCGCCATCTTCGGACGTCTTCTGACACCATGTAGTGTTACGCAAAGTCAGGAATCACCAAGAAGCCGTCATCCCGCATGGCTAGTAAGAAAATGAACTAACTTTTTCAAACAGAAATATTAGAATGTTAAAACAAAGTAGTAAATCTTTAAAGGGATTTTTTTTTGTCATTTTTGACACATAAATCGATGTATTTTGTGCTTTAATACTTATTTTTTTCAAACTTGGCTGTAAATACTTTTTAAAGTGGCTGAACTGAACAGTGTGCGTGCGTAGTTGACTGGTGGGTTACAGCTAGATATTCCTATCTTCGGTCAGAAGGTAAAGTGACTTGAGATGATGGAGGGATCCACAGCTTTGTATTTCCAGAACTTTATTTGTTACATTCGATGTTGGTGATAATCAGAGTATGTGTGTCGCTACGTGTGGTTTCTGTAAAAACAGCAAAAAGGAAAGATAATTGGAATTAAAGTATGAATAATAAATCAAGATCAACAAGTATTTAGCAATGTGCAAGTTATAATAAAAAGGGTAAACCACTTGAACATAATATACAGGTGAAAATGGTATGTCTAAGCTGACATAAAAACACACAAGATATGGGCAGCTCAAAGTTGTCCAAATGCTGCCCTCTTGTGGACCGAACAATGTACTGCAAGGGCAGGGCTGCATTTTAGCTCTAGGCAACTTTACGAATAGGGCTGGAAAGTCTCGTACCAGAAGCACTTCCGGTTCTTCGCTCGGATACAAACAAACAACCAGCTGTTCGAGGAGACGGCTGAATTGAATAGTGCAAAATGCTTTCATGACACAGCGAGCGGTTCCTTAGCAGTTAAACACAAAATGCCATCAACGCCAGCTGGAGACGACCAACACCAGCACATGAAGGCACGGAGGTCCGTTGTTGATAAAATAGTTTACAGAGGCAATTTATACCAAAGACTTGAGTTTATTTCACTTTTTCTTTTAGTTAAAACCTCTTAACCCCCACCTTAACCGAGCACATTTTCACCAGTTCAGCAACGAGCCTAACACACAACAAAAAAAGCGACAGAAACGTGACAAAAAAAGTTATAAAAACATAATAAAAAAGCGACAAAAAAAGTTAACATGTACTTGGTTAAAGTGGGGGTTAAGAGGTTATGACCATATTTAGTTCGTGGTTTGTTTCACAGTTCTGTTGTTGAGTCCTTAGAGGCTTCAGTCGCCATAAATGACCACAGTCCGTCAGTAGAGGTGTTGCTCTCACACACGGAGCTCCACATGTCCAGGGGAATAACACACACAAAAAAAAGGCAGAGGAAAAGGCAGGCGTGCGTGTCGACCCTCCTTGACCAAGGCGTCTACAGATATAAAAGGGCGCACGTCACTACGAGTATAACTTACTAGAATATTATCACTAAATGGGACCATGCCACAAATCTGAGCGGGGCATGTGCCGATCCACTCAGCGACTAGCATGGCCGTATACGACGTTTTTCGTCCCAGTGACGAAATGTGTCCAAAACAACACCGAAAAAGCCATCAGAGTGTATGAAGTCTGCGATATCAGTACAGGACAACCAGCGTGTGTGGTTTGTTTGTATCCGTGGACGGAAATCTCGCAAATTCTCGCACTTCCGCTTTCCAGCCCTATTGGCGACTCCATCTTGGACAACTAAACACGTGCATTTCGAGGGCCTCGCGGCTGCACTGACTATAAATTGGCACGCAAACTTCACTATCCTTCAACAAACATATTACAAGTAATGACAATATGATTCAGTATCCTCTCGGGACAAAGGACTGAAGTGACCGCTCCCCACACGCTACTGCGCAGAACTAGCTCGGACAAGCCCAGGCAAAGTGGAATGTACCATTTAGCGGCAACTAGCGGGGGGCCGTGGAACAGTCCAACTATTCTAATAACATGGGGGGGTTTTACACAGTGGCGCTAGCCTGCATTTAGCTTCGCCCGTTAGCCTGGTAGCTTCTTCTTCGTGATTCCATTAGTGTGTGTATTGGGGACGCCGACCCAGAGGCAGGAAAAGTTGCAATTGTGGTTTCCTGGCCAGGGGCACCAGGGGGAGAATGAAAGACCCCCCCAATCATCCCATTAACGCTTGTATTGCCCCCAGAGGGACTACGGAAAGGATGTATTGAGGTAAACAAGTTACTTAGTTCCTCTTTAACCCTGGAAATGTGTGGTGTGTGAATAAAGCTTTGTGCCACGATAGGTTGCGTTCATGACTTTCTCTCCTCCTCCTCCTCCTCCTCCTCCTTCTCCTCGCTGTTTTTACACAACAAGACAAGGCTGCTTATTTACCCACTGTGAGTTAAACACTGTCCTGAGCGAGACAGCAAATAGCCACAGTCTCCCTCCCCCCACCGCAGAAAAAAGGCTGAACAACGGGTCAACTCCTCTATTTTATAAGTATAATCACATTTTGTATCCAATCGACTTGGCCTTTAGCTTATATTTTTATTAGAGATAACAACCAGTACCGCTCAATGGAAGGATCACAGCTTTGGAAAGAAATGTCCAAACAGAACATGTCTCAGATTGTTCTTTCGTCCGTGATTAGATTCACAAACCTGCCACTTTCATCTTACAGCTGAAAGTCCTTTCATCAAGCACATAGTTTTGAATATTGTCTCCAGTTTTAGCTCAAATGTGCTGAACTCTGCGGTCATTTTTGTTTCACGTGGGTCGTTACAGAGATATTAACCATGAAAATTCAGCCTTTTGACTCTTTGGCACAATAGACATCTTAGCTGCACAAACTCCCTGTTAAATTATAGGCTGTTTACAATGTTGTGATGTGAACTCGAGGCTGTAACTCATTTTTTGTGTAAACACTTTCTGCTCTGCTCGCAAAATCTCATTAAAACGGACAGAAAAAGATCCGTCTCTTTTCGAAAAGAGCCGAAACAGCCACAAACGTTCGACTTGGTTTAGTCCTGATTTACTCCTTCTTCCTGTCTCCACCTTTTGTCCAGACCGGTGTTTAAGCAGCAGCTGAGAACACGGCGCAGAGATGGACAAAGCGGCAGTTTGTGAAGGTAATGGAGCAGAAGACACGCCCGACTGAGTCCACACAATGGCCCTCATCTATCAACATTGCGTAAAATGGTGTATGCGTAGGTGTATTTGCGATATACGCCAGAGGGCGCGGGACATTTATGAACCTGTGCTTTCCGCTCAGATCTTATCTTACGCGAGAGCAGCTGATGGTAAACGCCACAGGGAGAAATCCCAGCGTCATTTGAATGAAACGCCCAAAAATATTCAAGGAGGCCTCGCCCATGGGTTTAAACGCACAAAACACGGCAAAAAAGAAAATTTCTCCAACCAGGAAATGATAAATCGTTGTTTTTTACATAACAAATGTGATATTTTTGTGCATGAGGAAGATTGAAAAATCTGTCGGTAACCCACGTTAACCGTAAAGCCAACGAACCCGTCCGGACCGAAGACAGCCCTACAGACGTGTTTCGATCATTCCCCTGACGAGAGGAGAGGCGCGGTCAGCAGACCCTGTGCTCCGCTCAAACCCGGACCATACGAACCCATCCCGACCGACGAAAGCTGTGGAGCTGTCGAAGGATTTGTTTGAAGCCCGGGACACTCGCGAGCACGGAATACGGTCCACAGACTCAGCGCTCAAACCAAACAGAACACGGAGCATGGCCTCGCGCAGACCCAGGTGAGTCCCGGTGTCCCGGTGCACGGCCGCGGGTGTGAGGCGGGAAATCCACACAGAGTTTGCACAGCAGTGGTCTTTAGTTAAAAACAAAACAAACAAACATAAATATAAAAACATCGTAAGCGTCTCTGTAGCTGCAGTCCAGGTTCTAGAGTCTCTGGTCCAGGTTCTAGTGTCTCTGGTCCAGGTTCTAGTGTCTCTGGTCCAGGTTCTAGAGTCTCTGGTCCAGGGTCTAGTGTCTCTGGTCCAGGTTCTAGTGTCTCTGGTCCAGGTTCTAGAGTCTCTGGTCCAGGTTCTAGTGTCTCTGGTCCAGGTTCTAGAGTCTCTGGTCCAGGTTCTAGAGTCTCTGGTCCAGGTTCTAGTGTCTCTGGTCCGGGCTGAGCCTCTGGGCTGGAGGAGCATGATGTCGATGCAGCTCAAGTCCATAAACATCAAATCAAATCAAATCAAACTTTATTTATAGAGCGCTTTTCATACAAAATGTAACACAAAGTGCTTTACAGTGCTTAAAAATCATTAAAAATAATAAAAATCGTCCCCACCAGTAAATATACATAAATAACTACAACCCCACCACCCACCACCCGCACACACAGACACACAGACACATATACGTACAGACAGCCCAGCAGTTAAAAGTCTTAAATAAAAATGGACATAGAGTTGAGTACGTAAGGCTGGGTACAGATAGACCGAAAGAGGAAACATCATCCAAGGAGCCGTCTGCACCAGGAGCAGCCCATCGCCCACAGCCACAGAGCGCCAACCCAGGGGGCCCGGAGTAGGTGTAGGAGAGACGTCCTACCTCCATCCAGGCACCCCCAGGAGAGCGCCCGCACGGCCACAGCCAACCAGCACTCCCGGGGCAGAGGGCTCCCTCAGAGGAACCACTAGGAGAACATAAAAAATAAATGAATAAAATAAATAAAAAATAAATAAATAAATATTTAATAAGAGATACATTAAAAACAGCTAAAACTGTGTGTGAAATAGCACAGGATAAAAGAGGGAAAATAAAGAAATAATAGAACTAAAACCGGTAAATAAGGTTAATATAAGTAAATATTAATTAAAAGCTAAACTAAAAAGGTGGGTCTTGAGCCTGCTCTTAAAAACATGAACGTTCTCTGCGGTCCTGAGCTCCTCTGGCAGGTCGTTCCAGAGGCGAGGGCCATAGTATTGGAAAGACGCCTCGCCGTGAGTCTTTCTGTTGACTTTAGGAATAACTAGGAGACCCCTGCCAGAGGAGCGAAGGGGCCGTGAAGGATCATGAGGTAAAAGCAGTTCTGAGAGATAAGAAGGACCAAGACCATTAAGACATTTAAAAACCATTAAAAGAACTTTAAAATGGATCCTGAAACACATGGGGAGCCAATGCAGCGACTCTAAAACCGGTGTAATGTGGTCCCGCCTCCTGGTCTTCGTCAGGACACGAGCTGCTGAATTTTGTAAAAGTTGTAAACCTGAGATACTCTTTTTGGGAAGACCAGAAAGCAGGGCATTACAGTAGTCGATACGACTGGTGATAAAAGCATGCATTAGCGTCTCCGTGTTGGCCCGAGAGAGAATGGGGCGGACTCTGGCTATGTTCTTTAGATGGTAAAAACCTATCTTTGTGATATTCTTAATGTGTGGAATTAAAGTCAGCTCAGAGTCAAAGATCACACCCAGGTTCTTCACCTGTGAGGAAGGATTAAAAGACAATGACTGTAGTTTGGGTAAAAGTTTCTCTCTCTGGGCCTGAGGACCGATGACTAAAACTTCAGTTTTGTCCTGGTTAAGCTGGAGAAAGTTTTCTGCCATCCAGGATTTGATATCTAAAATGCAGTTAAAAAGTGCATCCATTGGCCTGGTGTCCTCAGGAGACATGGAGATGTACAACTGTGTATCGTCAGCGTAACTATGAAAGTTGACTCCATGTCTCCTGATGACATCACCAAGAGGGAGCATATACAGGTTAAAAAGCACTGGGCCTAAAATCGAACCTTGAGGCACACCACATGTAATATTATGGACCTTGGAGGAGCAGGTATCCACACTTACCATGAATGTCCTGTCTGTGAGGTAGGATGTAAACCATTTGTGGACAGCACCAGAGAGGCCGATGTGTTTTAAACGAGTTAAAAGAATAGTATGGTCGACTGTATCAAAGGCAGCGCTCAGATCCAGTAGAACCAACACTGTCAGCCTTTTGGAATCATAATTTAATCTAAAATCGTTTAAAATCTTTAAAAGGGCTGTCTCGGTGCTGTGGTTTACCCTAAAGCCAGACTGAAATTTCTCAAGGACGTCATGTGCATTTATAAAGTCGCTAAGTTGGGTAAAAACAAGTTTTTCTAAGATTTTGCTTAAAAATGGTAAGTTGGATACCGGTCTAAAGTTGTTAAAATCATTACGGTCCAAATTGCTCTTCTTCAGCAGAGGCCTCACCACCGCCCCCTTAAAGGCAGCAGGGAAGACCCCCGTCTGAAGGGAGCAATTCATCATGTGTAAAAGCTCGTCTCTAAGAGATCCATAGAAAGTTTTAAAAAACGGGGTTGGGACCGGGTCTAAAGGACATGTGGTGGGCCTCACTGAGGAGAAAACTTTATCAAGCATCTCAGCATTAACCTGGACAAAACTGTGCAGTGTTTCCTCTGGAACAAGTAGACAACCAGATGTATTTAAAACCGTGTTATTTTGAGTAGATAAAATATTACATCTGATAGTGTCTATCTTTCCCCTGAAGTGGTCTGCAAACGCCTCGCAAAGGGAGTCACTTGGAGTAAAATTGGTCTTGTTAAAATCAGGATTGATTAGATGTTCTATTGTAGAGAAGACTACCTTGGGATTGTTTTTATTATTGTTGATAATTTTTGAGAAGTAGTTGTTTCTTGTGTTTCTTACTGTGTTATTGTAGGTTGATTGTTGTTCACGTAAGATTTGGTAGTTTATGGTAATTTTGTTTTTTCTCCATTTTCTCTCTGCCACCCTGCATTGTCTTTTGAGTTGTTTAATTTCCTCATTCCTCCATGGAGTAATTGGTTTTGTAGGGAGTTTCTTGGATTTTAAAGGAGCGATAGAATCAAGCGCTGACTTGAGTTTGCTATTAAAATTTTCAAAAATAAAATCACAGGGGGCAGGTAGAACAATAGGAGAATATTTCTCTAAAACATCAATAAAATTTGCAGCCACTTCAGGGGTGAGATGACGTTTCCTCACAGCTCTTACCGAGGTCTCCCGCTGGGTAAAACTGGTGATATTAAAAAACACACAGTAATGGTCAGAGACAGCCAAGTCAGTAACAGAAGACACAGCTGTTGACAGGCCATACGTGAGGACCAGGTCCAGACTGTGTCCTCTGTCGTGAGTTGGCTGTGTGACGTGTTGGGTAAAATCCATATAATTAAGAACATTTAAAAAATCCCTAGCAACAGGGTCTAAAAGATTATCTATGTGTAGATTAAAATCACCAGTTAAAAGAATCATATTAAAAGAGCTATGTAAAAGTGATAAAAACTCAGAAAATTCCTTAACAAAAAGAGGGCATTTTTTGGGGGGTCTGTAAATAGTGACACATAAAATGGGGGGATTACTAAAAACAACTGCATGGTGCTCAAAAGTGGGGAATGGATCAAATAAAATAGGTTTGGTGGCAATAGTGTTTGTACATATGGAAGCAGTGCCACCTCCCCTTTTCCCATTCCTTATTGAAAAGGTGCTGCTAAAATTAGGTGGGGAGGCCTCAGCAAGAACCGCGGTCGCATCTGTACCCAGCCAGGTTTCAGTTAAAAACAAACAATCAAGATTATTATCTAAAATCAGGTCATTCACAATAAAAGACTTCTTCTGCAGAGAGCGGACATTTAAAAGAGCCATGTTTATTGTGGTTTGAGATGGATTAGCTGTGGACTGTGGGGGGGCTTTGGGGAGGGGTTTTAAGAAGTTAATATGGACAGGATAATTCTTGTCCATATTAACGGGATAATTGCATGGAGGGTTGTGTTGTGTCCGCTCTCTGCTAGTGATGACAGGGATGGTTTGTGAGGGGGGCGTGGAAACGATAGGAGGGGGAGTGTTGGCGGAGGCTGCACCTGCGCGTGATTGACTGGAGGCAAACCGTCAATCACGCGCAGGTGAGGAGTGGACTGCCAGGGACATGTTCTTTGTGAGCAGACGGCTGCCCCTCAGGTTCAGATGTAAGCCGTCGACTCGGAAATGAGAGGGTCGGTCCATAAAAAGGCTAAAATTGTCAATAAAAGAGGTTAGAGGTCTACATACGGATTTAAGCCAGCAGTTCAGATGGAAGGTCCTGCTAAAATGTTCATCGCCACGATTCAGCGTGGGGAGGGGGCCCGAGATGAACACAGACACACCTTTAAAAATCCATGGTCTCAGAACGCTGAGGAGTTCTTTAAAATCCAGTTTTGTACGCTCCGATTGTCTTTTCGATACGTCATTTGTACCCACGTGGACGATCACTCTATGGACGGATGGGGGCATGGACTGGAGAATGCCTGGGAGTTTTTGTGTTATCCTGGAAACTGTAGCACCTGGGAAGCAGTGGGTTGCGGCGTTATAAAAACGGACGTTTCTGATAATGGAGTCTCCTATTATGAGTGTTGTGGTGGGGAATAGTGGCTTTGGCTGGTGGGCGGACTCGGAAACATCACCATGTGGAGAGGACGGAGGAGAGACCAGGGCCGCGGGCTGACCGATGGGTTCAAGTCCCGCCCCGACAGGAGTGGATCCTGGCTGCTGTTGTTGCGCGCCCTCGTCCGGGATCACCGGCTGCACCGCGGGTTGTTGTGTCCGTGGCTCCGCCGGAGAGGACCGCGGGGGGGCCACCGGCGGTGTCGCGGCTTGATGAGACCGCGACACCGTCAGCAGCTGCGAGGGCGCGTGCAGCGTCGGGGACAGCGACAAGACCGGAGCCATACCCGAGGATCCACTGGATCGTCTCCGGACCGCCTCTTTTAGGATATTACGCCTGGCCGATGTTTTTTCCCCCTGTTTGTGAGGCTGGGCCGAGCGGGGATCCGCGCCACCCCCTTGGAGAGCCGGGAAATCCATCGCCGGGTCCAGATTGGAGAGCGCCGTTGCCGGAACAGCTGGAGTAGGTGAGTCCTCCGCCAACACAGAGAAGCGGTTCGTGAGGCTCAAGCAGGTGGATCCAAGTGTTTTTGTTCTGTGCACGGTTTGCGGGTGGGGAGTTGAGCTAGAGGGTGAGGGACAGGTAACCGGGTCTCCGAGCACTGTCTCTTGGAGGGCAGCAGTCAGAGAGGAAATATGGAGTGATTGTCTATGGGATATTTCCATGAGGTCGGAAACAAGCGCTTCTTTCTTTTTAATATCCTCCGTCAATCGCTTTATGTCCAGTCTTAGACGGTGAAGCTCTTGCTCGGTGCGGCTAGCCATAATAATGACATCAACGCTGTCGCCTTGTTTCATGTTTAAATCACTAATGAGGATCACATGCGATTCATGCTGTTAAAAACTGTTTTCCTGCTGTTTAGTGTTTAGTTGAAATTGGTGTATCATGTTCCACCTCGTGACCTGGTGTAGGATCTGAGCGCACCGTAAATGCCAAAACAGGCGGTGATTTTTCGTACACCCCGCATACACTCTGATTTCACCGTACGCAAGTTTGATAAATGAGGGCCAATGAGCTTAAACCTGGAGCTCACAGCCTATAGGCCAATGTGATCCTGATTTGAACGCTAAGCCCTACAAAACTGATCTCAACTGATCTTTTTCCTTGCATTTTTCCTTACTTTTTTGTTGTCACTTTTTTTGTTGAAATGTGTCACTTTTTCATTGCTTTTTTGTACCCTTTTCATCCTGGTTTGCTTTCTCGCTTTTGTCTCTATTTTGACGCTTTTTGTCGAGAAGCTTTTAGATTTGGGTAAAGCCCAAAAATATGCTCGGTTCAGGTGGGATGTAAGAGGTTAAAAGCATAAAACTGGATTGAAACTGGGACTAAATCTACATTTCTTTGCAAAATAATCCCATACCTTTTACTGCACAGGTTTGTCAGAAATGCAACATAATCGCGTAAAACATATTCAGCACATCTTCTTGGCTCAAAAGTTGCCCGTTCTCTTCAATTAACTTTTGAATATTGAAATCCCTCATTCCTCTGTCTGATGGCACGAGAGGTGACTGTTACTTCCCGTGAGTCAAACGTTGCAGTTTTGAGTTTTGGGAACGCGAGAAAGCGAAAGTCCCAGAGACGTCCTGTAAGACGCTAATGCGCGCAACAGGAAGCGATTGGATCCGAATGAATGAGAGGCGGGAGCGGGAACTCACGACATTCGTTGCGAAGTAGAAACCTAAAAAAACAAGCATGAAAAGCAATTATCCTTGTGGTGCCACTAAAAGAAAGAAGCAACTTGCTTCGAAAAAGCGGATGTCTTCACTTCCAAAAGTGACGTCATATTTCAGCGCGCCCCCCACCGGCGGCACCGACGCACAGCAGCCGGGAGAAAGTGCTGCAGCGGCCGCCAAGCTTGTCAACCGCGAGGAGCCAACAGGTGTCGTGAATTTGATTTAAATATGTATGGAACTGGAAAAGAAGAGGAAGAATAGTCAGGAAACATCAATAGGAAGCAGAAAGGAAAGACAATGGAAATGTTTAAAGGGAGGAAAACATGGACAGAAATGGAAAAGAGAAAAAACTCAGCAGCACTGACTGGAGGAAGAAAGTAGATTCACAGATGAGGAGGGAAAGACAGGAATAAAGAGGAGGAGAAATATTAATGGAAAATACAGAAACCTTGAAAAGAGAACAGGATGCAATAACATGAGAGAAAGACAGACAGGAATAAATGGAAGAAGAAAGGCAGAAATGAAATGGAGGGCTAAGGAGATGAGAGGAGCAAAGCAATAAGGTATTCATTAAGTATAGATTGTTATGTGTATGACCCCTATATGTGGGATCTCATTTGTTTCTTTCCCGCTCTAGTAAAAGAAGATTTGACAGAAAGGCAGATCATCATCATCATCTTTACAAAATTCTGCAGAAAAAACAAGGTAATTGCTGGTATGGAATTTCAGATCTTCCTTATGAATGAAATCTAAAGTGTTTGAGAACAATGTTATTTAAAAAACATAATCTTCATTTTGTGCATTTACTTTACTGTCAATAATTTCTGGAAACATTACCCTTTTCTCTCTTTACAGACGTCATCTCCAGCATCTAACTTATGGCAGAAGACTGGAGGGCTTCACAAATCAAGTTAAAAGTAAGATTCTCTTGAAAAATAAAACCCAAGGATTTAAAAAGATGTTGAACATTAAGTGTGAGGAAGGCCCCATGTCTGTGTTCGCCTTGGGCCCCCAAATAGCTAAATCCGCCACTGGACCCGTCCCAACATGAACCAGGCTCTGGGTTTGTTTCTACGATTGAACTGTAGTGCACTCACACACGTTTTCCCTGGCATATTTTACATGGTTTACATTGTGTCTGTCTATAAATAATCGTCTCTCTCTGGGGCAGTGATTCTGTGGGAACACTCTGAACCGAAGCAGGACTTTCCCATCGGACAGACACAGGAAGTGACATCATAACCGAAATATTTCTATTAACCCATAAATGCACTTTTTGTGTAAGAGCAGTAAACTTAAAACTGCCATTAACGAGAGGACTTTTAATGCCTTTGGACGGCGACAAATCCCTAAACAAATGCTTCCAAACTCAGTAGTAAAGTGGGACTCCCTGCTAATCCTCCTCGACCCACAGCAAGGTCACCAGGTCATAACCAGTTTTGTAAGCTGCGAGGAGAACAAATGTGGACAAATGCTGCCTTCTGGTGGGGGTTACGGAGTCATCCACAGGTGCCAAGGCAAATACTAGAGGGAAAAAAGCAGCTAAAACACGGAACTATGAAGGTAAGCAGCATGCAGATGTTATTGCTAACACCAGCTAAAGTTGCGCTAACAGTTGCTAAATGCTAATATTGGCAAAATCCCCTTTTAGAACAGCGGCATGTGAGATATTAAACCGTATGACCTGCATGTTAATAGTGAGGGCTGTCCTCTCTCCAATCGGAGGCCAGTGTCTGTTCCAAAAAACGTATACCCGGTCAGTCCGGCCTCAGCAGTCGGGATAGCTCGCCCCACCCGGTTGACCAGGCACTGGGCTGTGTCGTGTCTGCCAGTGGGAAAAAGGCTTTTCATCCCCCGTCGTTGGGATTCTTTCTTGAGTTACGGTTCCCAGATAATCTCGTATATGAGCAATGGGCCTCTGGGATGTAACATTACTCATGCCCCTCACATATTTGCCACCCACCAGGACCCACGGAACCCCAGGCCTCCATGTTTGTCCATACAGGCCCCTTGTCGTCAGTGCCGTTTGGAAATAGCTTCTGGTTTCCATTGAAAGGATTTACAATGTTTTTGCCATGTGGGACTTTTATTCTCACTCCACACCTCCCTAACTCTGAGGTCAGTTTTTTTTTTCATTCCATTACCTAAATCTACAGCGTGATCATTTGGCTTCCTATTTTTTTACACAAGGGCTTAATGTATTGCTATTGATCTCAACTGCTGCAATGAAAATGACAGATATTTTGGGCCGGTCTTGACCCAAAAGTCCGGGGCCGATTATTGTCTGCCAGTCCAGCCCTGAAGGCGACACAGAGGCTCAGTGACCAGCATTCTTGTCTTGTAACCCGAAGGTCTCACCGCTTCAAAGCTATCTGGGATTTGGGTTGTCCTGTCCTGTCCTGTAGATGTTACAACGACCTGCCAAAGAAACTAGAGGTGGAAGCAAACAATCTCCCACACATGTCCAATGTTCACTAATAAAGATTGTCCTTTTACCAAATAAATACCATGTTGTGTGACAGGGAATGAGAGTTTCTTCCACCTCCCCCTTTTTTCACTGACATTCTGTTGATTTGCCTCATTAAAGATTAACAGGTTTTACTCGTCTCCACAAACGGGCGTCAGGTCAGTGTCTCAAACTCACTCAGTCTCTCTCCTTTCCGTCTGCCCTCCTCTCACTCCCTTTCCTCCTCCTCCTCCTCACTTTGTGGTTCACTAACGCAGCAGCTTCTGGGAACTTTCAGGCCTGAACTCGCCGTGTCCTTTTACTCCCAACAGTCCATATCGGGCCATTACACTCCATAGTGGTAGCAGTTTATTCGGTCATTTCATTTCTTTAAACATTAAACAATTCCATTATTCGTGTACAATACGACCGGAAGGGTTTAGGCTGAAGTGAAAACTTATTATGCCTAACCCAGTTTACATGCTTCCACAACAAACACAAACATCTATAATAAACAATATCAAGTGTCAAACAGAAGAGAAATAAGCATGTATTTAGAATTGATTTGAACATACATTTTAATATTCCAATATATATGTACGTCTCCAGTTGGGCTTTGCCCAGATCTAAAAGCGTCTTGAAAAAAGTGTCAAAATAGCGACGGAAAACGAGGATGAAACGCAGCAAAAAAGCGGCAAAAGAGTCACAAAAATCCACAAACAAATCATACGTATTGTTGAGAATATTCATGTTAAAACTAGAGAGATTTTACAGAGATTTTGACACGGATTCCGAGTTAGTCCAGCAGGATGTAGGCTCAAGAAGAGTTACTATTTTTACTGTTATGATTATTGAAGCTTTTTTAATAAACACAACTTTCTGCTATTGCCCCTCATCCGACATGTCCCTGTCTTCAACTTTTTTTGTTGCTTTTTCATCCTTGTTTAAGTCGAGTTTTTGTTGCCATTTTGATGCTTTTTTTCAAGAAGTTTTTAAATGTGGGTAAAGTCTGTGTGTGTGTACATACAGTTCCTCTCGAAAGTACTAATACACCTTGAACTTTGGCACATTTTGTCATGTTTACAACCATAAACATACAGATTTTATTTTGATTTTTTTACTGAAAGTTCACACACAAGTAACAGACTGTGAAGGGAAAGCAAAATGATACGTGATTCTGTTCTTTTTTTTTAAATAGAAAAGTGCGGCGTGCATAAGTATTCATACAGCATTTTCTGAGTGCATTAAATTGCCTTTATAACATTCCTAATGACTGCAGAAAGTTCACACCTCGCCCTAACAATTAAATAGAGGCCACCTGTGTGTAATCTACTCTCAGTATAATTCCAGCTGTTCTCAGAGCTATGGTCTGAGTGTATTGGTCACTAAACAACATCATGAAGGCCAAGGAGCTCCCCAGAGAGGTCAGGGATAAAGTTGTGGAGAAGTTTAAAGCAGCGTTAAGTTATACAAAGATTTCTCAAGATTTGAACATCTCACGGAGCACTGTTCAATCCATCATTCGGAAATGGAAAGAGTATAGCACGATTGCGAACTTACCAAGACACGGGCGTCCACCTAAACTAACAGATCGAACAAGGAGAGCACTGGAAATGCAACCAAGTGCCCCAAGATAACTCTGGAGGAGCTGCGACGTCCTGCCGCTGAGCTGGGGGAATCTGTACATGGGACAACTATAAGTCGTACTCTACACAAATCTGGCCTTCATGGACGAGTGGCAAGAAGAAAGCCATTATTGAAATGAGGCCATAAGAAATCCCGTTTGAAGTTTGCTAGAAGTCATATGGAGGACACAGCTACCATGTGGAAGAAGGTGCTTTGGTCAGATGAGACAAAAATGTAAGTTTTGGCCCAAATGCAAAATGTTATGTATGGAGCAAACCTAACACTGCTCATCGTCCTGAGTGCACCATCCCCAGTGTCAAATATGGTGGGGGAGCATCATGCTATGGGGCTGCTTTTCCTCAGCGGGGACTGGGAAGATTGTAAGAATAGTTGGGAAGATGGATGGAGCCAAATACAGAGACATTTTGGAGGAAAACCTGCCGGAGTCAGCAAGAGAATTGAGGCTGGGGCGGAGATTCACCTTCCAGCAGGACAATGACCCTAAACACAAAGCTACATCTACAATGGAACGGTTTAAAAACAAACATATTAATGTGTTACAACGGCCCAGTCAAAGTCCTGAACTAAATCCTATTGAAAATCTGTGGGAAGACCTGAAAACTAATGTTCACAAACGCTCTCCTTCTAATTTGACAGAGCTTGAGTTGTTTTGTAAAGAGGAATGGGCTAAAATGTCAGCCTCTACATGTGCAAACCTTGTAGAGTCAAACCCCAGAAGACTTGCTGCTGTTATTGCAGAAAAAGGAGGTTCCACAAAGTATTAAGTCGTGCTGTATGAATACTTATGCACGCCCCACTTTTCACTTTTCTATTTTTGAAAAATAACAGAATCATATATCATTTTGCTTTCACTTCCCAGCTGTCTGTTACTTGTGAGTGAACTTTCAGTGAAAAATTAAAACATTAAATCTTTATGTTTATGGTTGTAAACGTGACAAAATGTGTAAAGGTTCATGGAGTATTAGTACTTTCGAGAGGCACTGTATTATATATGTATGTATTTCATATTCATGGTTAACCCAGGGGCCTATGGGTAGAAGGTCATCCAGCTTTGTAGTATTTTTCTATTAAGTAACTAAATGAAAATATGCACTTTGGGAACCACTGCTCTAAGAGATACTGAGTGACCTTCCTCTCGACTGCTGTGTGTCGGTTTTGTTTGGTCAGAGCCATAAAGGGGTTAATGGTTAGCGCTGGTCTCGGTTTTAACTACACAGTTACAAGGCAAGGCAAGTTTATTTATAGAGCACAATTCATACACAAGGCAATTCAAAGTGCTTTCACAGTTGCATAAAAGTTACAAGAAAACAGATCAAATCAATCATTAAAATATCAACATGAAAATTAATCAATGACAGTAAAAGGCAAGAGTGCAGATAAAATACTTTCAGTTTCCATCTGCTCGGGTAAAAAGAGCTGTTTTCAGCCTGGATTTGAACATTGTCAGAGTTGAGGCCTGTCTCACATCCTCATGAAACTGAAACGCAGCTTCACCGTGTTTATTATTGACTCTGGGAACCACCAGGAGACCCCTCCCTGAAGTTCACCTGCCGTCAGTGACACGTATATCTGAGTGTCATCTGCGTAGTTGTGGTACGACACATTGTTGCTGTTTATTAGCTGACCCAATGGAAGCATGTACAAGTTGAATAAAAGGGGTCCCAAGATTGACCCCTGGGGGACTCCACAGGTCATGGAAATTTTGTCTGAGACACAGTTGCCAATTTCGACAAAGTACGTCCTATCCTCCAGATAGGACTTGAACCAGTTTAGCGCAGTACCAGAGATTCCCACCCAGTTTTCTAACCTGTGAAGTAAGATATATAAACCAATAAATTAAACCTGCTGCGTCTTTTTTTTTTATTTGTGGCAAACACATTTACCTTTATTCAATAATAATAATAATGCATCGGTTTTATATAGCGCTTTTCTGGACACTCGTAGACGCTTTAGATTGCATTATTCATTCACTCCATACTTGGTGGTGTGAGCTACTATTGTAGCCACAGCTGCCACGGGATAGACTGACGGAAGCGAGGGAACCAGTCTGCGCCATCGGCCCCTTCGACCACCACCAACCACTCACTCACCCAGGCTTGCTGGTGTTACCATTCAGTCTCCCATCCAAGTACCGACCAGGCCCTTCGCTTCCAAGGTCTGACAGGATCAGGCAGAGCAAAGATGGTACGGCCATAATAGGAATATAACAAAAGAAAAAAAGTACACTAGGAATAAAAAATACATTAAAACCCACCACTCTCTCTATGCAAAACTAAATCATAATATAGGACACCAACAACAGCAAGAATAAAGTGCATTTTCAAGTCCTGAAAGTGTCAAATTCACTTTGAGCCTTCCAACTCTTGTTTCCACAATTTCACACATTGCATTTGTTGCTACATCAGACGCAGTGTTAGTGTAACATATTACAAGAGAAACAAATCTATCACTTACACAAAATATGATAATACATTAGTCATTACAATTCAAGTAACTCGAGGAACAAACTCTCCCCTGATAAAATGCAGCATGCCAGATCAAGTTGGACACCGGTGTATAAGATCTGCAGGAGCACGAGAACACGAGAAAATGAGGAAAGAGAAGGAAATGTTCGACTGCACCCCTGCTCTGTGGCATCACTGGTCTCCCACCTCTGGTACCCAGCCCTATCCCCGACCACTATGCATGTTCACATTTTAAATCATCTAAATCATGTCGTCGTCGTGGTCCTCTCCGCCTCCGTACATATCGGCGAGCTTCTTGAAGCGTGGGCCCCACTCGCTGAGGCAGTCGTAGTTCTGGTCCCCGGAGTTGGACGAGTTGATGGAGGACAGGGACTCGGCGTCGGAGCCACCGCCCTCGTAAACGAACACCAGCAGGGAGTCGTAGGGAGGGGCCGTGAGGTCGTTATCCGCCGCCTTCATGTTCTGAGGAGAGAAGAGAGAGAAGTGTAATCTCGTCTCGTCTCGTGGGATTTGTATCTCTGTTTAAAAGGCGTCTCACCTCTTCGATGAAGTTGCCGATCTCGTCGGGGATGGCCGGGCGGGGCCTGTACCGATACTGAGGAGCAGGCAGGAAGTTTGGAATCACATCATCTCTCATCACATGGGGCCGGTTATCCAGGCCTCTGTGCAGCACGCTCAGGTCGTAGTAGTCCTGAGACGGAAGGGGAGAAACAAATCATAATAACTGTACGATCAGCTTGAGCGATGTCTTTGTCTTCCAAGAAACTGAGATGGAATGCCTTAGCAGAGCCTCCAGAAGTATGGTAATGGTAGCAAAAACGTAGTAATAAAAGTAGTAGTAGCGAAAGCAGTACCTGGTCGTCCTCTCCGCCCCCCTCCTCGTCGTAGTAGTAGATATTGTCTCGAATGTCGTCTTCCGGAATCAGAGAATCCTTTTCGTCGGTTCTTCTGCGACGGGCGAAGAGCAGAAGCAGCAGCACCAGCACTGCACAGGACAAAAACACACGTTAAACCAGATGCCCCGCCGTCCTCTTATATTTTGGTGCAGTATCAAATTTGGCAGAAATGCTCTCTGGGTCCTACTTTTTCAGAAAGTGTAATGGTTGAGTGTAATTGTCTTTCGAATGAAGCAGGTCCCGGGGAAAACAAAAAGAAGAGGTTTTTGAGTCCTGGACCAAATGGAAGCATGTTGGAACTAAAGATTATGAACTTGGAATGAGCTAAAGTCAACTTTAACCTCTTAATCGAGCGTATTTTCTCCAGTTCGGCTTTATCCAAATCAAAAAGCTTTTCGACTGGAGCTTACAGCCTATAGTAAAGCCTCATTTGAAATCTTAGAACAACAAAACTGATCGTAACTTTTTTGTCACATTTTTGAAGTGTTTTTGCCTCTTTATGTCTGTCTCTTTTCGTCATGTTTTCGTCACTTTTACATCATGTTGTCACTATTTTGATTAGCTTTTGAGTCGCTTCTTTAAAAGAGTCTTTTAGATTTGGATAATTCCAAACTGGAGAAAATGTGCTCGGTTCAGGTGGAGGTTAAGAGGTTAACCAAAACAAATTGTTCAAAATGATACAATTGGCCTATTTACCTTTATAGGTATGATTGGAAACCATCTGTCTAACTGGCACCATTACAAAAATGTTCTTGCACTGCCAATGTACCTTTACGAAACACAAGGTTCTTGGCCACATTTATTCCAAATGTGGCACTTGTTACTTGGGCTTCATCTGCTCCACTTCAAGTAAAAGTCTCTTCTTGTGGATTTTGTGGTGTATTTGGAGAGTGACTCACTGAGCAGCAGCATGGTGCCAGCCAGTACCCCCAGGATGAGGGGTAGGAGTGTGCTCGGAGGTGGGGCCCTGCCACAGGCGGCGTTTGGGCCTTCACAGTCGCAGACCTCTGCTGTGACCGTGCAGAGCTGTCCCAGGCCCTCTGTGTCTGCCACTCTCAGCTCCACAGTGTAGAACCCAGGGTCGAGCTCTTTGACCAGCTGCAGGATGATCCCGGTGTCTGAACAAGGAAATGTTCACAATTAGTCTTTACACTGAAAGAAGATACACTATTGTACACAAATATAGCCTCCAGACTGGCTACCACTACTGCCACACTAAGACTAGCCACTGGAGAAGATCTACAGATTACTGCAAGATACACCAGCGGTTTGAAACATTATTCCAGGTTGTACTGACTGGTTTCATTCATTCGGGCCGTCCAGTTTTTCTTGGACGATTCCTCCAACTCGACTCTGAAGGGAGCGGAGAATCCCGGCCCGTCCTTGTCTGTGACTGTGAGCAGGCGAGCGCCGGACTCTTTGTTACACACCTGGAAGCACAGGACGACGGGTGAGTATGAAAGATTGGACTAATTACCCTCACAGCAAAACATCAAACTTTCTGTTGATAATAACACCGGGGTCCCTGTACCACCGGTTGGGTGACACGTGTTTGACTGACCGTGATGTCTCGCTCTTCGATGGCGGGAGCGTTATCGTTCACATCCTCCAGTTTGATTTGCAGAGTCCCAGTTCCTGTGGCCGGAACGTCGTCTGAGAAGAGAGAGTAGGGAATAAAGAAGTTAAGAAAATCATATGAATTAGAGTCATTTTAGAGTACTTTTCTACAAATACTGTAATAATTGTGAAGTAAAGGTAAGTGTAAAGCTCAGCCGCTCGGGTCCATTGAAAGCACAACGTATCCTTCCACCTGTATGCAGACAATCGACAGCTATATCTGCCCGTGCTCCTTAACCCTTAGCCCTTAAACCTCTCCATAATTGCCTGTGGTTGACCCTCAACTTCCTACACTTAAACTGCCCAATCAGTCAGTTTGTCAAAAATCTAGATGTCATGTTTGATAGTGAGCTGAAAAGTCAATGCTTTGGTCAAATCTAGCTTTTTTCAGCTGCGTACCTTTAGCGAAGGTCAAACCCTTTTTATCTCGACGTGACCTCGAAACGGCCATACACGCTTAACTGTTCATGCATCGACTACTGTAACGCACTCCATTTGGTATCAAGCAGTTCTCACTTCTGGTCAGCCCAAAGAACTCTCGAAATAAACTCTGATTGACAGTCTTATTTGCCCCAGATGCTGCAGATGTTCAAAAACGTTTGGGTAATTCTGGAGCGAGCTTATGTGGAGAGTTCTGTACTTAAATGTCTAATATTAGGTTGTGCGTGACGTTCTTCGGTGTGTTGACCGGCGTTTTGAGAGAAGAGGAGAGAGATGTTTTCTTCTTCCTAAGGGGGGCTCCGCAAAAAATAATTTAGAAGCTCTGGACTAGAGTAATGAGAAGGGCCTGGTTGCAGCTGAGGGAGAGTCTTGAGGAAGTGGAGCTCAGGATTAAATTTGTATATAGTTTTTATTACTGCCTGGTCCTAAACTAAACCAAACTCCAATCCTTTCTCCTACACCATTTTTCATGACATCAAAAACTATTGAAAAAAAAGGTACCATTGTCGTAGGCCTCGATCAGAGCAGTGTAGACGTCATTCTCCACAAACAGATGCTCTCGGTCCATCTCAGACTTCACCGTCACTAAACCGGTGTCTTTATGCACGTTCAGCCAACCGGCCGGGTCGCTCACGATCTTGTACCTGCAGGAGCAGAAGCGGAGTTCATCCTGGGGCAGATACGAACTGGCAGAAAAGATCCCTACGTCCTACTGAAAATGTCAATGTCAACTTTTTTTATGCATTCAGTATTTCATAACTGTGTCAAAGCGAGTGTGCATCAGTCTGGACTCTTTTTCTGAACTGCTTCAAACAAAAGATTAGGACTGTGAAACGGGCTCGAAACACACGAGTCCGTCATACGTTTATACTGATTTGTCGAGCTATGGAATTGGAGGGGGTTTGACATGGTTTAGATTCTAACATACAGATTTTCAGTGAGGAAAAAATCTTACGGTAGGAAGTTAATAACAGGCTTACTAATGTTGAAGTTCTTTCGTTCTCGGTTCACGTGGCAAACCCACTTGTGCACGTCTACACGAACGAGCTTGAAATTTCCACCTCGTTGCACAAGTTCCATCAAAAACAAATTGAAAAGAAGCGCCGTCCCGTGTGTTGCTCATAACCGGCCCGAGGTCGACTGAAACTCACTTGACCGTCTGCTTGCGGGCGGTGTCGGGGTCGTGGGCGGTGTACTGTACCACCTCTTGGCCCACGGCGAGGTCCTCTGCTTTGGAGATCAGTTTGACGGGGGGGTCGAATATCGGCGCTTCGTTGACATCGAGCACGGTGACCGTTAACGTGGCGGTGGAGGTGGGGAGGGTCACGGCGAAGGGGACCTCGTTTTCCACAGCCACCAGCAGAGTGTGGGTGGAGGTCTTCTCAAAGTCCAAGCCCTAAAGGCGACGGGGAGAAGTGTTCAATATGAAATGATCTTCTTGTAGTGAAGCCGTAAAAGGGCTCTGTATTGAAGTAAATGTGATCAGTACCATAGCTGTGGTGATGATGCCCTCTTGTTTGTTGGCGCCGGTTGCCACGGTGAACAGACCGTCTTTGTTGCCGTCAATGATGGTGAATTTGGCGTTCCAGGCCGGAGTGTGGGCGTCGTCTTCATCCGTGACCGACATCTTCACCACCAGAGCATCCTTCTTATTCTCCGCCATAGTGGCTGAAAACTGAAACATGAGCAAGATGTGAAGGTAAGGAAAGTTCATTGGTAGACAATAAACAGCAAGAGTGCAGATAAAACACTTTCAGTTTTCATACACACGGGTAAAAACAGCTGTTTTCAGCCTGGATTTGAACATTGTCAGAGTTGAGGCCTGTCTCACATCCTCACGAAGACTGTTCCAGATTTTAGCTGCATGAAACTGAAACGCAGCCTCGCCGTGTTTAGTCCTGACTCTGGGAACCACCAGGAGACCCCTCCCTGAAGTTCTCAGGGCCCGAGATGGTTCATACGGCTCTAACATGGCAGAGATGGACTTTGGTGCTAAACCATGAAAAGACTTGTACACAAGCAGAGCTGTTTTAAATTCTATTCTCTGAGTGACAGGAAGCCAGTGCAGGGACCGGAGCACTGGACTAATATGGTCATATTTCCTGGTTCTTGTCAGGACTCGATCAGCAGCGTTCTGGATGTTCTGCAGCTCTAACAGCTCGTTTAGAAAGGCCAGTGAGCAGCCGTTACAGTCGTCTAACCTGCTGGAGACAAACGCATGGATGAGTCTCTCTAAGTCTGGTTTTGACACTATTCCTCTGATCTTAATGTTCTCCAGATGGTAAAAAGCTGATGATGTTATTGCTTTGATGTGGCTGTTTAAGTTCAGGTCTGAGTCCATGATTACTCCTAGATTTCTAACCTCAAGGTGACTGAAAACACTTTCTCTGTGTGTCTCATGGCCGAAAACAATTATCTCTGTTTTGTCTGAGATAAACCAATCTGCTGGATGCAGTGACAAAGTGTATCTACAGGCCCATGTTCACCTGCTGTCAGTGACACATAGATCTGAGAGTCATCTGCATAATTGTGCTTGGACACATTATTGCTGTTTATTAGCTGATGGAAGCATGTACAAGTTGAATAGAAGGGGTCCCAAGATTGATCCCTAGGGGACTCCACAGGTCATGGCAGAGACTGGACCCGGAGTTGACCTTGTTAGCCTGCCCTGGACCAGGTAAGTTCCTCCATAATGAGGCGGCTCTGTAACAAATCAGAGGAGAGAATCCAGCAGCTCCTTGCCAAACTCGAGTGTGGACTTTGCCCAAAGGAAAAATGCGAAAGGCAGCGCGAGAATTCATTTATATCAGCGCAATCACTTATTTTGCCACTTTGTCACCAGGTGTGGTTAATACAGGGAGGTTTGGATGAGTAAACCATATGGAGTTCCTTCTAAATCACATGATATTATGAGTGCACGTGTTTTTTATTCAGATAAACCGTCTCTAATGTGTGTCTGGTCTTGACTGGCCATTAAGGCGAGACACGACAGGTAAATAGGGAAACTTTTAGAGACATTAATTTGAAACTTTTACTTTAGATTACTGACATAAATATGAGAAAAAAATGTAACGCAATTTTTTGGTAATTTTATGTTTTCTTATAAAATAATGCCTTTCATGCCTAAAAGTGCCGTACATTTTCCATATTTTTGGCGACAAAATCTGAAAAAATGGATCGCGCACAAGTTTAAATGTCTGGCTTTATTGTCGTGTTTTTTTATTTTTTTGTTGTGTTTTTGTTGCCTTTTCATTGTTTTTTTCCCGTTGCTTTTTTGTCTTGGTGTCACAACATTTTTGTCACGTTTTCATCCTCGTTTCTGTTGGAAACTGGAGAAAATGTGCTCGGTTCAGTTGGGGGTTGAGGTTAAATAAGCTGTTTCTTATAATGGAAATATCGGTAAAGATTTAAATTTCCACACTCAAAACTCAATAAATCAGGCAAGGGAAAATCCTTCAAAATATTTTGTACATACACTATATGAAAAGACACAAATGCCTTTTTTTCTCACTGTTTGACATGAAACCAGAATTAACTTTTTCTTGGTCACAGCTTCACAGAGGAACACAGGGCAGGGTGCATACATACGTTCCCCGGGGCCTATGTTACCCGGGTGCGATTTTTTTTATTTTTTTTATAATCTTAATCAAAAGAAGTGGGAGAACATAGGGCTGACCCCCACAGGGCTAACTCAGTTGTTGTACCAATTATCCAGAGAAGCTCCTTTGCTACCCGGAGCTTAAGAGACATTTATTGAGGATAAGTGGAAGTAGCGTTGCAGTACAGGGTCCAGGACTTAACTAGAACTAAACCGGGATGAAACAAAGACCTTCACCTGTGTCTGGGTGTAGGTCGGGGCGTTGTCGTTGCTGTCCGTCACTGTGAGAATGACCTTTGTGAACCCGGTCAGTCCCTCTCCCTCCATATCCGCCGCCTGCACCTCCAGAGTGTACTTGGGGTTTTTCTGTAGAGACAAGATCCACAGTGAGTTAAAGATGAACCTTACAATGAACAACCTGCTCTCTTGTAGAAAGGTGTGGTCGATTCTGCGTAAGAGACAGATTCACAGTCCGTACCTCTCGGTCGAGCCCGTTGGCGTTGACCCGGATGAAGCCGGTGACAGGGTTGATGGTGAACATGTCGTCAGATGGGGATTTCGGCTCCTGGTTCAGGATCTTGTAGCGGACCTCTGCGTTCTGTGTCCCCTCCTGATCCGCGTCTGTGGCTTTCACCTGCAGGATCTCAAAATCTACAAACAGCAGAAAGAAATACAGTTGATTTAAGCTGCAAGGTTTTGTGTAAATATCCCATGGTAATTTTGTAAAATGTATTCCGATGTTAGGGCCGTCACATTATTGTTATGCCACAATCGGACACGGCACTGCAGGGAAACACAGGAAAATGCACTTAAGGCGAGACACTGCAGGTGAATAATAACAAATTAGAGAAATCAATTTAATTTCATGTTTTCACGTTTAGTATAAATAAGTCATGCACTAAAAAAGGCCAAACAATATTTTCAGCTACAGAACCCATGGCTTTATTTTTTTGCAAATATTTTTTCAAAGGGGATTTTAGATTAGTTTTTGTATAAGCAAGTCATTAGTGAGAACATTGGTAAAAAATAATAATATATAATAACATAAATTTGCCTTGTTTTTCAGGATTCAAAATGGAATGGATCAGGCTAGAAATCTGATATTTTGAAAAAAAAAAATCCCTCAGCATAAACCTTTTCAATATTTCTAAGTGGATGCACCGATCTGATACTGGTACCGGATATTGGAGCCAATTTAGAAAAAAGCGGCGTTCCAAGCGGCGTTCCAAGGCATTTTCCCAAGTGGGAGGTGGAAAATTGACCAGTTGTCTGGAACGCACCATAAAGTCTTGCCACGTCTGCTCATATTTGGATTGCAGCGTCAAATAGAAAATCATCTTTACGAGAACCCCTTGCATTTCAGAGCATGTTTGTCGGCATCTACACTACAGGTTTATAATAAAAAAATTAAAAAAATAAAACATGGAGACAGGATATTTAGTTGTTTCCAAAGGATAGGATATTGTACTACCAGACATTGTAATTGCAGCCACTGAAATAGAAGCTTGATTTTGAAATGCAATTTTTTTTGTGCCGCCCTAGTTTTGATGCGGAAATAAACATTCAAAACGACAAAATGAGTTGTATTTACTGAGGGGTGACGACTCGTCGACCTCTCCCGTGTACGTGTCCTTAGTGAAGATGGGTTTGTTGTCGTTCATGTCGATCACGATCACCTTTATCTCCATGGGTTTCTCCACCAAAACAGAGCCCTCTGCCACAGCGTGAGCCAGGAACTACAGATGGAGAGAAAGGAGTTCAATACAAGAATCAAGACTGAAAACCTGAATGGTTTTACTCACAGTGTAGTTGGATTTGGCCTCTCTGTCCAGTGGCTGGGTCACGTACAAGATGCCTGTGTATTTGTCCATAGTGAACAGACCGACAGGCGGCTGGTCGGCCCCGGGGCCCGTGATGCTGTAGTGGATCACTCTGTTTTCGCTCGAACGGATCTAAAGGGGAAAAAACAGCAAAAACAATCTTACTTTTGCAAACCTCATTATTTAACCTCTTAACCCCCACCTGGACTGAGCACATTTTCTCCAGTTCGACTTTAATCAAATCTAAAAGCTTCTCGAAAAAGCATCAACATAGAGATGGAAATTACACTTAAACAAGGAGGAAAAAGTGACAAAAAGCAATGAAACAAAAAGTCAAAAAAGTGACGACAACATGAGAAAAAGATACATTTAAGCCTAGGTCACACCTGGCCGTACAGGATCCTATGGCCGTGCAAGAAACACACGGAGCGAGCAGTAGACTGGCCGCAGACCCGCCACAAATTCTACGGGCGCTTTTTTTTTTTTTTAAAGGTTGAAAGAACGCTGCACATCTTCGTCTGTACGTATGTTGGGTGCGCGGTGCCCTGACACCACAACTACGTTCTCCACGAACAAACAAAATCGTACGAACTTAGGCTTTAGATGAGTTTTGTAGGTCTTAGCTTTCAAATGAGGCGTTACTCTGGCCTATAGGCAGTAACCTTTTAGATCTGGGTAAAAGCTGAACTGGAGAAAATGCGCTCGTCAAACTACTGTCACTACATTTATATCTATTCATCCATTATTCTACAAAACTGGACTCATGAACAAAGGACAGAAACACCTTCAGCTGTCTTAGAGAGTCTTAGAAACGTGACCCAAAATGGCGTCCAAGTTTGAGCCACGCCTCTGCAGCTTCTCACCTGAGACACTTTCTTGGGGAAAGGTCCGTTGTCACGTTCGGGGAAGTTAATGTCTGGGATCACCCACTCTCTCTTCCTCCTCTTCAGCCCCTCGGTGGCTCTGGGGAAATAAATCACCGGGACATCCTCCTCCACCTGAAATGTTGGCACAATTTAATTAATTAATAATTCATAAATCAAACTTATTATTGTAACACTTCTTGGGCTCACAGTTTCCCTCTTGTGGCGGCTGGGTGCTTCTTGGCCGAGGGTAGTTGGACTCTGGGGAAACAAAAGAAAAAGATGATCAGTTGATCAGCATGCTAACGCTAATGTAGCCAAATCAAAGCTTGGACAGAAACTATGATGGGGTCACAGAAAGTATGAAAATAATATTGGCCTCAGTTGAAGATCTATTAAAGAATAACTGATCCAACATATTTGTAACATATTTATAATGCACAGATTAGATCACTTTATGTTGTGAGTTGTTTATATTAAAACCCCTCAGTCGAGAAGCTGCTTCTGCTTTTGTTGCTTTTTTACTGGGCTGATACAGAAAAAAAAGGAACTAGGATGTGTTTGCTTTTGACTCCACAAACCCATTGTAATTCTATCTAAGATTAAAAATTAAAATACGGAGTTGTATAGAAAGCAGTGATGGGGGTAACACAGTAACTCGTTAGAGTACTCAGATTACGTTTTCAGAGTAGTGAGTAATGGCGGGTGTACACCATCTGCAACGTACAATCACTAGTCATCAGAAAAATCTTAGGTCGCTGAAAATCGCAGGTCTTAGGTCGTACAGTGAGACAGGGACGAAGATTTAAAATAGAACAGTCAAACGACCAAAGACGAGCTACGACCGACCTCAGACAGTGTCTGATATTTTGGAACGCTAGTTGTAGAGTGAGCCATCCTCTCACTGCAGAGAGGATCTCTGTGAAGTGTCTCAACACATCAGCGCATGCTGATGGAAATTAAATCTATGGTTTGTAAATTTTTGAAATAATTTTATGAAATCGTTGCTTGAAATCTGTCCTGTAATTATAAATAGTTTTGACTTGTGCCACTGTCCAGGACTCCCTTGAAAAAAGAGATTAGTAATCTCAACGGGACTTTTTTGGTTAAAGCAGTACTAAGTAACGTGTTTACCTAAATAAATCCTTCCCGTAGTCCCTCTGGGGGTAATACAAGTGTTAATGGGATGATTGGAGGGTCTTTCATCTCCCCCTGGTTTCTCTGGCCAGAAAACCATGCTTGCAACTTGACTGCCACCGGGTTGGAGCAACCAATACACACTAATAGAACCACGAAAGAAGAAGCTAACAGGCTAACGGGCAAAGCTAACTGCGGGCTAGCGCCACTTTAAACAGTATTTACAGCTAAGTTTGAGTGAAACAAATGATTTCCATTGTATAACTGGATGTACAACATCCCTCTCTCCTTCACCTTTCCTGTCAGCGTAGTATTTACTCTCCAAGACATTTAATACGTTAAAAAATCGACACCTTGCTATGACACCTGCAGTTGCGCTTATGGCCTCTAGGGGCAAGAGTTACTTAGTACTGCTTCATTGCGCATGTGCAGACGGTGTCCTTCAAAACTTTACATCAAGTCAGCAACATGAAGAGTCTTCAGCGAGCGCATTCACATTGTGGAAGAACTTACATTATTTTAAACTTACAGGGGAAAAGGATAATACAGCGCTGGAGGCCAAGCTAAATAAGAAAACCACAATGAAGCCCTCGCCTCCCAAACAACACTTTTCGCAGTATCACTCCTTGCAGTGTAATCAACAAACACGTAGCTGGTTAAGGAAAGCGCGGTTTAATTAATCTAAATCAAGTTGAGTATGTTCTGTGTATATTATGATTTATTATAAGAGCTCCTTTACAGACGTTCTTTTTTCTTTTCCTTTTTTCGCACCCAGAGCTGCGAGAAGAAAATGGCGTCCTTTTGTTCTCGCAGCTCGTGTTCGGCAGCTCTTGCTGACACTTCGGTTCAGCAGAACTTCGTTCGGCAGGGCTGCGAGAACTCTCGCTGTGATTGGCTGGATGTTTAGTGGGCGGGGTTAATTTGTCAGAACCGGGAAGCGAGAATCCAATGTTTACTTCCTAACACCGGTGCGGAAAACGGGAGACAACATGGATAGTTTTGAGGCACCGCTCGCGGCTGTAAAATACTTCGCTGAAGGATTACAAGGGTTAGGGTTCAAAATGTTTGCAATACTGTGACTGATACATTGTATAATAGTTTGAAATCAAATGGCTCGTTTTATTTCTGTAATTCCTTGATTGTTTTGGCTGCTGAAAAAGGAGGCGTGGCAGTTCGGCAGCAACACGTCTTGTGGAGAATGAAATGTCAGAGCCCAGACAAACTTTGTTCTTGTTCTTTTTGCCTCAAGAACAAGAACAAAGTTCTCGCGTCTTGTGGAATATGAACAGGCCTTTACTCATTGGAAACAATGATCGACAAATGAAAGCTATAGATGTTTATTATTGGTAACGCATGAGTCTCTAACGCGTTACCTTCATAATAAAGTAACACAGTAACGTAACAAGTTACTTTTCCAGAAAAGAAACGACCAAACTTAACGAGTTCCTTTTAAAAGCGACGTTACCCAACACTGTTAGAAAGTGACTAAAAGCTAGAGAATATACAGATTGGCTTCTGTTTGTAGAGTTCTTTGTGGTATCCTGAATGCTATTTTCCCTTGCACATGACATGGGTTAGGGCTGCACTCTCTCCCTTCTTCTCTCTCTCTCTGGCAGGTGTAGCGCAGAGACTGCGGCGCTCAATAAACAAATAGCTAACCCATCATTACAGCTTAACTGATGGACTGGCACATCTATTCTGAAATCAGAATGAAGACAACTCTTACCTGGAACACCACCAACAAAGCGGCCAACAATAGGAAGCTGGCGGTCCCCATTTGTTTATGAAGTTTTAATCCTCAATAAATATCCTCAAAGTATCCGCTCAGATAAGGAGGGAAAACACAATATTATTTTCAATTTTGTGTCTCCTTTCGTGGTGATTTTAGGTCCTCTCTTTTCACAGGAGCTCGTAGTAGTCTGGCCTCACTTCCCGCATGACCCCCAGCAAGCCGGGTACTTCACTCAGCGTGTGACGCAGGTGGTACAGGTATGTGCACGTCCAAACAAGGTCAGATGTTGAAGAGGAAGCGACTTGTAGGGGAGGAGGGGCGCGTTTCTCACATTGAGTGGCGCAATCGGGGAAAGGAAAAATGGAGAAAGAAAAAACTGGCCGTTATTCATGGGTATAGTCTTTCTCTGGGCGGAGAAATTCGTTCTTTGCATTCGACCCATGCTCGACGCTGCTGGGCCGACCTGTAGGAGCAGTGGTAAACCGGAGTATCTAGAGGGATCGTAGGAAGACACAGGGAGAACATGCAAACCCCACACAGAAGGCCCCATGTAGGGCTCCAACCCAGGACCTTCTAGCGGGGAAGCTTGGGCACTAACCGCTGTGCCACCGTGTCGCTGATTCCTGTTCAGAGCCAGTGGAGCAGTGTCTTGCTTTACAACAGCCTGACTTCAGCTCATTGGTCAAATCCAGTGTAATAATGACCCTCTGATGGTCTGGTGCACTAGCCTGGCAGAACCAGCCCGACTTCCTCCATGTATCACTTCCCGTGTATCTAATACATGGAGGAGACTGACGGGTCTACTGATGGGTTATGCCCCTCCTTTTGTTGGAATTATACCTGTCCCACTCATTCCTCCATCCATCCATTTTCTCCCACTTGTCCGTTGCCGGGTCGTGGGGGCAGCTGTTGGGCTGCCCAAATCACATAGCCCCAGCCCCTATGGCTCCTCCTGCAGGTGGTGGGTCCACAGAAGGCCCACTCATTCCTTTTCAGATTAAAACAGTATGTAATGTCCATCTGAAGAGAGAAATGGTTATCCTTTGATTGGATACATTTTGTGGTGGTGCGTAGGCAATCTGAGAGACGAAGCAGTAAAAGAGAGAGGATCCTACTCGCATGCTGAGCACAGAAGAAGAAGCAGAAGCAGAAGAAGAAAGAAGTGTATATAGTGCCTGGGGAAGGGTGAATAATAATGAGTAAAGCATAGGCTGATTATTCTGAACTGGTTACGCAACTATTGGAAATTTTAGTTTGGATACTGTCAATTTCAAACACGCTTCCTGTTGGGCTCTTCGTTTTCTAACCTGATGAATCAAGATGGAGGCACAGCGGGACTTTGTGTGGTTAGACAAACAGGATCATCATACCAACGTTTGTGATTTCTTCTTTTGGGACGTTTGACGGTGAATATATTGACTCTTGCCCTCATCACATTTTATCATGTTCAATACTGAATTAGCGCAGTATATCGTTTCAAATCGAATCGGGACGTTCCCACCCCTAAGCCTGTTGCACCAGCTGTTATGAACTTATTTACCAGTAATTCAGGCGCACATGGCCCCCGGGACATGTGCACTGTTCGCAATTTACATGAACCACGAGGAGTATTAAATCTTCATCTTTATTTTGGGAGGAGAGACTGCATTCACACAGAGAATGTTGGCGGTGGGACTGCACAATGCGTGAGCGGGTGGGATGATAAACTGCTGTCCCGCTAACTAAATCATAATTCATTTTCATTCTCTTTTCATGATAATAAAATATCAACAAAACGTACAATGTATTAAATAATGAGTGTTAGGCTAAATGATTTAATGTATGTCTGTCGTACATCATTTGTGCTTGAATACAAACCTTTAAAGCAGCCTGACCTTGTTGCGGAATTCAATTCTGGGTCAGCCTGCAGGTAAAGAGGTCGCGCTGCGGTGGGCCGGCTTTAGATAGGGTGACCAGATTTTCTGAATAAAAAAACTGGGACACTATTTGGGATTTAGTTGCATGATCAACCAGGGAGCCATCCCACGCTAAATATGCGTGTTTAATGTCTTACACCAGGCACCAATCAACATTAACATGATAGACTTCTAATGGACTTTTGCATGGCCCAAAGACATGAATTTTCAAGCGAAGTTTGTACTTTGTGGATCATATTGGCCAAAAACTGGGACACTTGGGACAGATACTGTGTAAAACTGGGACAAATGAATGGTTTTGGAGGAATGTGTGGGGACAGAGGACTCAAAACTGGGACTGTCCCGGGTAAACTGGGACATCTGGTCACCCTAGCTTTAGAGCACCTGCACTTTGGAATGTTGGGGATGCACCGCTCTTTTCTGGAGCGCTGTCATGGAGGATAGGCATATATATATATATATATATATATATATATATATATATATATATATATATATATGGTTCCTTCATAACCAGCTTGGACTTCAGCTGAAGAATTATTTTTGGAAGGAGAGAGCACGTTCCTCTCGCTCTGTGGAGCCCGCAGGACTCCTGCAGTGGAGACGTCCCCATCTTGAGGGATTTGCGGGCGGGGGCGATACTGCACCATGTGGGTACAGGCGCAGACCTCTAGTTGTAGGTGCCCGTTCCCCTGGTTGGGAAACACTGATATAAACAACCTGGAAACTATACACTTATACAGCTAGAGCTCCCTTACTATTTCAGTCGATATCTTGAAAGAACTGTTGCCTCACACTGAAAACAATTGCGCAACCCACTTTTGGGTCCCGACCCACCAGTTGAGAACCACTGCTCTGAAATGAATTAGTAACTCTACCGGAGAACTGTTACTCAGAGTGAGTGTTGTAACCTGGAGGTTTCTCTCTGTCATCATCTACTGATGCCTCACTAGTTCAGGATAAATCTTGCGCAATCGTTCATAATATCCTTTCTCCAGATATGGTCATTGCTTCTGGTAATCTCTATGACTGCGTTTTACTTTCAGTCTGATACAGCAGTCACCATTGTCTCGTTGTCGTGGAGCAGGAGCCAGACTTCTGTATCACAAGAGAGAGAGAGTGCCTCATTTGAGAGGATATGAAGATGTTACATTGCCAATAGCTCAACCCACTCGGAAACGTTTTTATGTGTCAGGAACTCTGGAACAAACTGGATATCCATAGATTTAATGTGAAATTGGGTATTTTGTAAGATATGAAACGTCAATCCTTGAACTCCATTGAAGACGATATACCAACCCCACGGCAATAGACTTAATTTGTACCCACTCCCCCTCAGGACACGTCAGGAGGAAGGGAGCACATCTGGCACACAGGAGTTCCCTGCAGTAGCTGACAGAAGCAGCCTCTAAAGCTGAATATTATCGGGGCAAATACTTTGGTTGTATCTCCGTCCTTGAGTTCATGTGGGTGTGTTGTCTGTCTCCCTCTCCTTCCACCGCGTCTCTCTCACACTCAAACGAGACCAGTGTCCTCCTTATCGCCGCTGGAATGTAACTATAAGGGCTGTCAATCACTGCACAAGACCCGCCTCTGCTCGGATGAAGGATTCTGATTGGAGCTGTTTGAATTTGGACCTTTCGAACCAAATCACGCTTGATTTCTGACAACACTGACGAAACACTTCCCCAGAATGTCCCGTGTTTTCACTTGTTCCATCAGTGCTCAGATTGTCTTCACAGAGCTGGTCAGAAACTTCAGTGCTTTTTTTGAGGAGCTGTACTTTACTTGAATAATGTTTTGGTTGAGAACTTATTACTTGTTTCAGTCCACTGTGTTTATATTAACAGTTCTTGAGTCCATGTGTTTTGTTCATTTTAAAAGCCTTATAGTAATGCACACTCCAGAACAGTAGGTGGCACTGTGGGGATGGAAATGTGAAAAGCTGCAGATTCACACAAGGAACAAGGTTTGTCCCCGTCGAGTTGCTGTACAGAGGGTGAATACAGAGGAAACCTGGCTGCCTTCCGTCTCCTCTGATCCTCCGAAACGGTGCAGCACATCCTGGGTTTGTCCCTGTTTCAGAGCGTGGTGTCCTGCACTGGTCAGTTCCTCCTCCTCCTGCGCAGCTCTACAACAGTCTTTCACCATCGTCTGGGAAGAGCTTAGCTGTTAATCTGTTTTATTCTCCAGTGAACGTCCATTAGCCAGAACAATAGAAGGCACGTATCGCTTAGCTGTGAGTCTCGCCCGGATACCTCCTCGTGTGTCCCTTTTTGTTTCCTGTAGCGCCTCTTAACTGCACGCAACTGCAGATCTTTACACCAGTGTCCAGCTTGATTTGGTGCTGCATTTTATTCGGGCGGGGCTTGGCATTTTTTGTTCATACATAAATACAAACCATTTAAAGGCACAATGTTATGTGATGAATAAACCCTTAAAACAACAAGCAGGCAAAAGCACATTTTGGGAAAATTAGTGAGGTAAAATCTCCTTGCTGAACCAACTAACAAAAATCCACCACTAACTAATGCTAACACCACAATAAAATGGGTTGGAGTTTGTTGCCTACAAAATGCCAGTCAGCATTATGATTTGCTTAGTAATAGTAATGTGCATTATAGCATTAATATTAATATTCTCCGCTCAGAGAAAGACTATACCTATTAATATTTTATTTTGTATTCTATACAGAAGCTATCGTCTTAACAATCAGTGATTAGCACGGCATAACAAAAGACTTCTTCTGATGATTGTGGGGGAGGGGTGCGTGTGATAAACCACAAATATTCCTCCTCATGCTTCCTCAGCCTCCCTGAGTGGGGTGGCACCTGGGGTGGCCCAGCAGAAATCAGGGACCCCTGGCCACCCCCAGAAAGGCCACTGTTGCAATGAGGGCCAAGGAAACTACTTTGACATAACAAAAATGGCAGAGGGCAAACATTTGTGTAACTAGGCGATTTAGATCCAGTTTGGATCTGCGAAAACGCCCCAGTCTCAGTCTGGTTCTGATTTAGTCCCACTTTAGTCCTGTCTAACTTAGTGATGGGCAGAAGATACTTACGTGTGACACTTTTACCTGTACTGTACAGGTCGCACTCCTGTTATGAGGCAGTATGGTGCTAAACAGCGACATCTGGTGGTCATGTTTTACAGCAGCGCGTCTAAACAAAAACGTCAACGCAGCTGCAACTTGTTTTATCCTTTTTTTCCTTTTTTTTTTTTACTTTAGATAAGAATTAGCATTTAAAAGTGGACTCTGAGCGAAATGCTAAATCATATTCAGTTAAGTTTCTGCTCTTTGAGGGATTGGGTATGCGACCAATGGCCACTCGGCTTTATCGTATAATGTGATAATGATGGAGAAAACACCGAAAACATCCCTCGCCACAGCACCATCATTGTGTGAGGAGGAGTTTACACAGGGCCGGTCAAATGTGCTGTAAACAAAATGTGCGCGTTTGTATCAACAGGCTCAGATAGCTTAAGGCATTTGTGTGGGGGTGGGTTTCGGGTGGTGCACGTGCTTTGGGTGGGGGGTAATTGGCTGAGAGTTTGTTTTGGCGGTTAAACCTGCCTCCAGGTGGATTCCTGGAGACAATGCCCCCCCACCCCCTCCTTTGACCTCAGTAAACAAGGCCCAGAGGTTTTCCGTCTGTTGGGCAGAGAAAGAGAGTTAGATTCTCGTTAACACAATCGGTTAAAGTTTATACAAAAGGTTCGAAAATAATACTTTTGCAACACTTTTGTCAATGTCTTTGTGTGTTTGTAAATGAGGATTGGTTCTAACACATCTGACCTGATCAAAATAAAGGTAAAAGAGAGGCGCCTGCTCTTCCTCTCGTTATTTCCCTATGAGTGTTTTGTCCAAATGAATAAATAGCTCACAGTTACTGATGGACAGTCACTTGCATCTGGTTAAAAACATCACGTCAGGAGGAAAAACGTCACATTTTTGTTGTTAATTGCTAGCGCGAAATAAAAATGATAGTAGCTCCTAGATTTTGGGATGTATTGCTCAATGTCTTTAGTGTGTAAACGTTTATCACCGAGGGCTGCATGTTGAAGTGTAAACAGCGTGGACGGCCCCGGATCGCTCAGTGCAGTTAAACATTCACCCGGGTGCGAGAGGTTTAAACAGTTCTCCACATCTTAAGAACCTTAATGCAACTCTGTTCCACCATAAAATTGTAGTTTTTGAGTCTTTAACTGTGAACGTTCATGAGCTCTAATATAACACACACATCGACACTTTGGGGGTGGTGTCTATGGAGGACCATGGCTGTCAAAAGAATAAATATATAATATAAATAAATCAATGAATACATATATTCATTCATTTTCAATAAATTGCCATTTTTATTTAAATACAGATAAAATATTTGCAATGAAAAGCATTTATTGTAATAAGTGCATTTATTTTATCTACATATGCCATAGCGCAGCGGCCCACGACTATTGTCCATGGGCCAGGCCAGATATTGGTACCACCCAAGCAAAGGCTATCAATGATTATTAGGTAGGTCCATATCTGAGCGTTATATTTTGTAATGAGCCTCTTCAGAGTTACAGCTTTATCGTTATCAGCTCTTGAAGTGTACCCCCCATGTCGAAAATGTTACTTTAGACACTGGTCCATATTTTGGTTTAGGGCATTTCCAGCCCATTAGATAATACTGTAATTTACACCATTATATTTGGTATCATTGTAACAAACACATTTTCATGTTCCGTTTGAGCCCAAATTCATACACTGTGACAAATGCTGTGGTAACCATAGCTCCTCAAACTCAAACATGACGACATTTTTTCACCATTTTCGCCAATACAGTTTTACTACGTTTAACGCTGAGACTTCCAGGAACATCACAGACACAAATGTCATATACTGGGAAATTCTCTAGACTCTGAGGATTCAGGAAATGTATAACATGTCTGTACTTTCTCAGCTTAAGGCCTCACTGTGAGCCACAAAGTAAAAGATTGTGAGTCTCTCCCATAGAAATAAGCCTACAGTATATCTGCCAAAGGTTGGAACAGCAGGTGAGACCTTCTGTCCAGGACCGGCGCAATACAACTTGAAATTACATTTATTGAAATTACAATTATGCTGTATCAAATGAACTATATCCTAAATCCAAAATCGATTCTGATTTAGAAGAGCCAGGTTTGACAAACACAGACTTTGAGCTTAATTCCGTAAACTCAAAGTAGTGACGCGAAAAGTTAGGCCTGACCGGCTGTGACCCAAACGATAAGTCAAATAACGAGTCAATGATTATAATAAGGACATCCGTGGATCCAAAGATTCAATTTCGTTCAACTTGGTTCAAGTTGGCTAACTTGTTTGTTATTTTATTAGCCTATTTAAATAATGTAAATCACTTATAATCTGATATAAACTACTAGATACATTGTTCTATAAAAACCTGATTTAAAAATGTATAATGTTGTAATGTTGGTCTTGTTATCTTTATAGACTTTGCCATCTGGCTTAAGGCACGTGACACATC
Source organism: Proterorhinus semilunaris (assembly GCA_021464625.1). Lineage (NCBI taxonomy): Eukaryota > Metazoa > Chordata > Actinopteri > Gobiiformes > Gobiidae > Proterorhinus > Proterorhinus semilunaris. The sequence continues at coordinate 5,458,177 of CM038357.1, forward strand.
TAATTTTTGTATGTAGGCTGTTATTATTTCTATTAATTTTCTTTGTTTCTATAGTTACATGTTAACTAATTCATTGAAAAACTAACTTTAATGTATTAGGTTTTTTGGGTTTGATTTAGTCTATAGACCGGCCTGCAGAACACCATTCGATTTCTTTGATACAGCATATTTTATATTTTATATATTGCCTACTGTGCAACTCAAAGCAAACATAAGCTGACTTTATTATTTCTGTAGTAGCTGTTAAGCTCCAGAGGAACCGCCCTGCAGAGCCCAAAGTGTTAATAGTGTCAGTTCTGTGCAGCTTGTATCTGGAGGATAGGACGTACTTTGTCGAAATTGGCAACTGTGTCTCAGACAAAATTTCCATGACCTGTGGAGTCCCCCAGGGGTCAATCTTGGGACCCCTCTTATTCAACTTGTACATGCTTCCATTGGGTCAGCTAATAAACAGCAACAATGTGTCGTACCATAACTACGCAGATGACACTCAGATCTACGTGTCACTGACGGCAGGTGAACATGGGCCTGTAGATACTCTCTGTCACTGCATCGAACAGATCAGTTTGTGGATGCAAAACAACTTTCTCCAACTAAACTCAGACAAAACTGAGATCATTGTTTTTGGCCCACAGACACAAAGACAAAGTGTTATCAGTCACCTTGAGTCTCTCTCTCTAAAACCAAAAAATCAGGTTAGAAATCTAGGAGTAATCATGGACTCAGACCTGAACTTAAACAGCCACATCAAAGCAATAACATCATCAGCTTTTTACCATCTGAAAAACATTGCTAAGATCAGAGGAATAGTGTCAAAACCAGACTTGGAGACACTCATCCATGCATTTGTCTCCAGCAGGTTAGACTACTGTAACGGCCTGCTCACTGGCCTTTCTAAACGAGCTGTTAGACAGCTGCAGAACATCCAGAACGCTGCTGCTCGAGTCCTGACAAGAACCAGGAAATATGACCATATTAGTCCAGTGCTCCGGTCTCTGCACTGGCTTCCTGTCACTCAGAGAATAGAATTTAAAACAGCTCTGCTTGTGTACAAGTCGTTTCATTGTTTAGCACCAAAGTACATCTCTGACATGTTAGAGCCGTATGAACCATCTCGGGCCCTGAGAACTTCACGGAGGGGTCTCCTGGTGGTTCCCAGAGTCAGGACTAAACACGGTGAGGCTGCGTTTCAGTTTCATGCAGCTAAAATCTGGAACAGTCTTCATGAGGATGTGAGACAGGCCTCAACTCTGACAATGTTCAAATCCAGGCTGAAAACAGCTCTTTTTACCCGAGCATATGAAAACTGAAAGTATTTTATCTGCACTCTTGCCTTTTACTGTCATTGATAAATGTTTATGTTGGATGTTTTAATGATTGATTTGATCTGTTTTCTTGTAATTTTATGCAACTGTGAAGCACTTTGAATTGCCTTGTGTATGAATTGTGCTCTACAAATAAACTTGCCTTGCCTTGCCTTGCCTTGCCTTGTAGTCCTGGTTTAGTTATTATTATTATTATTTTTTCTTACGACAGAAATAATGAAAAAAGCTGTTTTACAAATTAAAATCAAGCCGTACTGCATTACCTTACAGACGTCGAGCACTTCTGTTCCGCTCTGACGACACAATGGAACAAGTCAGTCGTTTTCCAGGAGAGGGCGTTTTCCTCAGAGAGCAGGTTTTTGTTTATTTCAACCTGGATTGATTCAGACAGACAAACGCAGTGATTAGGAAGATTTATTGACATCATGTGTGTATATTATTTTTGGCGATCAGACCCTGGCAGTAGACATGGATATATGAATTAAAGTCAGTATGGATGAGCAGGTTGGAGTTAGGGAGGTCTTCCTCGGAGCCTGGACACTAGTGGTGGTGTAGGAGACCGGCGAAGGTAGAAGTGGGGTGAAGCCATGGATGGAAGAGGCGGTGAAGGGGTGGAGGTGGGTCGCAGCACAGCTGGAACGCAAACGAACCATGATTGCTGGAGGCTTAAAAGCAGGACCAAGGGCAATGATTGGCTGCTGCCGAGGTCTTACGTTGATGGGCTGAGGTGGAGGTGTGACCCTCACAGTCCCGCCCTCTTCCGGCCCTTTGGTGGGAGCCGGAAGTAAAAAATACCATTTAATCCGTTTAGTTAAAATAGTAAGAGTTTAAAAGCACTAATCAGCTATGTGCAAAAATGTAAACTGAATATTTATCTAAAACCTTATAAACTGAAAAGTCATTTCACCGTATTTTCAAGTGCTTTGTGTGGTTTTCTTTTCTTCTTGGTCGCGTGGTCGCTTCTAACTTCACCCCGTTTGGAGCCATAGGAATATACTGGGAGAGGCCAAATGCTGACAACATCTTTGGTCGTTTTGCGTGACTGAGCGCACGCACAAAGACCAGACAGGTACGCATCAACTCGTCTAAGCTCATAAGAACATATCTCAGTGTGGAAAAAAACGGTGGCCCGTTCCTTTAAACACTACTATGTGGCATGGAAAAAATATTGAATGTCCTGCGTTCCCTTAGACACCACTGTGCAAAGTTTTTACAACAACTGAATGATAAAAAAAAAAAAGGTTGATTTGATCTTATGAAGAAATTGGCACAAAAATTCAGCCTTGTTTCAATATTGATAATTCTAGTTGATGTGATGTTGTTTCAATGTGCAGCTCAGTGAAAGATCAACGTTGTATCAACATTCAACACAGCGAGCAACTGTTTCAACATCAGAAATCGATGGTGATTCAACCAAAAACCCTGACGCTGGATCAAAGTTGATTCTACGACCTCCGATTGCTCCTCCTCCCCTATAAGTCACTTCCATTTCAACGCCTGACCTTGTTTGGACCTAAAATCACCACGAAGAAAGACACCAAATTGAAAGGAATATTGTTTTTTCCCTCCTTATCTGAGTGGATTCGTTGAGGACTGTTATTGAAGATTAGGATTAAAGATTATAATCAAATGGGGACCGCCAGCTTCCTATTGTTGGGCGCTTTGTTCGTGGTGTTCCAGGTAAGATTTGTCTCTCATCACGCCACAACTTGACTTCAGATTTGCAAGTTTCCTGTCGTCCATTAGTTAAGCAGTCGAGCGCCGCGTGTCTCTGCGCTACACCTGCCTCAGACAGCGAGGAGGGGAGAGAGTGCAGCCGTAGCCCATGTGCATGGGGAAAATACAGCATTCAGGATACCAACAGTGGTGGAAAGTAATGAAGTAAACAGTAAATATTTTCTTCACTTGAGTAACTTTATACTTTTTACTTTTACTTACATTTCAGAACAGGTATTTTCTACTCCTGCATTTTTTTATTTGGAGTAAAAGTACTTCCATCCATCCATCCATTTTCTTCCACTTGTTCGTTATAGCGCCTCCTGCAGGTGGTGGGTCCACAGAAGGACGGCCTCACGATTAAACGCGCCTGTTGGTCTCTCATAAGGGGCTTCTGAACTGTGCTGTGATTCAAACACATTTTGTGTTTGGTTTAGTCCTACTGTAGACCCAGTTTATTGCTAGTTTAGACCTGGTTTTGTCCCGATTCACAGGTTCTGGTGCTGCCTTGGTGTAGTCTTGATTTAGTCCTGGTTTAGACCAATTTTTAGACAACGTTTTACCCTGGTTTAGCACTGGTTCAGACCCGTTTTAGTCCTGGTTTAGACTTGGTTTGAGAATGTGTTAAAAGCTTTGGAGTAGAAATGTGTCCTAAAGGGACTGTACGGAGTTTAAAAATGCAGCTGATCAGCAGATCTCATCTCGCATGACATACAAGAAGCTCAGCCAAATACTGTACAGAGGAGCTGTGCCATGGAGACATTTAAAAACAAGTAAAAGCTCAAACTTTATCCTATAATGTACAGGAAGCCAATGGAGAGCCACTAACACAGGGGTGATATGCTGTCGCTTTTTGGTCCGACGAATTGAACGCTGATCAAGACCAATGTGCACAGAATTACAATAATCAAGTCGCGAAGTTATAGTAAATGCATGAATGGCTTTCTCGAAGTCACAGGCAGGTAGATAATCTTTGACCTTGCTGAGAGTTTTAAGGTGGAAAAAGCTTGATTTAACAACATAATGTATGTGTTTCTCAAATTTAAATTCATGGTCCACGAACACTCCTTGCCTAAGGGTGACAGAAGGAGGCCAGAGGGCCAATGGCACTGTCACAATTGTCCAGGACATCTGAATTTCCAAACGTTAAAATGTCGGTCTTATCTTTGTTTAGCCTTAAAAAGTTGGCCTCCATTCATAACTTCATTTCTTGGAGACAATCCAACAAAGGCTTTTATGACCCCTTAGAGCTAGACTTTAGTGGCATATAGATCTGCAATTAATCAGCATAAAAATGATTACCAATTCTGTGCTTCTCTCAAATTTGTCCATGGGGTAGAAGATACAGAGAAAATAACAAAGGACCCAAAATGGACCCTTGAGGCACTCCACAATGACGAGGTGACACAGAGGAGAAGCATGGGCCCACATTAACTGAGAAACCTCTATCTGCAGTTGAAGCCAAAGATAACTCTGTAGACGTGTCAGGAGGCAGGCCCAGATTATGTGTGCAGTGGCCGATGTGAAAACAGGGAGAACCGATCTCGCAACCGAAATGATGTCCCAGTCCCTGGTATAACATCAACCTGTCCAGGGACTGTAGGTAGAAATTAGCTTTTCTTTCCGCTATAACCTGGCACATGACATCTCTCCTTTTTTTAGATTAATGTCTTTTGTGCATTGTCCCTGATCAATAATAAATTCAAAGTCAAATGATCTTATCTTGTAAATGAGATGTTGCTTGACTTCATAGTTCGTATTTTAGCTGTTTTTTTCCCTTATACCATTTGCCCTGGAACCTCTGAATGATTCCAAAACCCCCACCAGAAGGCAGAGTTTGTCCACATTTGTTCTCATCACGGCTTACAAAACCTTTAATGACGTTCTGGGGCTACATTAGCTTTAGCACGCGGATCAACTGATCATCTTTTGTTTCCCCAGAGTCCAACTACCCTCGGCCAAGAAGCACCCAGCCGCCACATGAGGGGAACTGTAAGCCCAATAAATGTTGTTACAATAACAAGTTTGATTTATGCTTTATTTTTAACTGTGCAAATATTTCAGGTGGAGGAGGATGTCCCAGTGATTTATTTCCCCAGAGCCACCGAGGGGCTGAAGAGGAGGAAGAGAGAGTGGTTGATCCCAGACATCAACTTACCCGAACGTGACAACGGACCTTTCCCAAAGGAAGTGTTTCAGGTGAGAAACTGCAGAGGCGTGGCTCAAACCTGGGCGCCATTTTGGGTCATGTTTCTAAGACGCAGACTGGACAAAGCTGAAGGTGTTTCTGTTCTTTGTTCATGCGAAAACGGATGGAATTACTTCATGAGTCCCACATTTGTTTTCTCTTTTGTAGAATAATTGTTGAATAGATATAAATGTAGTGAATATAAGATGACAGTAATTTGATGTGAGGCTTAAAAGATTAGGTTTGCGAAAGAAAGATTAAGTCTGTAAACGAAACAGTAAAATGTTTTGTTTTTGCTGCTTTTCCCCCTTTAGATCCGTTCGAGTGATGACAAAGACAAAAAGATCTACTACAGCATCACGGGCCCCGGGGCCGACCAGCCGCCTGTCGGTCTGTTCCTTATGGACAAATACACAGGCATCTTGTACGTGACCCAGCCACTGGACAGAGAGGCCAAATCCAACTACACTGTGAGTAAAACCAGGGGTTTCAAGCTTTAACATAAATAAAAATACAAAAGATTCATTTATCAGTGGGGTGAGGAATAAGAGCTTTTTTGTGAAAAGATACAGATTTGGTCTCAGCCCAAACCATTAAATCTGTTCAGTGCACAATGTGCTAAACTTATTTCTCTCTGTCTGTAGTTCCTGGCTCACGCTGTGGCGGAGGGCGCCGGTTCTGTCGAGAACCCCATGGAGGTAAAGGTGATCGTGATCGACATGAACGACAACAAACCCATCTTCACTCAGGACATGTACACGGGAGAGGTCGCCGAGTCGTCGCCCCTCAGTAAATACAACTCAGTCATTTATGACTGTGACGTTTTGTGGTTTTGAATGAACGTTTATTTCCGCACCAAAAGAGACACAAAAAATCGGCGACAATGACAGAAAACTTTTCCTCTATAACAAAGGTTTCAAATTCATATCCAGTTTGTTCTTATCCCTATTCACCTGCAGCGTCTCGTCATAAGTGCATTTTCCTCTGTTTCCCTGCTACAGTGCGGTGACCGATAGTGTGATTGTGGTATAACAATAAAGTGACATCCCAAACTTCTAACTCAACTGAACTCTACAATCACAATACATTTTTTCAAAACCATGCAGCTTAAACCAACTGTATTTCTTTCTGCTGTTTATAGATTTTGCGATCCTGCAGGTGAAAGCCACAGACGCGGATCAGGAGTGGACGCAGAACGCAGAGGTCCGCTACAGAATCCTGAACCAGGAACCGAAATCTCCATCTGACGACATGTTCACTATTAACCCTGTCAACGGCTTCATCCGGGTCAACGCCAACGGGCTCGACAGAGAGGTACGGACTGTGAATCTCTTACACAGAATCGACCACAGCTTTCTACAAGAGAGCAGGTTGTTCATTGTAAGGTTCATCTTTAACTCACTGTGGATCTTGTCTCTACAGAAAACCCCCAACTACACTCTGGAGGTGGAGGCGGCGGATATGGAGGGAGAGGGACTGACCGGGTTCACGAAAGTCATTCTCACAGTGACGGACAGCAACGACAACGCCCCGATCTAGGTCTTCGTTTAATCCCAGTTTAGTTCTAGTCCAGTCCTGAGGGGTTTACTACTAAGCTGTTTTAGAGGGTAGCCAGGGTAAGTTTAATGTTAACCCTGGTTTTGCCGTACTTGTGGCTGACGCAGATTGTAGATGACTACATGAAAAAGGCTTACAGGCCTATATCGTTCACATAATACTGTGAGTGTTGCATTGAAGCTGTAATAAAGTTTGTTAACAAAATGTGAACATGCTCCTTATGTGCTGCCTGACTCAGACTTGTGCCGTTCATGGCGCTGTATAATACATTTGTCATGAGTTCTCTTGTTTCCCATGAACGCGCTCACAAATCCTTAAAGAAAGTCAGGGTGCTCAAACGCTTTGTAACCTTGGAGGTGCTGGAAACCCCTTCCTACGCGCAAATGTAACAAGTCCAATAGATTTAACTGATCAGAGACTGTAATTTTACTTGCGGAGTTAAAGAGTTGATGTGGTGGAAATGGCAGATTATTAGAACTGTTGAAAGTAGAAGAAAGTTGTGGGATTTTGGAAAAGTTGCAATGCGGCGCTGATTTCGTGAACTTTGCTTGATTTTGCTTTGATAGTTGCGATCGCAAAATTCTGGAGGTGCTTCTTATGGTTTGCTCCAGCTGAATGGAAGGATGGGTCAAATAAAGAGGACACATTTTCCTTCTGGGACAATTAGGGACCTAAACGTACATCGCTTACCCTCTGATCCAGCTTCATTGTGAAGGCACAAGGTCGACTTTGTGTCCAGTCTCTTCACGTCTTGCTCATGTTTCAGTTTTCAGCCACTGTGGCGGAGAATAAGGAGGATGCTCATGTGGTGAAGATGTCGGTCACGGATGACGACGACGCCCACACTCCGGCCTGGAACGCCAAATTCACCATCGTTGACGGCAATAAAGACGGGCTGTTCACCGTGGCAACCGGCGCCAACAAACAAGAGGGCATCATCACCACAGCTAAGGTACTGATCACATCATGATACGTCAATAATGACGGTTCCACTATAATCGGATAATTTTCTTATTGAACACTTCTCCCCGTCGTCTTTAGGGCTTGGACTTTGAGAAGACCTCCACCCACACTCTGCTGGTGGCTGTGGATAACGAGGTCCCCTTCGCCGTGATCCTCCCCACCTCCACCGCCACGATAACGGTCACCGTGCTCGACGTCAACGAAGCTCCGACAGTCGACCCCGCCGTTGTTGTGTCATAAAAGCTGTCTAAATGTTGTCGTCAATGATGGGGAACTTGTAGGCACCATATAAGCCTGTATAATTATTCTTTAAATCTGAGTTTTACTGTAGAGAAGTGGTCGGCAATGTCCGGCTCAGGGGACACTTTTGGCCCGTTGCCAATATTTTTTGGCCCGCCAGAGGATATAAAAGATTAAAAATGTTAAAAAGCCTAACAGAGACTTAATTGTTCTTTATCCGCATGTTTTGGGGAGACCTAATTTGACTGGTTTTATTATGTTGTGGCCACCAGGGGGCATCGGCAAGAATGCAATATGGAGATGGTTCAGAGTTTGTCTTCTTTATTGAATAGTGAAACAAGGGTGGTCCTATTTGTGTGTGGTTCTGTAACACAGATAAAAATATATGTATACATTCTAATGTCATAAAATATAAACACAAATGTAACAAGCGAACAAGCGAAGATAGCTTTGTCATGTGCTAATGGCTATGGACAGGCCGCAAGGCAGAGAGACCTAGCATAGTTAGCAGATGGATAAATTGACCTATAATATTGTCAGAACACATCCTACAGCACGCACAAATTATACACAATATATTGAAGCTGTATAAAGTTCACTTGAGGTGGGTGTGCTCATGTCTTCTCACCGATACTTACGGTTTTATAATTAACGCACACGGACATAACCACGAGGTCCGTGCCACACCCGATAACTAAAGAGAAAAGTGAATAGCTCTACAGACGTAGCACTTACAACCAAACATGTTTGAGCCTAACTTGTAATTGGCTACGTGTCAATCAAACTATAAAGAATGCATGCACCGAGTCCTTTGTCACAGCCGCCCCCAAATTTGTCAACAAATTTGAATCCTAAGAAGGACTAGCTGTGTCAGAGTCTATATCTGGGATGGCGGGCAGAGCTACCAGGCGGGCTACAGGTCTTGTGTAGATCTTCTCCTTCACCTGTACTTCAGCAACTCGAACCCGTCCGTCATTTCCAGGGAGATCATTGGAAACTCTACCAACAGGCCACAGTGCTCTCGGTAACTGTGGATCCATTACCATCACTGTGGTTCCAACTTGGAACTGTCACTGGACTAAAAGCCTTAAAATCCGGGAAGATATAATAAGATCCTAGTTCATGGATCTGTCAGATATCCGGAAAGTATCCTGGCAAATCCGGGAGGATCTGATCTGTCACATATCCTGACATATGCATATCATTTTTCTTTCCAGATTCCATAGACAGAACTTCAGACTTCTGCTGTATGCAGGAGGCATATCATGTTCTGAAACTCAAATATGTAGAGAGAACATAACACATATGGAAAATTATTATTACAATTACAAAAAATGATGATTAAAATATGAGTTCATTATTAATTACTCTAATTCTAAAACAAACCGATGTCATTTGTTTGTGCTGTAGAGTCATATAGAGATATAATTATTATATCGAGCAGAGGTCTGAAGTTCTGTCTCAAGCAGAAGCGCCATGACTTCCTTCTTCACTTCTCAGTCTGTGACTGATGAGCAACAAGGCCTCAGCCTTTTTACTGGAAACAAAGAGCACATTGCATTTAGCATCATGTTAATGTCAGTCATGGTGTCTGACCTAAAGTCTAACTCTGAAGAAAACAAATTCACATTTACACTGAGAAGGTTGGAAGGGCGCCCCCTTGTGTCCAACTGCGTCCAAATGCCTGGACCAAAACTGGCACCCTGATGACGTTGAAAAATAAGTGGTGTGAAAGCAAAAAGGCAGTTTGAAGGGGCGACAGTGGCGCAGATGGTAGAGCGGGTCGTGCACATTGTCGTTGTGTCCTTGGGCAAGACACTTCACCCTCCTTGCCTCCAGTGTCTGCGTACACTGGTGTATGAATGAGAGAGTGAATGGGCCCCCTATGAGAGACCAACAGGCCCGTTTGGAACTATGAGGCGGTCCTTCTGTGGACCCACCACCTGCAGGAGGAGCCATAGGGGACAGGTGCTATGTGACTTGGGCAGCTCCGGCGGCTGCCCCCACGACCCGGCAACGGACAAGTGGGAGAAAATGGATGGATGGATGGATGGATGCTTCATTTGAAATACTGACAAGCACATACTTTGTGGCAGTGTTGTGAAATCTGCAGCCAAATGTAGCAGTAGGACCTAGAGTGTCCTGCTGACTTGGAGTTCACATCTGCCCCAGGATGATTGTTGCTTCTGCTTCTGCAGGTACAAGATCGTGAGCGACCCGGCCGGTTGGCTGAACGTGCATAAAGACACAGGTTTAGTGACGGTGAAGTCTGAGATGGACCGAGAGCATCTGTTTGTGAAGAATGACGTCTACACCGCTTTGATCGGGGCCTACGACGATGGTACCTTTTTTAAATTATTTTCGATGTTGCACAAAATGACAAACGCGCATGATTCAGTAATATCATTTCAGTGCTTTTCTTTATCCAGTATTTTTCTCTCTTCTCAGACGTGGTTCCGGCCACAGGAACTGGGACTCTGGAGATCAAACTGGAGGATGTGAACAATAACGCTCCCGCCATCGAAGAGCGAGACATCAGGGTCAGTCAAACATACCAGTGTTTCCTAACTTGGGGTGCAGGGGGTAATGATCAACAAAAGAATGTACAACTGAATATTTAAATGTAAAACAATGTTGGTAACAAAGTGTTTCGCTGTGAAAGGTTTGCATTTGAGAGTCATTTGCCCAATGACTTCCTCTTGCTGTTGAGTGTGTGCAGATTTAAACTTCATACTCACCCCTCGTCCTGTGCTTCCAGGTGTGTAACAAAGATCACAGGAACATCACAGGAAGAATATCTGGCTGTAGAAAGCTTAGAACAATTAGAAACCAGGCTTTAAAGTTGTTTTTAACGTGTCTAAAGTGCAATGCATTCCAATGGGGGACTAGCGGGTATATGGTTTAACTGGTTTCAACTCCAGGCAGTAGTCATTCATCCAGATATGGGCTTTTAAATGCGAGGGCCACCTTGAGGACCGACCAAATAGGGTTGTTTTAGTCATTGTTAATCTTGACAACATATTTTAATTTAGTTTTAGTCTTTTGACGAAAATGTAATTCAATTTTAGTCGAGTTTTAGTCAAAAAAATATCTTAAATTTTAGTCAAGTTCTAAATTTAAGACACATTTAGTCGACTTTGTATTAATAATATTCATTATAATCATATTTAATCGAGGTCCTCTGCTTCATGGAGCTGCTCCCTCATGAACAAAGCTCAGAGCTGCTCCTTTGGCAGTGAATTTACATGATATGAGGCTCTTTCAGACGGTCAATAGAAGTTTGGATGATTTTAGTCTCTCCTTTCCATTTTTATTTTGTCTTATTTTAGTCGACTAAAATATCACTTTGACTAAAATTAAGACTAAATATTTTAGTCGACGAAATTAACACTGGTTTCAGTCCAATACGCAAATAGACTATAATAACATAAAAACATTAAACTAGCAACAAAATAGCAGCAGTTATGTCCGTGAAAACATTTCTCCCCGTTACAGTAATGCATATCGGGCGTGGTCATGTTTAGTGGGTCGGATTGAAGCATAACAGCTTTCATTCATGGCAAATAAGTGAACCGTTAAAGCCTGCATTACTGAACACGGCCACTTGGAGACTAGTGACACCACATCCAATCAGGAGTCGAGCTCCGCCCACATGACTCGGGCGAGGGACTACGAGCGGAGAGACTGCTAATAGTGTAATTTCATGAAAATTAACCAATTTAACCTTTTTAACCCCGCCTTAACCCAGCAAATTTTCTCCAGGTGTCCAGGCATTACCCAAATCTAAAAGCTTCTTGAAAAAAGCGACAATGACGACGCAACAAAAAAGTTACAAAAATGCGACAAAAACAGATATGAAAAAGTGATAACAATGCGGCAACAACGCATGGAAACACAAAGAGGAAAAATTTTAGATCCATTTTGTAGGTCTTAGCTTTCAAATGAGGCATTGTATTTGTTCTCCAAAAGGCGGCCCGTGGGCCAATTCCGGCCTCTGAGACAATTCAATCCGGCCCACGGCTTGTAGAGCGCAAATTCCTGAGTCTGTCATAAAAAAAGTAAGTCTTAGCCCATTTCTGTGCGGAGTTATGGATTTTAAAGAAAGAACCAGAATGCTCACTCCAGCCACTAGGGGGCAGCTTAAATGAACATGAAAAGAATTTTACTCGTGTCCAGCACTGACATAATAAGAGATCAGGATATAAACAACACATTATAGCCACGTGGTAAACGGACAGTTTGACGGCTGTGGCTACAATAGTAGTTTACCACCACCAAGTGTGGAGTGAATGAATAATGACTACAGTGCAATACAAGTATAAGCCGTTTTTGTCAGGCTCATTATTATCCATTTATTGAAAATGTTTCCTCAATAGTATTTTCCTAATTAAAACATATTTTACTGCAGTTTTTGTTTATGGACCCCGGCAATACACTCCCGATACGTTTTGGCCCCCAGGGAAATTCACTTGGAGACCCCTGGCTTATCGCGATACGGATATTGCGTCACCCAAAGTTGCATTACCGATAATTTAGCTACTTATTGTGCACATCTGACTTTATAGCTGCAAAACACCCGTCCTCGTCATGAAATAAGAGCACATGGGTTTAAAACAAGCCCTAAGTGTGTGTAACATGACTCCCCTTCACTCCCGCTCTGTTTTAATGCTCGCTTCACATATTGAGATGGAGTGCAGCTTTGCGCTAAGTGCTTCTTTTAGCCTTAACCGCTCCATCCATCCATCCGGCCGCCGCCACTGCGCTGTGATGAGTAACGCGGAGGAAGAGGAGATACCATCACTCCCTCACCCCCCCACGCCGAGGTCCGGAGGAGGAGGAGGAGGAGGAGGAGGAGAGCTCAAGACAAAGACGGGGTTTGTCCACAGTCTGTCGGCGATGAGTGAAAGATGGAGGAGGACACCAATGGGTTTCCGGGGAAAGAGGAAAGAAGAAGCACAGCCGGATAATGGAGTGGAATTGGAACATAAAGTATATAAATGAACCCCTTAACCCCTTCCTGAACCGAGCATATCAATTATTGTCCAGTTTGGCTTTACCCAAATCTAAAAGCGTCTTGAAAGAAGCTTAATAATAGCGACAAATGTTTTTATTTTATTTTATTATTTTATTTTATTTATGTAGTATGTGCTTGTGTACATGTATGTTGATATATATGTATGTGGGTATATATAAGTGTATTTGTGTATGCGTGTGTGCGCATGTATGTGTGTGTATGTATGTATATTTATATATTTTTTTATTATTATATATATGTCTATTAAGTATATGTCTATTTTTTTCCACTGGGTGTTAAAAAAAAGAAAAAAGAAATTGCATATATATTGTGTTAATTCTGAAAAACTAATTGTGTAATTATAATATGAAACATATGGCACAATAAAGTAACACACACAAAAAAAGCGACAAATACAAGGATGGAAATGCAACAATAATACAATAAAAAAGCAACAAAAACACAACCAAAAAGTGTCATACAACAAAAAGCAACAAAAATGGTACTGGAAAAGCCACAAAAAGTGACAAAAACTCGACAAAAAAAACAGAAACCGAATTCTGAAATGCATGTAAGTAATTACTTTGAAAAGGGGTTAGGCACTTAGAAGCTCACTTGCTTCGGCCGTACTCCTTTTGAGTTATTTATTTATTTATTTTACAGTGGAAAGATGTAACTATGCAGGCTATGTTTGTAAAAGAAATAATAATAATAAAAAAAAAGTGCTCAAATATGAGCCCAACAAGGTGACAGCTTTTTGCACTGAGAATTTTTTTTTCCGACAGTTGCAGCATGTTAGAGCTACTGCACATTATGTGAGTCTGAGTCCCAGCTTGAATTATTTACTAAACTTAATTTTGCTCTTGGTTATTTACAGCTCTTCCCTTACATCCTTATTAAAAGTTAAAGTGCAGGTGTTGCTATTTGTATTTAACTTGGATCACTACAATTACGAATTAGATAGATTTGAATGACAACGGCAATACAACAATTCTGATTCTGAAAAGCCTTGTAGATGTTTCAAAAATGATCAAATAAATATTTACAAATAATTTAATAGTGTGCAGTCATCATAAAGTGTGACCACACGTTTTATTGCATTATTGGTTATTGCGCAGTTGGAAAAGTATTACAAAAAGTGGTTTTATCAGTTGCGGTGAAAGATTTTACTCACAAATACGTTTTTCAAAGGAGGAAAATCAGTCCCAGTGTAATTTTAGATGATTTGAATCCAATAGTGTGCCTTCCATCGATCACGTCTTCAATATTGTGAGTTATCTGGCTGGAGTTATTAAAGCTTGACTTTAAAAAGAGCCCGTCTTTTGAACGGCTCTTTGAAATGAACAGATCCCAAAGAGCCGTGAATCCCATCACCCAAAGTAAGAAGGAGTGAAAAAGTATTTGGAGGAAATGCTACTTCTCTGATTTATGAGAGAGAAAATCCTGATATTTCAAAAGAAAAGGCCATAATAATATAGGAGCCTACAGGAGACGGGATAACCACTCTGCCACAGTTTGCTTTGGGCAAATGACAAGAGGAACGACGTTGCTTTATTTTGGAGAAACCCCTTGTCTAAACCATTTCTCAATCAATCTATAAATATCTTTGTTTTACCACATTTGTCGCTGTTATTTGACTTCTCATTTTCGGTCCGATGATTAATGGAACTGAGGTCACGTCGCAGCAATTGAGCAATTTACTGATATTTTTAAATCTTTACTTTTCAATTATTTGAATTCCTACTGTATAGATATGACTTACTGGAAAGTGTGCCCAGTATGTGGTTAACATTCAAAAACTGATGCCATGCAACCATACTGTACATAAGGGCCATGAGCGAGTCTCAATAGAGTTCTCCGTCTACATACAAGGCTCAATCAGGGGTTACATGAGTCAGAGGCCACCAACGATAACTTAAACATTAAAGCAGAACTAAGTAACTTTTGCCCCTAGAGGCAACAAGCGCCACTGCAGCTGTCATGCCATGTTGCGTCTTTTTTTACTCATTAATTAAAGTAAATACTACACTGAGAAAAGACCAAGGGAGGGAGGGATACTGCACATTGTGCCACAACCCAATTATACAATGGAGAGTTTTTTTTTTCCAGCCCAAACTTCACTGTAAATACTGCTAAAGTGGCGCTAGCCTGCAGTTAGCTTTGCCCGTTAGCTTCTTCTGATTCATTATAAACCAGATAATAACGTTTTGCAAAATGTTCATCAACAAACCAAAAGCTGAGGACAGAATACAGTCAGGACTTACCTGTAACATGTCATACACCTCAGAAATGCGAGCCAAACGTGATTTTGTGGATCTCACACCAGGGGGAGAGGAAATGCCCCCGAATCATCCCATAAACACTTGTATTACCCCCAGAGGGACTACGGAAATGCATTAAGGTAAAAAAAAAGTTACTTTGTTCTGCTTTAATTCTGCTCAATCGTTACCCTTTGCAAAATGCACGTGTAACAGTTTTTTTTTAAAACCACTTTAAGTTTGGTGTGGTTTCCTTTTTTAAAATTATAATCCTTCCCTTATTTGCAGTGTTGTTTCTCTTGTTTCTTTTTGATTAGTGGGCAGCTGGGATTTCAGCTTTGAAAAACCCTCACTCATGCTTGTGCACAGTAATGCTAACATATTATATTGTATTTTGCTGATTGTAAATTGCAACGCTCTCATCCTTCTGTTCGATCTTGCCCACCAGGGGCCCAGGCAAGTCTGAAGGTAAGTCAGCTGCTCCGCTATGGGACGGTATGCATGTGCTATGCTGGGGTTGTAGCACTGACCAGCGCAGAGACCAGGAGCCATGTTGCGGAGCAGGCCGACCAATCCAGCCTGGACCCCTGGGAAACAGCCCCTCTGTCACAAAGTTCTTTCCACCAAGGTTCATACCTGTTCCAAGCCCCATTGACTCTAAATATCCGTTGACTCTAAATATTTCTGCAATAAATCAATCTTAACTTTTCTAATTGTTGTGGTCTCCTTGTACCATTTCACCCAATGAAAAGAATAAAATACAATAACTTATAGTAATTGTAATCGCATCAATTGGTCTCCAGCTCGTCTCCATGGAGATGTCGACTAAAGGCAGCTAAACATTATTTAAATAGGTTAAGTCCTCATCCAAATCCATTCTTTGATTTACCAGATGCAAAACCAGCATTTTCTGTCTAGCTGGCGTTTTGTATTGGCAACAGTTTAGTACAAAATGTTACGCAATGTGCCTTTAAATCAGCTCCGGTCCGCTGCTCGTGACAGGTTTAACCCCGGAGACGTTTGGGGAAGTGTAGTCAGTGTCCCCTGACCGTAAACCAGACCAAAGCGCAGCAGAAACAGCAGAGATCTGTCCACGCTGGTGTTAAATGTCTGTGGTGTGTTCACAGGAGCGTCACTCCGCACTGCGGACACAGATGGAGCGAACGGCTTCATTTCACAGCTTTAGTTTTCAGGCTGTTTTAGTCTAAACACCATTACTGCGTTTACACCCAACGTGGGGTCAGACCTGCCACAGTGTGTGTCAGCAGTGCGGTTTGACACTAAAGTCGTGACAGCAGCAGAAGAAGAAGGAAGTTGGCCTAATAAGAGCAGCTTAACAAAGATCAAAAAGAAACCACTGATACACATAGGGCTGTATGATGTTGGCAAAAATTAATATTTCAATATTTTTGGGGGATGACTGTGGCCCAGATAGGGGGGCAGAGGGCTGTTTCATAAAGCTGGCTCACTCTGAGTCTGGCTTAGCCTGGTTTTACCAGACCCTCGTACTCATTTCGTTTCGTACAGAGGGTCTGGAATTTCACAATTGAGCTCCATTATCAGGTGGGAGGGTGAACGATTGGATCTGATTTTTGCTACCGTTTGGTCGTGACGTATGTAATGCGCATGAGTGAGTGAAGCAGCGATCATATTTCTATCATAGCTCTATCATAACTATCATAAAAGCCGAGCTTTACTGAGCGAGTTTTTTAAAAATGGCCCTCAGGTCGTCTTGTGACCAGAAGGTCGGCGATTCGAAACCTGCAGGCGCACACTGTCGTTGTGACCTTGGGCAAGACACTTCACCCACCTTGCCTCCAGTGTCTGCGTACATTGGTGTATGAATGGGTGACTGTTTCCTGCTTTTTATTGCTTTTTTAAAATTGTGTTATTGTTGCTTTTTCTGCACGGTTTTGTCGCTTTTTAGGTTGGATTGCTTTTTCCTCGCTTCATCATCGCTTTTTTTGCAGCCTATAGGCCAGCGCATTACTTTGTAGTTTCTGAAAATATGAGTAAGATCTGTGTGATTGAAACACAACTCACATGTGGTGGATGGCATTGATGCTCATACCAATGTCAGCTTCAACACTTAGCAGGACAACCAAATCCAACTCAAACTCGGAACAGACAAAGCTAGACTAACCCTGAATAGGTCCCGATCCAATAGCTCTCAACGGGTGCAGCTTTGGTTGTAAACTCCACGCCGAGACCCCTGCCCTCATATTAATCATGTAAAAACTGGTGAGGCAGGTCAGTTACACGAGGCTTAAAGCAGCTCTAATGCCTTTGTGCTGGTCATTGTCAGAGAAATTATGAATATTTAATGTTAAGAGAGCAGAGAGCTTCCTTTAGACATCTGTCCGTCTGCGTCCGACTGGAAAATGCATCAGCCACATCATTATCTGTGTCCGTCACTGACAAAACATCAGAAACATCACGGCAACAACGCAACGGGACAGACACGCTAGTTATGTAGATGCAAAGTGTCCTCGTGTTGTGTAAAATAAATGACTTTTATGAGTTTATGAGAAACTTGGAAGGAAGATA
This sequence comes from Proterorhinus semilunaris, assembly GCA_021464625.1. Taxonomy (NCBI): domain Eukaryota; kingdom Metazoa; phylum Chordata; class Actinopteri; order Gobiiformes; family Gobiidae; genus Proterorhinus; species Proterorhinus semilunaris. The sequence continues at coordinate 5,475,985 of CM038357.1, forward strand.
CTTTTGTATTCATTCTCGGTTCAGGTTAAGAGGTTAAACAAAAAATAATTGACAGAAATTATTCAAAATGGTTGCCTTTTGCTTTGATTGTTGCTTTGCACGTTTGACATTTTCTCAACGGGCGTCACGATATTGTAACTTCGTAGACTGTTGAAAGTATTTCAGACGATGACCTTATGAAGCTCATTGAGAAAATGCCAGGAATAAAGGGTGGCCATTTCGAAGAATTTTAAATATAAAACACATGTTATTTCACTCTATTTTTTTCTCTTTTTTGTTAATTCATACCTTCAATGAGAATCATACAATGTAGGCCTAAATTGTAAAAAGTGTTTCCAAACTTTTAACGGCTACTGTATTTTATTATACAGATCTAGTTATTACAAAAGGTGTTAATATATCAAATGTGATATATTAATGTGATGTTGCTTTATCTGATCATTTTTGTGTCTTCTTTGACCTGTCTGTTGCACCCAAACCAGTGGTTGGGCCTGGAGTTATTCAAAGAAGACACATAAATGATACAACAAGGACACAGTTTATGGAAATGCTCAGATTTGAAAATCCTCCATGTTCTAATGTTGATAATCTGTTGGACTCTTACACATGTTTTGGATACTATTGCTCCTGTCAAGGTTAAAATGGTTAACAATAGACAAAAGACACCTTGGAGAAGTGAAGATTCAGTCAGGACATAGAAAAGGGAGTGCCGAAAAGCCGAACGGAAATGGCGCAAGTCAAAGTTCCAGGTTCATTTTGAGATATACAAAGAAGTGCTTTGTGAGTTCAACCAGACTTTGCGTGGAGAAACGGAGAAGTACTTCTCGAAAATCATCGCAAACTGCAGACACTGTAATAAAAAAAAAGCCATTTCAACTCAAACATTTAAGTTATGAGACTGCCACCACATTCTTAAATTGGAAAGATCAACTTAAAGATTCAAGTTCTGAAAAACAGTTCATCTAACTCATTATTTTGTTCATGTAATTCATGCATTATCCTTCTCTCAACTTATATTTTTCCCCATCCACAACTTATTTTCTAGTATTAGCACTAGGAACATTCTATTGCTCACTCAACTTAATTTATTTTATTGGCACAAGGTCATTTTTGTTGCTTGCTCAACTTAATTTCTTTCATTGGCACAAGGTAATCTAATTTTCTTGCTAAACTTAAATTTCACCCGTTCACCTATAGTAGGACAATGTAATTCTAACTGTGTACTTATTTGTCAGTCTTTGCAAAATCATACAATTTATGCAAGAAGTAAAAATGTAAAAAAAAAGACACTTATATAAAACAAACATGCACTTTATTAATTGCAAAACATTTTTCTGTTTCAAGCAGCAATTATAAACACCATTAGCTTACAATAGCCATTCTCATGTCCAGCGTATTGCAGAAATTGTGAGGATCCAAATATCCCGTGCAGCTCTCCAACACTATGAATTTACCCTTTTCTTTAAAAGTGCAACTTTTGCTCTTCTATTCAAATGTACATACATTTTTGAAAGAAAATGTTCAAGTAACTATAAGATAAATACTGATAATTGGGCGCTTACACTTAACAGATGTAATGTAGAAACAAGTTATGTATGAGACATATTTTGATACCAGTGGGGTGCTCCAGATTGGATAGAATGGTGGTGCAAGTAATGCACTGCATAACATTTAAAACAATATGAAAAAAGGATTAGGTTGGTCATTTTGTGAGAATTTGCATGCAGTTAACTGGACATATCCCAGAAACATACATGCATGACAGGAATTTTCAGAAATGACCTGATTTTTTAGACAAAATAAAATAAAATAAAAAGAATCCTTCTGAAAGAAACCGGGAGGTGGTTGCCACGGTGGGTAAGGATCATTTTGGGGCCTCAGAGGCTCTACTTTGTCTCCTCCAAAAGGTTGAACACAAAAGACTTTGAAATGTTAACCTCTTAACCCCCACCTGTCCCAAGAATATTTTTCAGTTTGGCTTTATCCAAATCTAAACCTTCTTAAAAACGCATTAACAAGAGAGTGACAAAAGAAAATGAGGATGAAAATGCAACAAAAAAGGGAAAAGCAAAATTGACCAAAAAAAATCTATGCAAGTGCAACAAACCGTAGAAAAAAATTAAATAAAAAAACGCGGCAAAAAGTAGATGAAAAAAATGTCACAAAAGCATCGACAACAAAGCAACAACACAAGGAAAAAGATCAGTAAAGCCTCAAGTCTGTAAGCTCGAGTTGAGAATATTTTAGATTTGGGTAAAGCCGAACTGGAGAATATGCACCTGCTTAAGGCGGGTGGCAAGTAGTTAAACAAGTTACATCAACTGTACAATTGCACAAGATAAAACTAACTCTGCTGTGTGTAAGCCATGTAAAATTCTTGCTTGCCGTCATCAATTTGGTATATACACTAATGTAACACGAAAAACAGTACATTTTTGTACACGTTAGAGAACAAACATGGACAGTATCAAATATTTTATAAAAAAAAAAGCAATTTTCTAACCAGCTTTTAAAACCACAAGCATTATAGCAAAACAGCTTATGTTCTGAATATTCTTGCATTGGTCAAGTCATGACAGATTTCAAACCAACAGCTTAGGTTTGAGGCTTCTTACCCGTCGAGAGCAGTTGGGCGTTAGTTCCACGAAAATGTGTTGCACCGCTTCAAATGTGTACCTGAGTTCTTTAGGAAAGTACATGTCGAGTCCATAAAGGAGTCCAAACAGGTAGGCAAAGGCAGAAGGAAGGTCTGGCAGATCAGCAAGAACGATGTCCTCCTCTAACACAATGGCAATGTTTACCACCGTGGGCACTGAAGCAGGTCCAATGTTGTCCTCCAGAACAGTGATGATGTCCACCTTCGAATGCTCTCTCAACTGGATCTGTGTCCTGTTAAAAATAAAATAAAAAGGGTTGTAAGGCATTTTGTTGATGCTGGAATATGCTTGACACCTAAGACAAAAAAACAAAACAAGTAAGAACTAATCCTAATTCTCATTTAAAGTCCTACCAACAGATCTATAATACTCTAGGATAGGGGTCTTCTACCTTTTTTTATTTGGTGAATTATATGGCAAATCAAGGTAAACATAAATGATTAATCAGTAAAGAAATGCTGGCAAGCACAGCGGTTAGGTTAGGTTAGTTAGTGCTTCACAGCTAGAAGGTTCGTGTTTGATTCCTACCTGGATGGGCCTTTCTGTGTGGAGTTTGCATGCTCTCCCCGTGTCTGCGTAGGTTTCCTCCGGGTACTCTAGTTTCCCCTACCACTGAAAACATGTACAATAGACCAAATAAACCAACCAATAATAATAATAATTTAAAAAAAATAACATTTACAACCAAAGATACCCATTTGGCTTTCGAGTAAGAACATACCTGTTCTTCCAAGAAGAGTGTAGGCCATCTGAGCTGCACTTCCATGACCAGGGGCTGCATCTCCATGATTTCTTTTCTTCTGAGAGAACGTCAGGTCCATCTTTTGTTCGAGTGGCATGTCCTTTCCCCTCTTTTTCATTTCATCCACTGAGATGCATCTTTTTTCTTCGAGGGCATGGTCATTATATTTTCCTGGATGTTGAGGCATAAAATTATTAAATCTTGTAATTAAAATCTTCAATAATTCTTTGAGAAGCACTTTTCGAAACATAACAATGTTTGCATGTATAGAAAAAGACTAGCTGCTTTGTGCTCAATAGACTCATAATTTGCAGACTCATTCTCCTCTTCATAATTTGGAAATTCACGTGAAACACTTCGTAATTCTTCTGCCTCCTCAGATGTGTTTACTATCTGACAGTTACTCCCCTAGCCAGAGTTGCAAAGAGTCTCTAGGGATTGCGCTCTAGATCGCGCTTTTTTATGCCCTTTGCATTTCTGTGCTTCTTACTTGTGTGTGTGCAGTAAAGGGTTTTGGATTGTTTGTGGTAAATTTACAATGTTTGAAAGGACAGCACAGAGTTTCTTGATTTTTATGTGTGAAATAAAAGTATTCTGTGAGCAGATTTCTTCGAAATTACAAAAATAAGTGAAAAACTCCTGCCTTTTTACAATCGCGTGTGCTTTTCCAAGATGAGTTTTTCGTCCACTTTGTATCTTGAAGGTGCACACACAGTCACTGTGAATACAGGGCGAGTGGAAACCTCTTCTATGACTGTGGCGATGATGCCTGAGAAGAACGTCTTTCCTTGACCCAACAAAGCTGCTGATGCAGCACTTCAACAGCTAGAACGACAAATGGACACCAAGTTAATAATGAGAAAAGACAAAAGCTTATCTGCAAATACAAGTAAATTACATTTCAGTAATTTGATCAATTTCAGTAATTTGACTAATTTTGATAACTTACTTTTGAAAATATACGTTAACATAACTTGGGTGGCTTTTCTCCTTTTAACAATGTATACATTGGTTACTTATCAAAAGAAGGGGTACAGGTTTGATTAATTCATTACATAACAGGAATAGTGTTCAGGATTAAATGTCTTAAATCCATGGTTACCATGGAGCTCTGCCATGTGTCTGGAGCAAGGCAACTTTTTTCAGGCGAAAAAAACACTAACATTTTTTTATTTTTTTGTAAAAGCGTTTTAAGCCAACACAGTGTAGTATCCAAATGCTTTAATGTGAACAATAACTCGCATCATGTTCACATCAAACCATTTTGAGACTACATAGTGAGATGGATTTACCAGAACCAGGAGTTAAGGATTTGTCCCACAACACCTGAAATTACATGCAGACATAGCCACTCAATGCAAGTAGAGGTTGGCACACTACTAACCTCTATTTGCATTGTGTTTAATGTGCACCCACACACGCTCACCCGCCCTCTCAAAGCCCCTAAAATAAAAGATACATCTTTAAATTATGCCATGGCCATTTCCTTTAATAATTTAGCGTTAGCAAATCTGCTATTTTGTTTTAATGATGATTTGCCACGTTAGCTGTTTGTGCTGCGTCTATGCCACTACAGGACAAGCTCTTACCATCGCGGGTACAATCACATTCGACATCCACCAAGTCCGCTTCCCGGTGAAAACGGGCAGATTATATTATCTGTGCAGGCGCTGTGGCTGCTTGTTGCCTCCGCGATGTCTATTTTCGAAGTCAAGCAGCAAAGGCAGTGAAAGTTAGCTTACGTTAGCAAAGTTAGCCCTGCTAGCAGCCCCATACGAATATGAGCGGACCTGCCGTAGCACGAATGCTGATGATGGTGCTCGGTTGCTACTCTTGCTAAAGTCCAATATTCAATCTCGTAGATGAATAATCCGCTAATGTAGAAATATTAGCAACATCACCGAGGCGGGCTTTCCTTCTATCTATAGCACTTTTACAGCCTAGTAGTAGATCGCTCCACAGTACATTATCTGAACTCACTTGACCTGGTTACATTTTTATACGTACCAGGCGGGAAATCAATACACCGTTTAATGTTAATGGTTATTAAAAATAAGGGGGAACTCTGTTGTTCTATATTAAAAGAGCAAAACACTTGCCTCATTGATCCCTTGAGTGAAGAGTCAAGTTGCGGTGACGGTGGTGGTGGTAATGGCGGACCGAATCCTTGAAAAATAAATTCAAAAAATTCCGAGTAGGGTCAAATGCGCATGCGTGCGCAAGCGCAGTAAGGGATATTGGCTCGACTAATGTAAAATAACAGTTTCTTCATTTGGCCAACACAAAATGTAAACCTAGACACACGTTTGAACCTTAACACATTTAATTCATTTGATCCAACTAAAGTAGTACAGTTTACCAGGCAATTTGTAATTTTCTGTTGTAGTAAGTGAATAATACAAGTTAGCTCGGCAACATCAAGTTGGATTTATTAGAGTGCAGAAACAATTCTCGTGTTCTGTTTTCCACAGTGAACAGATTATCAAACCTACCATTCTTAGGAAAAGTCCTGGAGAAAGTAATATATCAACAGCTCACTTACTTTCTCCTATCTAACAATGTGTTTGATACTTTCCAGTCAGGTTTTAGGCCCCACCACAGCACTGAGAGAGCTCTGATCAAGGTGACAAATGATATCCATATGAACACCAACGCAGGTAAGGTCTCAGTTTTAGTTCTGCTGGACCTGAGCGCTGCCTTTGACACAGTGGACCACGGGATCTTACTTCACAGGTTAGAAAACTGGGTGGGAATCTCTGGTACTGCACTTAACTGGTTCAAGTCCTATCTGGAGGATAGGACGTACTTTGTCGAAATTGGCAACTGTGTCTCAGACAAAATTTCCATGACCTGTGGAGTCCCCAAGGGGTCAATCTTGGGACCCCTCTTATTCAACTTGTACATGCTTCCATTGGGTCAGCTAATAAACAGCAACAATGTGTCGTACCACAACTACGCAGATGACACTCAGATCTACGTGTCACTGACGGCAGGTGAACATGGGCCTGTAGATACACTCTGTCACTGCATCGAACAAATTAATTTGTGGATGCAAAACAACTTTCTCCAACTAAACTCAGACAAAACTGAGATCATTGTTTTTGGATCACAGACACAAAGACAAAGTGTTATCAGTCACCTTGAGTCTCTCTCTCTAAAACCAAAAAATCAGGTTAGAAATCTAGGAGTAATCATGGACTCAGACCTGAACTTAAACAGCCACATCAAAGCAATAACATCATCAGCTTTTTACCATCTGAAAAACATTAAGATCAGAGGAATAGTGTCAAAACCAGACTTAGAGACACTCATCCATGCATTTGTCTCCAGCAGGTTAGACTACTGTAACGGCTGCTCACTGGCCTTTCTAAACGAGCTGTTAGAGCTGCAGAACATCCAGAACGCTGCTGCTCGAGTCCTGACAAGAACCAGGAAATACCACCATATTAGTCCAGTGCTCCGGTCTCTGCACTGGCTTCCTGTCACTCAGAGAATAGAATTTAAAACAGCTCTGCTTGTGTACAAGTCTTTTCATGGTTTAGTACCAAAGTCCATCTCTGACATGTTAGAGCCGTATGAACCATCTCGGGCCCTGAGAACTTCAGGGAGGGGTCTCCTGGTGGTTCCCAGAGTCAGGACTAAACACGCTGAGGCTAAAGCTAAAATCTGGAACAGTCTTCATGAGGATGTGAGACAGGCCTCAACTCTGACAATGTTCAAATCCAGGCTGAAAACAGCTCTTTTTACCCGAGCAGATGAAAACTGAAAGTATTTTATCTGCACTCTTGCCTTTTACTGTAATTGATACATTTTTATGTTGATGTTTTAATGATTGATCTGTTTTCTTGTAATTTTATGCAACTGTGAAGCACTTTGAATTGCCTTGTGTATGAATTGTGCTCTACAAATAAACTTGCCTTGCCTATTATATTAGGTATTATACATCAAAATGGTCATGATTTTCCTTGTAACATTAAAATATACAGGATGAATGACGTTTACTTTGACATATAAACATGATCATGAATCAAGGAATCGATCTTGGCATCCAGCTCCATGTAGATTTTGCAATACATTTGGCACAACCTTTGGTATCACAGAGAAGTTGATGTCTTTGATAGTTGTTGACGGTTGTGTTAACCCTGCAATTTACTGCCATTGCCTCCACAATGTATTCGCCCCCACAACTGCCCCACCCAACTGTGGATAGAAAACTCCAACTGAAATGACACAGGAGACTTAGACAAGGGTCAGTCAATGGTGTAGGGAAACGTGTTCACTGCATTTGACCCATCTTTAGACACTAATGGTGCGACCTATTATTTTCCAGATTTTAAGCTTAGTTTAGTCCGACTCCAAGCTGTAAGAGTCCTGCACATGTTTTAGGTCAATGGGATAAACTGGAGGACTTGCTAGTTACGGAAGCTGTACAGACACAGAACACAGGCATGAAAATAACAGTATGTTTTTCAGATTTGTCCTCTTTAGTTGACCCCTGATTCATATTTCGGTTCTAATTAAAGGCATGAGTCATGTGAGGTTACTGAAAATGTTTGGTAACTTTTATACACATACAGTCACAGAGCGAATGTTGCAAGTTTCTGAATTAATCATGCAAACCCTCCCCGGTGCAGACTTCTAGTGTTTTTAGATCAAATGTATTATCTTTTAAAAGGGCAAGAGCCAGAAAATCCACACGGCCATCATCGAGTCCATCCTCACCTCCTCCATCACCGTGTGGTTCCCCGGCGCTACAGAACGGGACAAGCACCGACTGCAGCGCATTGTGCCGCTGCAGAGAAGGTGATTGGCTGTGAGCTCCATCTCTCCAGGACCTGTTCACCTCCAGGACCCGGAGGCGTGTGGGTCGGATCACAGCTGACCCTTCTCACCCTGGACACGGACTATTCACCCCTCTCCCCTCAGGCAGGAGGCTACGGTCTATCCAGACCCATACCTCCCGCCACTTGAACAGTTTTTTCCCTCGGCCATCAGACTCATGAACAAAAACAATTCTCTGTAGCTCAGTTACAGACTCATGGATGTATCTGCACTTGCTCTGTGCGGTGTGTCCACACTCAGACCCGCTGCTGTCACTCATCACTTTATATGCCTACACATCTGTAAATACAATCCCGCTGTTGTTCATTGTCAAATTGTTGTTGTCTTACCATATGTCACTTTATTTTATCTTATTTATTTAATATTTTTTATGCGTGCCCTTATAGCCTTATAGTTTAACGTTCTTAGCTTATTTTTTTATCTTAATTCTGTGTTATATGTTCTATGTCGCACGTTTGCACCAAGACAAATTCCTAGTTTGTAAACCTTGTTGTTCACAAACCTTGGCAATAAACCGATTCTGATTCTGATTCTGAAATGTCCCCAAAAGAAAATCCACAAATGCTGGAATGGTGATTTATTTTTTATTTTTATAAAGGCGTTTAGGCTAGAGCCTCCTGTGTTTATCTAACCACACCACAAAGTCCTGCAGTACTTCTATCCCAATTGATCCGGTTTAGAAAATTAACCTCTTTACCCCCACCTGAACTGAGCGCATTTTCTCCGGTTTGTTGTTGCTTTTCCGGCAATTTATTTTTGCTCTTTTGTTGTTGTTTTTTTTTATAGCTCTATTTAGCTTTTTCATCACTTTTAAATCATGTTTTTGTCGCTTGTTTATTGTGCTTTGTTGCTCTCTCAAGAAGTCAATCGCCTAAAGGAAAGTGTGTTTGTAATTGAAGTTTCCAAAAGTTGCCCAGTCAGTTTATAACTATTAGCTGTACTCATTGCGCACTGTGTCACTCCTCACATGAAACTAAACTGAATATGCACAGTATATCCATGCGCCGTCAGCATTGGTGCGTCAGACTGGGAGGAGTTCACTTGGCACTTGGGAGGGAGGGACTCGCGTGTAAAACTATAGCCTACGTGTGCTCAGTGTGTTGAGAGAGGAACATAAAGTCTACCCATAATAACAGCTCGATACCCCCAGCAGCAGCAGCAGCGGCAGCAGCGGCTCAAGTGGAAGTTTATTTTTTATTTTCATTCTCGCTTTTCCCCCCATCCCTTCAAAAAAAAGTGAGAACATCGCCCCTCCTCCACCCCCTCTTCCTGACCTTTTTTTTTTTTGGACGTGCAGGCACCTGTCCCGTCTCACCTGCCTGCGCGCTGACGTCACACGCCGAGAGCTGTACCTGTTGGGGCGAGTGCGGGCGGCGAGGTCAGACTATCACGAGCTCCTGCGAGGAAAGGACCTAAAGTCACCGTGAAAGAAGACGCAACATAGGAAAGGAATATTGTTTTGTCCCCCAACTGAGCGGATACTTTTGATTTTTTGTTCGAGGATTAGGACCTAAGTTTATAACCAAATGGGGACCGCCAGCTTCGCGGTGCTGGGCGCTTTGTTCGTAGTGTTGCAGGTAAGATTAATTCTGGTCATGCCACAACTTGACTTCAGAATGGGTGTGCAAACTTCCTGTTGTCTATCCATTGTCCGGAGTTAAACTGTGCCACATAAGCCTACCTTTGCCAACACACGCCTTAAAGTTACCATTCAAGAAATCTAGCTTTGGTTTAATAATGTGCCAACTAAGTACAATTCGGTATCCATACTTCTCTTGGAACAATTTTTAACTAGGCATGTCGCATGTTTTTGCCAAGAAAATACTTTTTATAAAAATAGATAAAAGTAAGCGCGAGAGGATCATGGACACTGTTAATTTCTCCAGTTTTAGCTAATATTTAATGTAGCCACAAGTTTATATTTTCTTGTCACTCATCTTTCTACAAGTATCAATATCTCTTTATCGTACCACAGCTGGAGTTTCGGTGCTTTACAATGCCCCTTTTGTGTGCTAGCTTGTCCACTTTACGCGATACTCCAGTCCAATTTCCACTAGAGCTAAGTGTGGCTAATTAAACGTAATGCTAATTCTTCTAGCCGACGTTAATCACCGCTACGATCGGCGAATGCATTTGTCGCGTAGGTCGTTTTATTCACTTCACTAACACAGTATTTTACATTCCCAATTAAAAGCCGGATTCGACGCGTTTCTGTGTATTACTTGTTTTGAAAGCGGTTCGATATCGATATGCACGTTGGTTATAAATATGCATTTCGTGTGGCTGATTTCTGTACTTCACTTGGAATTTTAGAACTTTAGTCGATCTTTTCACATCCATAGAACAATTACAGCCACGTTTAGGGACCCAGTTTGTCTTTGTATCTTTGAATGCAGGCGTAAACCACACTTTCAAGGCATGATTTGATGTTTTTTTGCATTTTGAGATCGCCATTTTCAGTCGGCAGAACTCGGGTGTGGTACGTGCTTGTGATGTCATGACGTCGCCGTGGCAGGTACATTCCAGAGTGACGCAGGGCGCGTGTCGGCCGGTTGGTTTCGGTTAAAAACGACCCCAAAATGGCGACGATTAAAGGCGTTTTTTTGTGGGTTAGGGTTTCGTTTAAAAAAGAAAAGGTCCGACATCCGCCGCAGGGTGCAACTGGATCAACTTTCATTCATTCAGGTGAGAATAGAGGCGTGTGAAAAGGAGATTTACCTTGTGTTTATGATCCAAGTGGTAAATCCTTACCTTGGGGTGTAGCCAGTGGGTCTCCAGAGGTTCTATAATATACAACATTGGATTGAATTATGATGAGGGAATGACGCTGATGTTGTGGTTTATGTTGATCATTGTTCCAAAAATGTTGTTGTTATACACTAGTTGTTGTTAGTTTTATTTTTGGATAGCTATGTGGTAAATCGATGGAAAACTCCCTTTTGCTTCCCATGGTAACATTTTGAAAATGAAAACGATTCTCAATCAGTGATTCTCAAACCATGGCAATAAACGATTCTGAAATGTTTGCAAAATAGTAATGTGATACAAAAGTTGTAAAAGTGCTTTTTATATTGCACGTGGAAAGCTTGTAGTTCAGTGTTTTTCAGCCTTTTTTGAGCCACGGTAAAACTTTTTTTATTGAAAAAATCACTAGGCACACCACCAGCAGAAAACGTTAAAAACATTTTACTCTGTAGCCTATATTCACAATATAAAGTGGTTCTCGTCAAAGTGTCTTGAATAGAAACACTGTATAGTCTAGCGACAATGCTTCTGTCACCGCCACCCGTCACATCCATGCATCACTAATTCTCTTGTCTCAAAGAAATTGGCTACTTTCTGGTATGGACGAGTTTTCCATGTCCAGTGTCTAATATGTTTGCAGCATTTGTCATCGGGATAATCATCACAGTCGCTGGTATTTTGCCGTTACAGTAAAGCGCGTTATCAGAGAACAGTTCATTCACTCCCTAATCCAGTGACACACTCAGTTTTTGTAAAGCTCGCCCCTTGTCCACATGAACTGAGGCCGTTTAATCATCAGCCCGATAATACACTGACTCACTCTGCACTCGGGCTGCGTGAAAACCACAGGCAGACGGGACCATGGGAGTCTCTTAAGCAACTACTACTCTCCAGCACTATTGTCAAATCACAGCTCCAACTAGATATTGATTTGAGGACTACATAGATTGCAAAATTAATGACAAAACCAGGATTTGGGTGTTTCTAGTCCGGCGCTGGGACTCTCGGTGAAACTCCTCTCTCAGATAAACGTCAGCTGATACTGTACAGCGTTCATTGCGACCCAGACCGGAATGTCCAGAGATTTTAGATACAAAAACACTACGTCAAGGACAAGATGGTAATGGGAACAGAGTATACATGCTGAAAAGTTACAGCTCTCTCTCTGGAGCTGCACAATAACGTGAACTAAATATAAAATTATAATTAAACGTTTTGTGTTCACGTCGCACATTTAGGAGAAGCTAAACTAATATTGGACGAACCAAAATCCGTATTGTGGGAAGCCAAAAGCCAAAATCCGTATTGTGGGAAGCCAAAATTTATCACATCTCTTCATCTGACTTGGATCGACACATTTTTCGAAACTTGATCCCAAAATGTGGATAAGACTTTGATTTTAGTCATTTAGTTTAATTTGTAATAGAGCTGATTTTAATCACATGACCGGGACATCCCCATGTTGACCCAAACACAATCAGTATTTTGCACAAATGGTGTTTTTAGAGTATTTTAGTTTCTCAAAACCTTTTGAAGAAAAGGACGATACAGCCTGCAGGGCCTGACATGGCAAAACAAGTATTCAGATATTTTTTTTTTCTCATATTGATTTACGATTTTATTTTATTCATAATAAAATAAATACAGGTAGCTGATTCAGCTCGAAGCAAAAAACAAATGTTGTCCTCCCCCAAATCTTCCATTGTCTCGTCCAAAACTAGGTGCTGTTTCTGCCTTCTTATCCCCCACCTTAACGGAGCACATTTTCTCAAGTTCTACATTACACAAATGATGTTGCTGCATTGTCATTTTTTTAAAATGTGTTTTAGCCATTTTTTCGTCATATTTTTCTTGCGAATTTGTTGGCGTTTTCATCACTTTTTTGTCACAGATTTGGATGTTTTTTTTCTGCATTTTTTTTAACTTTTTTTTTTTTTCTTGCTTTTTCATCACACGTCTTGTTTTTGTCGCTATTTTAATGCTTTTAGCTTTGGGTAACGCCGAAATGTGGGGGTTAAGGGGTTAAAAATAAACCAGTCCTGAGCATTACTTGGACCCTAAAAGCGGATTTTATTGTGTGGGTAGAGCTATAGATAAACCTATGATGATTTGTACGAGAACCCGTCGCATGTTTGCAACTTCGGCACAGGGTGAATGGCCCAGATTGGCTTCAGTCGTTGCTTTTTAAACATTTGTTTTATTTCATCTGACCTTTTGTTTAACCAAGAGTGTTCCACAGAGATTAAGAGTCTAATCAAGGGAGTCCTGGGTATGAAGGGTAACGTAATGCTTTTAGTGGTAGGGGAAACTTGCGCAGGCAGAACATGCAAACTCCACACAGCGTGCCAACCGAAAATCTTGAAATTTACCTCCTGAACCAGATTCTTATGTGGGCATGAAAGTTGAGCGACAATTGCAAATGGCCATGACTGAATTTATATTTTGCAAACATCATCCTGTCTCCATGTGGGCTCAATACTTGACGCATGCTGCTCTTTATCACTTTGGCATGTCCATATTTCAGGAGTTTCCCAAGTGTTGGTCCAACTAAAATGTTTTAAATGTGCATTTCTTTTAGATGTAAAAATAAATAATCTCTGCAGATCCTTGAAAGTTTGCTGTCCCTGATGGGCAGCACTTTTCTCCTCTTAAGGCTCCGCGTCTCCGCCCTCGTGTCCCGCTCAGAGCAATCTCATACATTAAGTTTGCGGGTCGAATTACTTAGTGCGGCTGTAATGGGCTTTTATCGAATCCTGCGCCGGGCAATGGAGACGCGGAGATCTTTCTGAGTCAACAACCAACGGGAAAGCTGCATCTGTTTTTCCCAACTGTAAATAAAGACGCAATCCAAATAGCCATGTTTATAAATGTCTTAAATATGATATAATCTGTGTTTTAAATGATCCGGAGTTTCTCGCTAACAGTTTTCTTAATCTTTCCTCTCTTGCAGTTATCATGTTCAGCCACAGAAGAGCCTTGTTCTCGCGGGTTCACCTCCAAACACTACACTTTCCAAGTCTTAAGGAAGAGCCTCCACTCGGGCATGAGGCTCGGCAGAGGTAAATTTTTATTACAAACGTGTGTCTTTCCCAAATGAGAAACCACAGTGAAAGAAATGTCTGACAAAAAAAAAAGTACAGAGCGATATTGGGTCGCCTCTGGTTCTAGAAGGATGTTTTCTGTTCATTTTCCCATTGACTCTACACAAAATGAACCACGACCATGCCAGCGATTTAAGAAACTTTAAATCCTCTACATAGGGAAAAGTGTTTTATGTGGGGTAATGTTGTTAAATGAATGCTATAGAGCTTTTTCCCATGTTAAAATGTTGGGGCCTTTTACTTGAGTGACGGCCTTAATGCGGTTGCGTGGCATGGATGCTCTCAGCCTGTGGCACTGCTGAGGTGTTATGGAAGACCCAGGATGCTTCAACCAGAGGAATATGACATTTGAAGCCCATGTCCAGGATCCGTCTGTGTGTGGAGGCTTTTGATGCACTGACTCCAGCCTCCCCCACACTTTTGAATCCACTCCAGACTGATCCTGGACATGGGCTTCAAATGTCATATTCCTCTGGTTGAAGCATCCTGGTCTTCCATAACACCTCAGCAGTGCCACAGGCTGAGCGCATCCATGCCAGTACATATGCACATTTTTTTAAGCCAACATTTTCCAAATTAAAACAAAGGCTTGACGTATTGTTTTGCATGCCATAAGTCCATCATATAGTCACATTTTAAACTGAATTGCAGAAAGAAATGAACTTTTTCACGATATTCTAATTTTCACCTGTATTAAAAACATGCCTGGAGCTGTGGGAAACGCATCATACCCACTCATTAAAGGCTGGATTTGGACCGAGGCGGCTCACTGCGCGTGTTCGAGGAAAACTGGTCAAGGGGAAACTTGCTTTCAGCCGTCTTACACATTATGGGAAAATGCCATAATGTGTAAGATGATGTGTTTCAAATTGCTGTCTTTGTAAGTGCGTCTTATGGACCACGGACCGTAGAAGTCTTAAGTGGTGCTGCGTGTTTCCTTTTTTGTGGATTGGGTGTTTTTGTTGTCGTCTTTTATTGACTCTGAATTCAGCCTGTCTGGTGTTTTAAGCAGGCCCCAAACCAGTCTGTCTGCTCCTCGGGGCTAATCCCTGATAAAGGGCTAAGAGAGACGGGGCGTTTTGAAACAGGCTCGACACGCCTTCAGTCAACATTAGTATTCAGGGTTAGAGCTTCACTTTAGCTCTGGGATTCCCACTGATTTTGCACCGATTTCCGCCTTTTGTAAATGTTTTTATTTACAGCGCAATGCGTGGAGCTGCATTTTGAGCAAATTGTGACCAAATCTGTGGTCAATCTCATTCATGGGCCTGATCATTTCAATGGACATGTCTGCAGCCTCCTGTGATTATTTGTCATGACTAAAACAACAAACTATTATTTGTTGCCTTTTACTTTTACAAAACGATGCTTGAACAATCAAAAAGCACAATTTATTTTCACCCTAACCCTATATGCAGACCTCTTTCATCCCAACCCTTATTTCCCCCTGTACTATTATCTCAGTAACCTATTAGACTTCCTTTTAATGATTGATTAAACGCTTCCCGGAGGGACCCTGTGTCCTACAGTCTGTTTATGCTGCTCTGATGGAGCTGAGCGGAACGTACATTTTATCGTGTCCACAGGGATATAGAAAATTACGACTATATCAACGATATGCTATTGAGAATGAGGAGTTGTTGTCACAGAGTTGTTGCCATGATGGTGGCAGTCCGGCGACAATACACATTGTTTACGTGTGTTGTTAACGCGGTAGTAACGGAGGTTCTTGCTTTTCCGCACTGTTTTACCGCCTGGAAGTCACTGCTGCGTTTAACTGCTCCAATACCTCACACGATGGATATGGAAAACGTAGGAACAATAGGACACAGACGATGTAGTGTTTACAAAACACGCACCTTATTACTTTGGTCAAGAAGTGTCCGCTAAATGCAATGTAATGACAACGCACCAAAACACAGGTGAAGAAAGTTACTTTTGCCAGTACAACGCTGTTTTCACCAGCTGGAGGCTTGTAGAGACAAGTCCTGCTCCCAGCCACAGCAGAAAGGCTCGTATCTTTCCAAAGACTTTTAAACTCCTGCATCGTGTAGTAACGTACACCAAATACAAGGATGTTTACTATGTGCATTGTCCCGGTCTCTGTGCCATTCCGCTGCAGGGAGCTCGTATGCGTCGATGTTTTGGATTTCAAGCTTCTCCAAACGCTGTTTTGCATTGCTTTACTTTCTTCCTTTTCATTGTCATATTCGCAGAGTAGGGCTGGGCGATATGACGATATTAGACCGTCTTACGATCACCCCAACTCGCCACGTGACTCCTCATTCTCAATACGATATGACCCATCCCTAATGCAAGCGCTACCAACCAATTAACATCTGGTTTATGTTGAATTATGAACCCACTTGCATTTACAACGCACAATATAGTAATAGTATTATCTGCTCAAACGCCTGGTCTCCTCAAGTCCAGGTAAAGTCCACGTGAAGCAGCTTTGATATTATTGCTGTGTGCTTTTCTGCCCAGGTGACCTCATCCGTTTAAATATTTGCTAAACGGTTTCAATATTGACTTCATACAGTGAGACCGATTCATCTCATTGACCGCTTTCCCCGAGGCAGGTGTAGTTGTTACCATACGGACGTTTGGACAAGTGTCGTGTATTTCTCAGGAGATAAAGATGGTTTCGACAAAACTGAAACGGCCTGCGCTGCGATTGTAGCGCGTTTTCAAACGCCTCGCTCGCGTCCTGGAGCGGATGAAAGGTCGCGGCCTCGTGAATAAATGAATAACCAGTTGGACCGGTCGCTGTAGTTTTGAACCCGAAATCTGTGTCTCTGATCAGGGCTGGTTTTCAGGAAGTGCAGAGACCGTGAGCTCCACTACAACTTACATTTTGTGTACTAGCATTTGGAAAAGTACCGACACAAGCTGCTAGAGAATAGATAAACAAATCTGTCTGCTAGGGATTCAAAATAAATGCAGTCGAATCAGAATTTGGACTGCATTTGTTTTCGTAAAAAACAAGTCCGTAAGAACGCCATGTATATCTTTTTTGTGTAAAGTAATTTGTGTTGTCCTTTTTAGTTCATTGTAAAAGCAGATCACCGGTGAACTAGCAGCTAATAGTTGTTACGGTTGATTTTCTGTGAGACTATTGCTCTTTTGAAAGTTATAAAATGAGCTTAAAAACTGTTCCCTGTGAAAAATTGAAATGAAATGCGCTTGGAAAAGTTGGAAATGGGTTTGGACCACAACTAAAGCCCTATTCGTACGGAATAAGCCCCCCCCCCGACGTCTATTTATGTGGCGCATTTGCACAGCATAACCGAAGCCTGAGATTTTGCAGAAATTTACAAACATTTCCCGGATCATAATGCCAACGCACTCCTTTTAGAGTAAATGTGTATATTTTAATCTTTTAGCTGAACAATTGTGTTCGTATAATTTAACTGTTTTTGGTTGGAAATGTATACGTTGTGGTGATATTAACGGTAATGGTACAAGAGTTGCGAACAGCAGCAGTATTTATTATCGTCTCATTTGTTCTATTAATCAACCTGAGGAATGAACTCACCAGTGTGTTGATGCTAAAAGTACTTGGCAGGCTACGACCACAGCTAGATATTGTGCCATTTTCTTCAGCCTTTTTGTTTTGTTGCCCCACATTACTGGCCGATAGGGTTTTGCTGTGTATTAGCTGACCCAATGGAAGCATATATAGATTGAATAAGGGCGGTCTCAGCATTGACCCCTGGGGAAACCCCGCAGGTTATAGCAATTCTGAGACCGTTTCCAATTCCAACAAAGGTACATCCTGTCCTCGATAGGACTGGAACCAGTTAAGAGCAGCACCAGAGATTCTCAGTTGTCTAACCTCTGAAGTAAAATCCTGTGGTCCACATGTCAAAGGCAGCAGTGTGATTTCCTTGTCTAAACTAATGTTGTTCATGAGCCTCTTTTGTCATTTCAGTGGAGTTCAATGACTGCTCAGATCGAAGTAGGTTTATATT
Organism: Proterorhinus semilunaris; assembly: GCA_021464625.1. Classification (NCBI taxonomy): domain Eukaryota; kingdom Metazoa; phylum Chordata; class Actinopteri; order Gobiiformes; family Gobiidae; genus Proterorhinus; species Proterorhinus semilunaris. Next base: position 5,494,046 of record CM038357.1, read on the forward strand.
CAACTGCGAAGACACTCGGTTTGCAGTCCACACCGACGGAGTGGTCACGGTGAGTTTATTTTTGGTTAATCTATTTAAATTAAAGTAAAATTTTCCCTAAGACGAGATGTTATGCTGTATTCCCCGGTCCCTGGCTCGTTCAGGTGAAGAGACATGTGCATCTTCACGACGGACACAAGACCTTCGCTGTTCACACTTGGGACTCTGACGGGAACAAGTTTACCGTCTCAGTCACAGTGCACCATCAGAGACATCACCATGAACACGGGCATCGGGACCGCTACCACGGAGACGGGCATCAGGAGAATCACCAGGGTAACCGCGAAAACTGTGATCCAAGTGGGCACCATCAAACGGAGGTAAATAACTTGATTGCTGGGTGGTATTTTGTCCATTATGTACTTTTTACCACAATCTCTTGGCCGTTCAAACCGTTTTTTTGTTCTTCAGGACATTTTTGGTTTTCTTTGGCTAAAAACTCCCGAACTTATGTTTCGTTGTTTACTGTGCTGTCATAAAATTACAGGGTTTCCGTGGAGCATTAAAAAGCTTTAGGTCTTTAAGTGAACTGTGCCAAAATGAATCCTTTGTCATTAAAAAGTATCCAATTTGATTCAAGTTGACACAGATCCTTTTTGAATTTGCAGCATTAAAATTGTATTAAATCTGACCTGCTGCCATCTAGACAGTTTTTGATTTAGCACTGCCATCTAGTGGCTGTCCTAGGATTGTCTTATACTAAAACCTTTTTATTGACGTTATTGATCTCGCAATCAAGAAATTCACTTGTCAAACATACTAAGCTCTTCTTCCCACACAGTTGGGGAAACCTGTTTTTATAGGTAAAAAAAACAACTTGACAAATCTTTTTCTTATGTTTCCCCAGAGTCCAACTGTTGCCCTCACCAGAGAAGCACCTAGCCGCCACAAGAGGGAAACTGTGAGGCTAAGAAACAACAAAATAATAAGTTTGATTTAGGGTTTATTTTTAATCAAACTGTGCCAATATTTCAGGTGGAGGAGGATGTCCCGGTGATTTATTTCCCCAGAGCCACGGAGGGGCTGAAGAGGAGGAAGAGAGAGTGGGTGATCCCAGACATTAACTTCCCCGAACGTGACAACGGACCTTTCCCAAAGAAAGTGTCTCAGGTGAGAAACTGCAGCGCATGGCTCAAACCTGGGCGCCATTTTGGGTCACGTTTCTAAGACTCCGACAGGACACAGCTCAACGTGTTTCTGGTCTTTGTTCTTGACGAGTATGGATGGGATTAGTTCATGAGTCCCACATGTTTTTTCTGTTTTTGTAGAAAAATGGATAAGATGTGAATGTGGTGGATATTACAGTAATTCGATGTGAGGCTTAAATGTACAGGTTTGCTAAAGTGATATTAAGTCTATAAACGAAACGGTAAAATGTTTTTTGCTTCTACTGCTTTTCCCCCTTTAGATCCGTTCGAGTGATGACAAAGACAAAAAGATCTACTACAGCATCACGGGCCCCGGGGCCGACCAGCCGCCTGTCGGTCTGTTCACTATGGACAAATACACAGGCATCTTGTACGTGACCCAGCCACTGGACAGAGAGACCATATCCAACTACACTGTGAGTAAAACCAAAACATACTTTTATCAGTGGGGTGAGGAATAAGAGCGTTATTTTGTTTTTGTTTTAAGAGACTGATTTGGTCTCAGCTCAGACCATTAAATCTGTTCAGTGCATGATGTAATCCATTAACTCATTTCTCTGTCTGTAGTTCCTGGCTCACGCTGTGGCGGAGGGCGCCGGTTCGGCCGAGAAGCCCATGGAGGTAAAGGTGATCGTGATCGACATGAACGACAACAAACCCGTCTTCACTAAGGACCTGTATACGGGAGAGGTCGCCGAGTCGTCGCCCCTCAGTAAATACAACTCGTTTGTTTGTGACGTTCTGCTGTTTTGAATTGAACATTTATTTCTACAACAAAACTAGAGCGACACGATAAATGGGCTATATGCACGGGAGCGTCACTTAAACAGTTAAAATAAACAATAAAACATCGAAAGCCAATAAACGCAGTAAAAAAAAAAAAGATGGATACTATAAAACACTTGAATAAAGTAAAAACACCACACAACTCGCTTGGTGTTAAAAGCCAGAGAATAAAAGTGGGTCTTAAGATGAGAATTAAAACATGCTGGATTGACTCCAGGAAGAATAGCTGTACTTGTTACAGCTAATGGAGATCAAAATAAATACAATACACTTTTCGGTGGGGGTTGTATGTATATGGAGGGGCAGAGTATTCCACACAGCTTAGGGCGCTGTCCCCTTTAGTTTAACAGCTTGTCCTGGGCACAAGCTGCACCTGGCCCTCGGACCTCATAGTGCGCGGTGCACTGCATAAAAGTGGCAAGCGACGCCATGCTTTTGGAATATTTGATTTAGTGGGAGAAGTGCAAACAGTGCAGGCGCAAGTATAGAACCCTGAGGGACTCCACAGTGAAGAGGAGGTGGAGTCCCCCAGCTTGACTGCAAAACATCTCTCCGACAGGTAGGACTTGAATCATTTTAAAGCAGTCCCACTGACGCCCACAGTTTCCCAAGCGATTTAAAAGAATTGTGTGGTCAACTGCGTCAAAAGCAGCAGTCGGGTCTAAAAGCACTAAAATGGCTGACTCGCCAGAATCAATCATTAAAAAGGACATTTAGAGATTGGATGATAATTTGAAAGAACAGAGGAGTGTTTTTAGTAACGGTTCAACCACAGTGTGTTTACAAAAACTTGGCTCAATCACTGAGGTGAGGCTACTGTCAACTATTTTTTTGGACGTAAGGGCCAATGGTAGTCCAAACCTCGACCCCGGGGAACAGGATCTGTGGGGCTCGATGAGGATTTGAGCTTATTCACAATATTTGTGAGGAAAGACAAAAATAACCTGTTCAAACTGGTCCAAAACTGCAGAGCAGTGGGATAATGATAATGATAATAATGATGATGTCTAAAATATTGTTACAGGAAGAACAAACGAGTTGTCAGTAGATAAGGCTCTAAAGAACTAAGCTCACTATTACACTATAAGTCGTTAAGAAGAGGCGAGAATAGCTCGGCAGAGTTGGGCTTAAGCACACGGCTGTAGCGCGCAGGTGCTTGTGATTTTTCACTGTCCTCTCACAGCTTCAAACAATATTGGACAGTGGTCCGAGAACACTGCATCACATACCAACACATTATCAACAGGCACTCCATGTAACAGTAGCTCAAGCCTATGGCCATGAATTTGTAGCAATTAAAATGTCACACTGACTTAAAATACCTGCAACAAAGTCTATGTTGTGCTTTTGCTTGGCAGGCAGTGAGTTACTGGCTGACAGTCACAGCATCATGTTAAAAGCATCGCGTCAGGAGCAAAGAATTCCCCGGCGGAAAGTGTTTCTGTCTTGAAGCTAACACGAATTAAAAATTAAAATGGCTCAAAAAATAATTGGCTTGTCTTTAGTATAAAAAATACTTATTTTTAGTTTTAATTGTTGTGGCGTTTTTTGATACTCGCCATTAGCTCTGAGATAAAAAGTCCTACCCTCATAAACAGACTTTTCCTGCAGTCAAGAATTTACATCCAACGTATTGTTTTTAGCACGTAGCGAGTCACTTCGGATCAGTATCTCACTGTCGGTGATTTCTTGAACTATACGTTGATTAGTGCAAGAGATTGCTAATTCTTAATAGGAAAATAGTGAGAGGAAGGATCGCACTCCGAAGTTGCGTGCATAGAGCCCATCGCAGAAAAGGACAGAAAACTTGAAATGTATCTTTCCCTCTATAGCAAAGGTTTCATATATATATATCCAGTTTGTGTTTATCCCTATTCACCTGCAGTGTCACGCCTTGAGTGCATGTTCCTCTGTTTCTCTGCTACAGTGCAGTGTCCGAGTGACAGCCCTAACTTCGAACTCAACTGAACTCTACAATCACAATACATTTTTCAAAACCATGCAGCTTAAACCAACTGTATTTCTTTCTGCTGTTTGTAGATTTTGAGATCCTGCAGGTGAAAGCCACAGACGCCGATCAGGAGGGGACACAGAACGCAGCGGTCCGCTACACAATCCTGAACCAGGAGCCGAAATCTCCATCTGACGACATGTTCGCCATCAACCCTGTCACCGGCTTCATCCGGGTCAACGCCAAAGGGCTCGACAGAGAGGTACGGACTGTGAATCTCTTACACAGAATCGACCACAGCTTTCTACAAGAGAGCAGGTTGTTCATTGTAAGGTTTATCTTTAACTCACTGTGGATCTTGTCTCTGCAGAAAAACCCCAAGTACACTCTGGACGTGCAGGCGGCGGATATGGAGGGAGAGGGACTGACCGGGAACACGAAAGTCATTCTCACAGTGACGGACAGCAACGACAACGCCCCGACCTACACCCAGACACAGGTAAAGGCTCGGTTTAGTTCTAGTCCAGTCCTGAGTAGGGATGGGCACCGTTAAACAGTGCCTACTTGGAACCGACCGAAAAGCTCCGGTCGGGGGTGGTATCGAAAAACAAAAATTCTTTCGGTGCCAACTTTCGGTTCTTTTTCTCTCTAGACGTCAATATATGACCCGCAATGACTCTAAAAAAAGCAACATGAACGTGTGCGGAGATAACGAGCTGCTTCAGCGCAAATGGAGCGAGCAAAACTATAACTTAAAGCGAAGCAAAGCTATAACGTACTAAACTTTTGTAATAGAGACGGCTCAGCCGCGGTGCGCGGCAGGACTGAGCCAGGACTAAACCAGGACTTACACCGTTGTAAAACCCAGAGCTAAACTAAACCAGTTATTATAAACCAGGACTGAGTAAGAAACTTGTGTTTTTAGGCAAATTGAAAAGCAAAACAGAGCAGTGACAACAAGAAAGACGTCTTTACCTTTAGCGACAGACCTGAGGCTGAGTTTAGTGCTGTTGTTTACAACTTTACAAGCAGCTGCAGCGTGAGGGGGAATATCAAAGATTGTTTGTGGAAAGGTGTGAGCGCTCACTCTGTATTAGACATTTTTGGTACAGTTTTTGTACATTATTAGTGGCAGAGTGAGCGCTCACACCATGTAAGGATCTTTGAAGGGAAAGTGTTTTCGCTTCGTCAAAGCGCAGCGTGTTTAGAAAAGTTTATCCGAAAGAAACCGTGTCATGTTTGGATCTGTCTCTGCAGCTCAGGAGGTAATAACGTCCTTTATTTCTTTTTATCACTGAAATTGTGCTCAGAACACGAAGTTACAGGTGACGCTGCTGCGGCCTGTGGAGCTTCTGTTTTGCTGTTTTAGGACTTTATCTCGAACGACACTTTTCTTATACACGTTATTTTAATTGAATTAAAATGAAATGGGCACCGAAAAAAGTACCGTTAAGGCACCGGCACCGAAAAGCAGGTATCGTTAAAGTAGTGGTATCGAAAAAAAGCGAACGGTGCCCATCCCTAGTCCTGAGTAGAGGTGTACCTGATGAGGGTATGGACCAGGTTTAGTTCCAGTTTAGATAAGAAGACGGCTCTTTGACCAATCAGAGGAAAAAATTCTTCCACGTTGTCACCCAAACTCTGTGGCGTATGGAGGGAGTGAGGAGCAGAGGGGGAAGAGCAGGAAGCACCTAGAGCTGCAGCGAAGGTTCTTTATTGAAGCGCGCATGGATTTTATAAAGTAGCAACATCGATTTGTAACTTTTAAGTCGGGGTTAACTTGACCAACTGATAACATGCTTCGTAACCTTGGAGGTGCTGGAAACCCCTTCCTACGCGCTAATGTAACAAGTACAATAGATTTAACTGATCAAGCGGTCATTTTTGTTGCGGAGTTGGGGAATTGCAGATTATTAGAATAGTTGAAGGTTGTGGGGTTGGGGAAAAGTTGCAATGCGGCGCTGATTTTGTGAACTTTTGCTTTGATAGTTGCGATCGCAAAATTCAGGAGGTACTGACTTCTGGTAGCCTGGCTAACGTCAGACTAAAATCACATGATATTTAGTCTGGGGACCAACGATTCATTTTCTCGTAGGAGAGGTGTGGTTTACGATTGGGCGCTACGAATGTCTATCATGCGTCTGCACGTAGCCATAGCCAATCATATCTGATGACGTACATTTTCGAGCTAAACTATTTAGAACACGATCTAAAGCTTGATCAAAAGATGGCGTCGCGTCTGCTGCCGTCATGTTGGATCCGTAAATATTTTTATTTTTATTTTTTATTTTTATCCGTAAACAAACCAGAAGCTTCCGTATGTCGAATAGCACGTCATCGTCTTACCGTCCCTCGTTCATAGTGAAGGCACAAGATCGACTTTGTGTCCAGTCTCTTCATGTCTTGCTCATGTTTCAGTTTTCAGCCACTGTGGCGGAGAATAAGAAGGATGCTCTGGTGGTGAAGATGTCGGTCACGGATGACGACGACGCCCACACTCCGGCCTGGAACGCCAAATTCACCATCGTTGACGGCAACAAAGACGGGCTGTTCACCGTGGCAACCGGCGCCAACAAACAAGAGGGCATCATCACCACAGCTATGGTACTGATCACATCATGATACGTCAATAATGATCCGATTATAGTGGAACCGTCATTTTCTTATTGAACACTTCTCCCCGTCGCCTTTAGGGCCTGGACTTTGAGAAGACCTCCACCCACACTCTGCTGGTGGCTGTGGAAAACGAGGTCCCCTTCGCCGTGACCCTCCCCACCTCCACCGCCACGATAACGGTCACCGTGCTCGACGTCAACGAAGCGCCGATATTCGACCCCCCCGTCAAACTGATCTCCAAAGCAGAGGACCTCGCCGTGGGCCAAGAGGTGGTACAGTACACCGCCCACGACCCCGACACCGCCCGCAAGCAGACGGTCAAGTGAGTTTCAGTCGATTATTAACAAAAGGTAGCTGTATGGGAACATGTCCATGAAGATTAAACGCATTTCCTAACAAATGTCCTTTTAGTGAAAAGCACTAAATATTTTCCCCTATTGAAAATCATATGTAGTTATTCAAACCACGTAAAAGGCGCTCCACTTTCATTGCTCTACAAATCGGTATAAACCCGCCGTGGTTCGTGTGCAGCTTCCCATCTGTCGAGCTTATTACACGATGGTAATCTTTTGCTTGGTCCTAGGACATAAAAATCTCTTATTTTTTCCCCTGAACTGCTTCATTCAAAAAACACATACTTTTGAGTTGTGAAATCTGCAGCCAAATGTAGCAGTAGGACCTAGAGTGTCCTGCTGACTTGGAGTTCACATCTGCCCCAGGATGATTCTTGCTTCTGCTTCTGCAGGTACAAGATCGTGAGCGACCCGGCCGGTTGGCTGAACGTGCATAAAGACACCGGTTTAGTGACGGTGAAGTCTGAGATGGACCGAGAGCATCTGTTTGTGAAGGATGACGTCTACACCGCTTTGATCGGGGCCTACGACGATGGTACCTTTTTTTTAAATTATTTTCGATGTTGCACAAAATGACAAACGCGCATGATACAGTAATATCATTTCAGTGCTTTTCTTTATCCAGTTTTTTTCTCTTCTCAGACGTGGTTCCGGCCACAGGAACTGGGACTCTGGAGATCAAACTGGAGGATGTGAACGATAATGCTCCCGCCATCGAAGAGCGAGACATCAGGGTCAGTCAAACATACCAGTGTTTCCTAACTTGGGGTGCAGGGGGTAATGATCAACAAAAGAATGTACAACTGAATATTTAAATGTACAACAATGTTAGTAACAAAGTGTTTCGCTGTGAAAGGTTTGCATTTGAGAGGCATTTGCCCAATGACTTCCTCTTGCTGCTGAGTGTGTGCAGATTTAAACTTCATACTCACCCCTCGTCCTGTGCTTCCAGGTGTGTAACAAAGAGTCCGGCGCTCACCTGCTCTCGGTCACAGACAAAGACGGGCCCGGATTCTCCGCGCCCTTCACAGTCGCGTTGGAGGGATCGTCCAAGGCCAATTGGACGGCACGAATGAACGAAACCGGTCAGTACAGCAGGCGAACCTCCTGATTCTAAATGCGTGTATCTACAAAATACACAAGTTCTTTTCACACATGCTCCCTCGTCGTCTTGGATAATCTGACCCCATCGGGAGATTGTCCAGAGGAGTGTGCACGTGTGAAAAGGACTCTATAGAGCAGCAACTGTATTGTACATGTTTAACACCAAGCAGTATTCATTAAAGAGTAACTCGCCCTCAAATCCTGAAACTGTATAAATGAGTGTCCAATAGTGTTGTCTACATGTCCTGGTCATTATTTCGGCTATTTAGTGCAAATTAGTTGAAAGATCAACTTTCCGTGAGGCGCCATCTACAGCGAACTGTCGGTACTGCATTTGATTTTGAACCATTTCCTTGGTTGATTACAGCCCTAGTGGTCACACTCTCCATCATCAATACAAGATTTTGGTGAAAAATGAATGCAATGAACTGTAATCAAAGCTAAAGGCGGCCCAACCAAATGGTAAAGCGTGTGACTTGTATGCACTATTTTAAATTGGAAAATCAACATTTTAAGTTAAAACAAATCTTTTTAGTTTTACACAAACTAAATGGATTTAGATTGATGTGTCACTTAAATGACTAATTGTTTAAATGTCTATGTTCAGGGACCGGGATCATCCTGCAGCTGGTCACAGAGCTCGACCCTGGGTTCTACACTGTGGAGCTGAGAGTGGCAGACAGACAGAGCCTGGGCCAGCTCTCCACGCTCACAGCAGAGGTCTGCAACTGCAAAGGCCCAGACGTCACCTGTGAGGGGCGCATTGCGGGGGGCCCACCTCTGCCCATCATCCTGGGGGTGCTGGCTGGAATCATGCTGCTGCTCAGTGAGTCAAACCACATTCAAATCAGTGATCGTTTTTCTAAAGCTAACGAACCACTGATATTGAATGCTGATTTTAAAAAATAATAATCAGTCTAGCGTGTGATGCTTCAAAACTGTAAAATATGTCGGCGCTTTATTCGGGCAGTTGGTCGATTTATTATTTATGTTTTTTAATGCACAATTACCTTGAATTAGAAAGCTTATTAGAACGCTTTTGTTAAAAACATTGGACAATGCTCTGGTAAAATCTTGTCCTTGTTTAGTACATGTTTAGTTGTGATTTATGCTAACATTAACAATAATGTTATCGCTGACGCGACATAAGAAAAATAATGTCTGATTTCTGCCCAATAACGCTTCTTTCTGTGTAGCTATGAATTCTGCTAACGCTAACCGCGGATAACAGAAGCTACAACTTCATGTTTGTCTGAAAAGCTAAATAATATTCATAGCTAATATTTGGATATTCTTTTGGACAATTTTAATCACTAAGTGAAAATCCAAGAAAACTGGACAGTCAGTCTGTCCTCAGCTTAAAGTGCATAATGCACAAAAATTGAATAGGACGGCGGGGCATCTGGTTTAACATGCGTTTTGTCGTGTGCAGTGATGGTGCTGCTGCTTCTGCTCTTCGCTCGACGCAGAAGAACCGAACAAAAGGAGCCTCTGCTTCTGGAAGACGACATTCGAGACAATATCTACTACTACGACGAGGAGGGGGGCGGAGAGGACGACGAGGTACTGCTTTCGCTACTTTTACTACTGCTGCTAATACTGCTGCTAATACTGGTGCTTCTACTGGTGCTAATACTGGTGCTTCTACTGGTGCTACTAGAACTGCTGCTGCTAATACTGCTGCTAATACTGGTGCTTCTACTGGTGCTACTAGAACTGCTGCTGCTAATACTGGTGCTAATACTGGTGCTACTAGAACTGCTGCAGACTTCATTTAAAGACTAGGTTTTCCGGAGGCCATTAAAAAGCATTACATTTGATTTCAGCAGGCATTAACGCTACATTTCTTGGAAAACCAAGGCATTGCTCAAGTTGATCGTACAGTTTAATATGATATTAACTCCTTTCTTCCGTCTCAGGACTACTACGACCTGAGCGTGCTGCACAGAGGCCTGGATAACCGGCCCGATGTGATGAGAGATGATGTGATGCCGAACTTCTTGCCTGCTCCTCAGTATCAGTACAAGCCCCGCCCGGCCAACCCCGACGAGATCGGCAACTTCATCGTAGATGTAAGGCACCGTTTGACCTCTTAACCCCCACCTACACAAGCACATTCTCCATGTATCCAGGCCTTACCCAAATCGAAAAGCTTCCTGAATAAAGTGTCAGAATAGCGATGGAAAAACAAGACGTAAATGAAGATGGGAAAAAAATGTGACAAAACGTCATCAAAGCAGCAACAACGCATGGAAACACAAGGAAAAATCTTGTCAGTTATGTAGGTCTTAGCTTTCAAATGTTACACTGGCCTGTATTCTGTAAGACGTTTTTTTTAGATTGGGGTAAAGCTGATCTGGAGAAATTGCACTCCATTAAAGTGGTTAAACGACATTAAGTTCAATGGATGAATTTGATCTTATCATATTCATTAGATTGTTCAAAGATCTACTTCAAGTAAATGGTAATGGCCATTTATGTTGCATTAATATTGACTCTCATAAAGTAATATATAAACTCTAAGATTTTCATAAACTTTAATGCTAACACTTGGCCACTCCAGAAGTGTCCGGATTTATTATATTAGGCCACTTTAGGCGATAATCATAGTTTCTGTCCCAGCCTTGATTAGTTGCTGCTAGCATTAGCATGCTACTGCGATTACGCATCCCTCATTGTTCTCTAGGACTGAACGATATTAAAGTAAGTTGCAATATCGCGATAACGATATTACTGCGATGGTTCACTAAACCATTTCAATACGATACGTTCCATTCGAATGAAACACAAATTGTACTTTTTCAGCAAATCGTGTCAGAAGACTTAAAAAAAACGCCACATCAGCACCAAAACAAGACGAAAATGTAACTTTTAGTTTTTGGCTGAGTCTCAGTCAGACTTTAGTGATGTTGCGATATATTGTGGCTTCTTGCAATACGGATATTGCATCACCTAATATTGCGATACGGTATTTTTCGCGATATATTGTGCAGTCCTATTGTTTCATTATTACGGAGACTTTCCTTTAAGTCACATAAAATATAAATGATCAATGCTGAGGCACCCGAATAATGTCTTTAAGTCTGTGTTCAAGTCTACTTTACACACATTTACAGTATCAGACTGTAACTGCAGTCTCTCACTTCTGTCTCCGTCCTCAGAACATGAAGGCGGCGGATAACGACCCCACGGCCCCTCCCTACGACTCCCTGCTGGTGTTCGATTACGAGGGCGGTGGCTCCGACGCCGAGTCCCTGTCCTCCATCAACTCGTCACACTCCGGGGACCAGAACTACGACTGCCTCAGCGAGTGGGGCCCGCGCTTCAAGAAGCTCTCCGACATGTACGGAGGCGGAGAGGACGACGACGACATGATTTAGAGGGGAAAAAAATTACCTGAGAGATTTATAAAGTGACGGCCAAAGAGACTGGTTTTAGACGAGTTCACTCCACATCTGACAAAAAGCTCCGTTTGTTTTTTTTCATAGGCTCGTCTTTGGCTTCCTGTCCAGCTGAGGGCGTAATGACTTTTAACAATAGAACGGACACATTTGCATAAAAAGTCACTGAAATAAGCCCAAGTCTAGATACGACATTTCTTCCCACTTCAATCACGGCGAGACACGGCAGGAGAGAACATCGATTTTTCACACACTGGTCAATGTTGAGATTTTTAGCTAGTAACACATTTTCAGAGGGATTTGATTCCCAATTCCTAGTTATTTCGCTTTTGAATAATCTTTTTCGCGGTTTAATGATATCCCAAAATCTCTTTTAAAACCATACATTGGCTAAACTTGGCTTTATCCATTATTTATATTTAGGAGCTGAAAATGTTTTTTGTGGCCATTTTTATGCATAAAATAGACTTTTGCAATTGTTCTCATATTTGTTAGTAATCCACAGCAGACGTCTCAAATTGATATTCCTATTCACCTACAGTGTCTCTCAAGTGAAGCAGATTTACCTTTAAAAAAAATAATGGGTCCGAGACTATTTTTAGACTGGATTACTGCAACACAAAAATCCTAGTAGTTATCATACACATCGTCTACAGCTTTAATTCCTACAAACAAATAAAGCACAATGGCCTCAAATGGTAAAACAAAAAACAGCAGATGTAAGATTACTGCATGTGCTGGTTTACAACACCTCAAGCTGAAACTCCATTACATTTTATTCAGAGGTTTTCACACGTGCCTCTGGAAATCAAGGAAAAACTCAAATGTACCGCACCATATTCGCTCCAATATCAAATAGAAATTAAAAAAAAATAAGTAAGAAACGTTCCAAATGGTTAGACATGTTTAATTTCCTGGAACTATATGAACACTTAAATGGAAGTATTGCACGCTTGTTTTAAAACCACGTGAACCTCTTTCTGGAGAGGGAACAGGAAAAACCCACGCAGCAACGCCAAAGAAATGGCGGCCATTTTTTGTTTTTGACGCTTCAGCTTTTTTTAAAGAGTTCGAGCCTTGTTTCGATGTGACGTTTTTACCTTGAAAATGGTCAGATTTGCTGCTTCGGCTTCAGAGGAAATGCATTGGGACGGAGGTGATAAATACCGGTCATATTTGTAAATAGTGCAATCGTTTCTGTAAATTCAAGTTGAAGCTGTAGATTATGACCCTTTTTTTTGTGGTACATGCCATGGTTCGAGCTTGACATTTTGTTTTGATGAGTTTTACTGTTAAGTTGCTGGTTCTACGCCGGGCGCTCGCTGTTGCACTGTTTAAGCCTTACACGCCTTTCACAGTACGTCAAGTTGTACTTCGAAATGTACTACTGTGTACTTTCGGGCTGGTACATGTTATGAATGACGCGGCGAACGAGTAGAAAAATCTTAATTTCTTTTTAACTATTGTGGTTATTTGTCGATGCCTTTTTCTTACACTGTAGACACTTGTCCGGGTACAGCGCCAATGCTTATGATTTTTGTTTTTATAAAATGATCTTAATATACACCTGTGAGCGAGTGTGGGTTTGTTTTTTTATTACGTGAATAAAATTATAGGCGATATTTCAATCCAAAGTCATTTGAGCTGGTGTTTGTTGGAATAAATCAGGTCAGATAAAATCTACATTTTGGGGCAAAATAAAACGAGCGTTTTCCCACTTTCTTTTATGTAAAACCTTTATTTATAATTGAAGCACATTAGGTTACATCATATATTTCATGCTCCCTGCAGCTCATGTGGTATTCAAAGATTTTTTTAATGCACTTTTTATGCTTTAAAGTTGACTGTAGGACTTGTACGTTACACTTTTGTCACCGTCCGATTAGTATCACAATACTCAGGGGCCGATCCGATACGTATTGCGATACAGTAATTATAAGCAATATCTTAAAATGTGTAGGCAGCCATTTATCCACTGGCCCCTCAGACCGGTTTGAGAACTATAACCAAAGTCCTTTAATAAAACACTAGATGGGCGTGGCCATAGTAATGCGTTTGGTAAGAGGCAGTTCTGGCGGCCATCTTGAGACTGGCCCTTCTAGCCCAGTGGGAAACGCCCCTTATTGATATTCATGACCCTGTGATCATTGACTGACCTTATGTCATACCTGTCCAGAAAATAACATGTTTGCTGTTTTTCAAATGTTCAGTTTCATAAGAGGCATAGACTTTAGCTCCATTAGTTCATGGATTTTCCTCTGTCAAATAAGTAAGTTCTGTTTACAGTATCAAATAAAAATGTTTACTACTTTTAAAACAGTATTTCTTTTTAACACATGACTAATTATTGATCATGGGACTGTGATACAGTGAATGCTAAACCACTGAACCCTGGGAATGAATGGAGAAAACGACTAATGTGGCTTTTACGGCTAATTATGTCTTATCCGTAATTTCAAAAACATTAAAACCTGTCGTATGCACTTTAAACGAATAATAACCAATACTTGGAAAGATAATTATCAGTAGCATAAATGTAGAGCAAAGTAAAATAGTTTTACAAAGGGACAGTTGAATATAGAGTTTATTAAAAATAATGCAAATAAATAACATTTAGATTTTTACAGATTCCCTTCAGTCACAAGTCCCTTTTAAAAAAATCATATTCACATCAAAGATGAAAACGAAGCCACAACAAACATGGTTCAGTCCTGGCTTAGACTGGTTTGGTGCAGCTCTTTGTCCAGACCTGTTTTCACTATACAATACTTTACAAGAACTTTGTTAGTCCCGTTTGGTCCCAAGATCTGAATAATGCTTTACAGCAGCCTGAAAAAATGTCCACGCAAAACCAGCCTGAGCTCGTTTCTCCTCGTTCAGAAACGTCCAGCAGTAAAGTGTAAGTGATAAAGCGAAAAATGAAAGGCCCTATACCTGATTTTTCCTTTTTCTTACAAACAATGAAAGGGGAAGCCACAAAATTACATTGTTGTGGTTCAAACTCATTCCTAACTTTTCTAACACCCCGATTCTTCACAGGGATGAATTTGTAGGCACATTTCACAACTTGCAGGGTCACTTTTTAGGGTCATTGTCCCAGAAATGCTAGAAAACCAGCCTGAGAGTTCATGAAACTGATGCAAATGCTTTGTTTTCCCAATTCCCACAAATGTCTGAGTTTAAAATATATAGTAAAGGAGGACAAACAAAATATGGTCCACGACTAGAAAAATAAAAAGTCACAGACCAAGACAAAATTGTAAAATGAAAAAGTGCTGTGACAGTTAGAGCTCATTGTGACAAATGACAAAATGAGTCTGAACCATGTCCACCTTATCCCTGGGGTGGCTCATGTAGAAACGAGGATGGGAGTAATTTCCAGTTCAACATTTCAAGATGCTTTTCTAAACAAATCAACCTCCGTAACGTTTGAAAACACGTCCTCGCGCAGCTCTGGAACATGTTTCGCTGTTTGCGGTTGAATGAAATACCAGAGTCTCCACAGTTCCCCAGGGCCTGTCGATCAGCGCCCAAATCGAAACACGTTTTAAATATAACAACGAACCAACCTGGTAAAAAAAGTTAGAGTTGTAAACTGTATTTTTAGACACAATAAGAGTCTTTAGAGCTAGGCTTAGAAGTTGTTTTTGACACGTGTGAAATTCCCATTGGTTAAGTGGTGACGCCACAGCTCTACTTCCGGGTCCAGCAGATGTGCGAGAATTTAATTTACTTCAATGGCGAGAAACTACAAAAAACTCTTTAATACCACAATCAATATTTCTGAAACTCAACAGAGAGTTACTGAAGCTACTTATGTATCAGGCCCATTCGCCAAAAATGCTGTACCTACTGCTATAAAAGTAATATTTACCAAAATCGCTACATCCGGGTTAGCGGAGAAAAATGCTAAGGGCGCAGCAGCTACGCTAAACCCGGAAGTAGCGACTTTGGTAAATATTACTTTTTTAGCAGTAGGTGCGGCATTTTTGGCTAATTAGTCTGAGAAATAAGTAGCTTCAGTGACTCTCTGTTGAGTTTCAGAAATATTGATGTTTTTTTTAAAGAGTTTTTTATGTTTTTTTTCTCGCATATTTGCCAATGGCTGCTCTGCTTTTTGACTACGACACTGGAGGCCGCCATTGCTCCACCTTTGCTGTAGTACCTCCATATGGCCGATATTCCCCCATTGCAATGCATTGGACTTTAGACAATTAAAAACAACGTTAATGCCTGGTGCTTAATGGTTTAGACGTGGCTAGAGCTAGATATTCCTCCTGTGATTACGCTGGGTTAAAAACAATCTGGGGCAACAGGGTTTTTATCGTAGATAAGAATTTTAGAAATCTTGCGTAATTAATGAGGGCCTGACTTTGATTGACAGGCCGTTTACGTCGCTGCCTGGCCATGGGCGTGATTACAACAGAAATACACGCCCATTACACGCCCCGCGAGGGCCAAGCAGGGCGGAGTCTACAGTCAAGATCCTGCCCTTATGCCCTTTTTAGGAACATGCTTCGTCGGAGCTGGAGAGGAGGAGTCTGTAAATCCGCCATGATTTCCCCCTCGAACGTGGTCATTTTGGTAAACGGGGAGGAGTGAGGAGGAGCTGTCTATTCTTTATACAGTCTATGATATTTGCCCGTCTGCTAGGACCCGGAAACGGAAGTCGTGACATCACACTTTCCATGTTATACTAAACCCTTGCCACTAGGGGGTGGTATTGCAGCAATGTCAGGCCTGTGCCATGAGGACAATATAAGGTATAACACGGTGAAATAATCAGTCGGGTGAGGTTTCTTGGCTGCTGTCGGTGTTTTGATAAACATGTCGATGCCTCTGCGTTTTTTTTTTTTAGTCCATCACTAGTTATTAT
This sequence comes from Proterorhinus semilunaris, assembly GCA_021464625.1. Taxonomy (NCBI): domain Eukaryota; kingdom Metazoa; phylum Chordata; class Actinopteri; order Gobiiformes; family Gobiidae; genus Proterorhinus; species Proterorhinus semilunaris. The sequence goes on from CM038357.1 coordinate 5,510,320, forward strand.
AACTTATTTCCATCTTTTAATTCCATCTTTTCACAGCTTAGTTTAGTTCAGTCCTGACTTGATCCTCGTTCGGCTCAGTCCTGGTTTTCAGACGTGTGGACGCACTGTAGGATGCGCCTCAGAGTTGGTAAAGCCCTGGTTCCAGTTTTGGGTTCTGAAACACTCCAGTCGACAGGAAGTCAGCTCTCCTGGAAAACACACACTTAGTCGTCTCGTAGATTTACGTTCTTTGTCCTATTCTTATTTTTAACCTCTTAACCGAGTGCATTTTCTCCAGTTGAGGATTACAGTGTGACGCCTCATCTGAAAGCTAAGACCTACAAAGCTACTCTAAGCTTCTTCCTCGTTATGATCGTCACGGTTTCGTCCTTTTTGGTTTGGTTTTCATCACGTTTTCGTTGCTTTTTTGACATGTTTTGGTCACATTTTTGTGGCTTGATCAGAGTTACACATGCGGCCAAAACGCAACAAAAAGTCAATAAAAACACGACAAAAAAGCAACTAAAACGTGGCAAAAATCCAACAAAAAAGTAAAAAAACAACAACAAAGCAATTAAAACCATACAAAAACGCGACAAAAACGTGAATAAAATGTGGTAAAATCCAACAAAAAAGTAACAAATGTGATAAAAATGCAACAACAAAGCAATCAAAACATGATAAAAACATGACCAAAAAGTGACAAAAAATCAGACAAAAAAGCAAAAAAATAAATGGATAAAAATGCAACAAAAACGGCTAAAACATGATAACAAAAACAAGGAAGAAGCGTAGATGAGTTTTGTAGGTCTTAGCTTTCAAATGAGGCGTCACACTGACCTATAGGCTGTAAGCTCCAGTCAAGAAGCTTTTAGATTTAGGTAAAAGTGGAGAAAAAGTGCTCGGATTAGGGACTAAACTAAAAGTTAGTCTTGACTGAAACTACATTACATTTTTGCCAAAAGCCTTAATAAAACGATCTTTTCCATTCAACCCTGGAGACGCACCTTCTCCTCGGGCCGGCCCGTCTGTCGCTCCCCTCGGCCGCGGCTCTTCCTCCGGGACTTGGATTTGGACTTGGGGAAGGTGTGGTTCTCGGTCTGGATCCAGGTTTTGGCCCAGAGCGGCTCGGTCTGAGTGGACTGGGACTGCGTGGACCTCTGGAGCTTCACGGAGATCCTGTGGGCCGACCCGGTGAGGAGCGTGAGCGACGGGGAGAGACGAGAGGAGAGGGAGAGAGAGGAGGGGAGAGACGGGAAGTCGAATATGTCCTCCTCATCTGCGGAGAGAAGGAAGCGTAAACCTAGAGAATGTAAAACACTGCCAGAGGGAAAATAAAGGGCAAAAGAACTATCAAACTAAAGACAATTATACACAGTGGGAGGAAAATGTATGTGAACCCTTTGGAATTTCTTACATTTCTGCCTAAATTGGTAATAAAATGTGGTCTGATCTTCGTCAAAATCATAAGAATGAGTAAACAGTGTCTGCTTAAACTAATACCACTCAAACAATTACATTTATCATATTTTTGTTGACCATAACATGTAGACATTCACAGGACAGGGAGGAAAAGTAAGTGAACCCTTGGATTTAACCTCTTAACCCCCGCCTGAACTGAGCACATTTTCTCCTGTCCTCCAGCAACAACGCATGGAAAAAGATCAGTTTTGTTGGTCTTGATCAGTTGTCTTGATCAGTTGGTCTTGCCTTTCAAATGAGACGTTACACTGGCCTATAGCTTTCCAGTCAAGAAACATTTAGATTTGGGTAAAGCCAGACTGAAGAAAATGTGCTCGGTTCAGGTGTGGGTTAAGAGGTTAATAGCTCCTCCCACTGTATAGGCGGCACTTGTCTATAAGCCGCAGCAACAGAACGATGGCCTACACACTAAAAGTGTGTTAAGAACTTAAAAGTTTAATTAAGATTATTCTTGGACATGTCACGCATATGGAGCTTAAAAATAGACTTGAAAACCTTATTTTGGACTAGGGCTGCACAATATATCGAAAAAAATATCGTATCGTGATATGGTCAGTGGTGTGGCTAGCCCTGACCAAATGAGGAAAAAAAAAAGTGTAAAATGTTTTAATAGTATATTTAATTTCTAGTGTGTTTACTGTATATAATGTACAGTTGAGTCGCTTATATTGATTTTGTTGATGTTTTAACTGTAATTTTGTAATTTAACTTGTAATTACAGAATCTCAGAAGCGTCTCAGAAATCAGAAGCAAACGGGATAAACGGATATTCCTCGTGATTTATTGATCACGGATTTTTGGGGCCCCTTCCTCATGAAGAGCTTCGAGAGCAAAGCAGCGGGACGTAGACGCTCGGCTCCCCGGACAGGAGAAGAGTTTCCCCACGCTGGGACTCGGGCAGGGAACAGGTACAGGACTAGGAGCGCTAAAAAATCATCTCACAAAGCACCGAACTGTAAGTCTAGTATCTTTTTATTACGGTGGATTTTGCGTTGGAGTTGATCTCTCGATGTCTCGCTCTGTCATCAAAACATCTCTTAAAATCAGCCGCGCTCGTCTCCGCCTGTCGTGTGTTTCCGTATTCTAGTACGAGTGTTCCTGAAGGTGTTTGCTTTTGTTTGGGCACAGACACCACTGCTTTGGCAAGAAGCCTTCATGCATTGGACTTATACACATTCATAAGTTCTAGTTAAAGTTTTAGTTGGACATTTCCTAATTTAGTTGCATTTTAGTCTTATTGTGGTGCTGATGTCGTTTTTCTTCAAGTCTTCTTTTGACACAATTTGCTGAAAAACGAGTTACTTACAATTTATGTTTGAGTAGAATGGAACATATTGTGTTGAAATGGTTTGATGAAATATCGCAATAATGATATTATTGTGATATTTCACATCCGCAAGTTACTTCAACATCGTGCAGCCTTATTTTGTACGCCTCAGCTTTGACTTTTTCATAATTTGAAAATATGTCTTTGTAAGAATTAAATAGTAACAACAAAATGCAGGAGAAAGAGCTGAAAATCCTGACTGGGGCTCCTCCTGCTGGCAGCCATAGGAATATGCGTTCCGTGATAAACACACTTCGAAACGGCTCAGAATTGATCATGTTGGATTATGGGCTTTAAAAATGTGGAAGACAGTTTTTGGGATTGAACAATGAGGCAACTGTAATCCGGAAGAACAGAAACGAGGCATTCATGTAGTATCTATAGTAGCGGCAGTGTTACCTGTAGTAGTAAGGGCGGGGCTGGAGGGGGCGGGGCTTGATGGCACCGAGCTGTGACTGGTCGATGACACGTGGATCATGGATCGGGAGCGGAGCAGTTTCCTACAGGACAAAACCAGGAGGTCCCGGCACTGTCTGTGGACGTTCACCCCGCAGTCTGAAACACAAAACCTCCTCAATGAGACCCAGGAGACGGGACAACTACACTGCCACAGGTCTTTGAACCCACCTTTGCACTTGTGTCCCTGTTTGATGATTCCCCACAGCTGCAGGAGACAAGCAGAACTTTAAACTGTGGAGGTTTCAGTCGTAAATGCATTTGTAACCGTTCTTGTAGACTAGGGTGGCTTACATTTTTTTAAGCTCCAACCCCTGAATTTTGTTGCAATAGTCACAAAAACTCTCCTTATATATAAATTGTATTTTTGTATTTTTTTTATTAATTCATTCATTTTTTCCAACAACAATGACCCATCTCCCTCACTGACCTCGAAGTTTGCCATTAATGTTTCCCCATACATTTGGGCGATCGTCAAGTGCAGAGTTAGTACCTCCAACAAGGTTAAGAATCACTGGTCTAGACGCCTGTTGTTTCTTTAAATATAAATTCTGTTAAAATATATTAAAATGTTATGTTCAATTACAATCTACAAAATAGGTATTGGAAGTAAAATACATGTTGTTAAAGGTTTCTCTTGCAATTGTGTGCATGCAATGAGGTTACCATGTTTAAAACTGTATTAACATTATGGGCGACGGTGGCGCAGATGGTAGAGCGGGTCGTCTTGTGGTCGGGGGTTCGAATCCCACCTCCCGAAGGTGAATGCTGTCGTTGTGTCCTTGGGCAAGACACTTCACCCCCCTTGCCTCCGGTGTCTGCGTACACTGGTGTATGAATGAGTGAGCGGTTTGAGTGCCTAATGTGGGTGGAAAAGCGCTATACAAGTTGAGACCATTTACCATTATAACCTCTTAACCCCCGCCTTAACCGAGCGCATTTTCTCGAGTTCAGCTTTACCCAAATCTAAAAGTGTCTACACTGCAGCCTCTAGGCCAGTGTAACGCCTCATTTGAAAGCTAAGACCTGTGCTAAGAACTGATCGTAACTCTTTTGTCGCCATATTAATGTAACATTTTTGTCATGTTTTCGTCCCTTTTTCGTCGTGTTTTTGGCGTGTTTTCGTAGTCAGTATGGTGCGGCGGCGGCGGCGGCACTCACAAAGCCGGCGCAGTGCTCGCAGAACGTGGGGCGGAGGTAGGTCATCTCAGTGAAGTTGTGGAGGAAGCCTGGACCCATCTTCCTCTGCAGCAGAGGGTTCGCTCGGAGAAAATACGCCACCATCTCCTCTTTGCTGATCAGGCCGTCTCTGCAGAAACGCCACAGTGAAACCTTTGACATGAAATCTACACGTCTGAGCAAATTATTCGAGAATTTATTGATGTATTAACCACCAGGAAAGGTCATAATTATGTTGCTATGTCTGACACACAAACCAACACAGTTTAACGTCCTCACAATCAATGCAAATGAACAAAGGTGAATTTGATCCCCCTCACTTACAATAAACTAACATAGAGCTTTATATAGACCTTTTTTTTTTTGTATTCAATTACATTTTGCTCATACTAAAAATAAATACATGCAGCACGAATTTAGACATACTTACAAACCTCAGCTCAAACTAAAACAAATGCTTTTCTCCAGTATCATTTAACACACACTAAAAAAATCTTCCATTGTCTCATCCACACTCAGCACTAGGAGCTGTTTCTGCCAAATAAAAAGCTGTAAAGCTGATTATTATAACGTCCCAAGACAATTGTTGAGATTGACCAACGTAGAGATTGCGATTTTGATAACATTTCGACTAATTGCCCACCTTAGGTTTAAAGGCCCCTGAGTGTAGTGCCTCAGCGTGCCTCTAGATGGAGCAATGATCTAAAGTGTGTGCCATCACTAGATGTGACAACAGTTACTTTTGTAACATGTAGTCCGGACTCGACTGAATTAACATTTGTAAAAACATGCTTTTTACTGCAGAGATTCCAATCTGCACAAAAACACATGCATTTGTGTTGCCTTAATAAGCAGATAAATGATCCGGTGATGGGACACGGTGTGGTTTATTTCCATCTTCTTGTGTTAATTAAGATGCTAACATCAGTGCTGGTATTTGGTTTAGTGGCTCACTGGTCTTTATCCAGGACGCAGAAGGAGTCGAGGAAAGGGAAGTTCGCTGCGACGCTCTCAAAGTCCTCTTGAGAAATAAATCCATCTCTGTCGTGATCATAGTTTCTGAACACAGACTGTGCACAAAAAGGAAAATGATTCCAAAAATATGTTGCTTTTCAGGTCATTGTGCTCAAATCGAAGGATGAAACTCACGTCGACCACTTTGCGGATGTGCTTGTTGACCACAGAGGGGTCCAGTTTGGAGGCGAGTCCCGAAGCCCAGTCCAGAGGAGCGAGAGGTTTGGAGGGGGAGGAGGGCTGTGAGAGCGGGAGCAGAAATGATTATTATCGCCATCATGATTATGGTTTATAGCTATGTTTCAAGTACCAGGGACTTGTTGGTGCGAGGCTCCCTCAGAAGAGACAGCTCATAGATCTCATCTTCAGTGTAGTACAGGTCTAAAGAGAGCTGAAGAAACAGGGTTAGCCCAGATCTGCCCCGAGATCCACCACTTGGCCAAATAAAAAGTCATCACACGCTCTAATATTTTGTTGAACCCCCTGTAGTTTATGGCACCCATTCTTGTTGACATTGTTTTGATAAACTTCTGCAATGCCAAACACGCTGGAATGATTATTAAATTAGTTTTTTATTTGGTTATTTATTGTACAAGTCTTATATACTGTTTACGTATACAGTAAATTACAATATATATATATTACAATATCATTAAGGAAACATTTCATTATTTTGGAATATCATATTTCGAAATAATCCCGTGACTATCGAACTCAGTGCCTTCCGAGCTCCACTTTTGGAACCCCTACCATAGAATATGTGCAGGGTCAACCAGTCATATTTGTTCTTCCAACATTTTAATAGCAAATCTTTTTAACATGTAGAACAAATTCTGAACACAGGGAATTTTCTTCAGAGCTTCGACTGTGGAGCTCCATTACTGCATTTGAAAAAAAGAATTGGACAAGCACATTGGTTAAGATTACATTGCTTCTGTTTGAATTGATATGAATGGATAATAAGTGCTATCGGCTTATCAGCTCAGATTCTGAGACCTAAACTAAACTTAATCAATCTAAACCTATAACTCGGTTAAACCAGTTCTAACCCCGTCCGGCCCTAGTCCAGACTATTGTCCCCTCACTGAATTAAGAGTCATGATTCACCTCCTCCATTAACAGTCATTTGGTGCTGTTTTAATACATTAGTCGGCGATTCACGTTAGTTACTCCAACAAGAGTGATTGGCTGCTACACCAAACTATGGTAAAAAGGTTGAATATTTCTGTACAAAACGAGAGTTAGTGCACTCCGAAGTTCATACTAGTCAGTATAAGTGACCGACTACGAGAACGAATCATACTGTGGTTCATGTCAAGGCACTGATATGAATCGAATGAACGACCTGCTAATTCCCGGCTAAACAGTAGGGAAAAGTAGATGCATATAATTTAATCCCATGATCCTGGATTACATGCTACTTTATCCAGTTTGGCATTCTAAAATAGCACCAGATTACAATCATTTATAATAATGGTTGGATTAATTATGTGTGGAGGCTGTATCGTTTTCATTCGCTATGAGATTTGGCCAGTCACCATAACGTTTTCATTGGTTTAAACAGTATTACATTAGACTGACTCAATGACTCAAACGACTCAAAACACATGATTCAGTGGAGTCGGTAAAATTAATCGGATTTCACATCACTACCGTGAGCAGGTGAATGAGGTCCATGTTGGGCTCCAGTTGCGGTGTTGTACTCTGGAGCGTCACCAGTTCGTTCAGAGTCACGTACAGCTGCTGCATCTTCCCCAGGTGGATCATGTGACCATCTTCCGCCCAATCAGGGAGCAGCACATGCACAGCGATCAGGTCCTTCAGGTGGACGCCCAGAATAGGAATCTTCGGACCCCGGCACTCGCTAAAGGACTTCCTGTACGCGCTGTAGTTATTACTGGAGGAGACCAACTCTGTGAGGTCGGCCCACGTCTGAATAAAGGCAGGGGGGAGGGAGAGAGCGAGAGAGGCATTTAGGGTTGATGTAGTTAATAGCCCCGTTTCTGACACTGTGGCAGAGGAACATGTCAGGGCTGTCTACTCTCCCCTTTATTATTCGCTCTCACTTCATCAAATAGTATTATAAAATAGAGAGTCATTTGTGTTGATGTGTTTATCACTGAGCCCGGGACGTGCACCCCTCATTACTCTCCATTATTGATAGATAAAATATGTAAATTATTATTGAAAGATTTAAGGTTTATCGTTGAGCGTAAAAGGATTAGAATTTTGAAGAGGACTCCAACAATACCCCCATGAGATTTTGGACAAACATAATCTCAGTCTGATTTCTTTTGTGCTGTGGATATTTAGTGATGGTAAGTTACCTTGAGAACCTCTGGGGGCAGGTAGGAGTGTGTCTCTCTCAGCCTGCAGATGGCGCTGTGACTGAGGCCTCCCACTACAGCCATCAGAGTGTTAAAGTTCTGAAGGTACAGTAGTTTCTGCAACAATCAAACAGAAGAAAAATAAGTAAATCACATTTTAATAAGTTTGGCAAACTTCCCAATTCCTCTCTACTTGCATTAATGCATTTATGTCCGTGTTAATTTTGTCATAATTTTCGTCAAAGTAATTTTTTGCTGACTAAAACTAAATTAAAAGTTGTTTGTGAGACTAAAACTATGTCTACAATGTTACAGATATTTTTCATTGACTAAAACATGACTAAATAAAAATGAAAAGAACAAAATTAATAATGAAAACTTCCAATGGAAGTCTGTGCTTTGTTCAAACATGAAGCAGAGGATTTTGATTAAATATGATTATACTAATTATTATAAATATAAAGTCGACTAAATGAATTTTAGATTTAGTCCACTAGTAAATTGACATGCAATTTTAGTCGACTAAAATTTGAGAGAATGATTTGACTACATCTTGCCTAAAATTAAATGAAATTTTTGTCAAAAATTAACGCTGCTTTGTGCTCAAAGACAATTCCCACAAAATGTGATATGAAAGTTCATAGACACTTACTGGTGGGCTGAGAGCTTTTTACTAGTATTTTATATGTTTCCTTCCACCCTCTGTCTTTGCACTTTGTAACATGTGTCACTGTGTGAAGATTCTGCATACTTTGTGTGGATATACTGCTTATTTCATCTTTTCTATAAAAGTGAGTTGACAGTTTTCAACAATTTGTTTTTGTTGACCGCGTGTTAATCTGCATATGACAAATAAATCTAATCTAATCTGGACTAAATAATCATTCAAGTAATGTACATGTTAGACTTTGGAAACCGAGGGAATTACTTGTATAACGATGACTATAGATTCCTACACCTTTACTAGACCACACTGTAGTACCTTTTCACCTGTGAACACACCACAAACACGGTACAGATTCTGACCTGTGCGATGTGAATGAACTTGGTGATGACTTCGGCACGGCTTGTGGGGGTGAGTTTGCTGAGGACCATGAGTTGCACCCACTGAGACACTCCGTTAAACAGAGCAATGGACCGCTCCAGGGTGGGGTTCTCCACCAGGTGACCGTGCACCACGTAGCTCTGGTAATCTGGGAACTAAACACAAACTTCATAAATGAAAGTCAGATAGACAGTAAAATTAAAAGAAATAACTCAAGACAAGACAAGAAAGTTAAAAACACACAAATCACCTGGAATGTAGAATGAAAAAAAGAAGCATCAACAAATTAATTTGTTCCTTCGTAGAGCGTCAGTCTAGAATACAGAGGGTTGCGAGATCGGTTCTCCCTCTTTTCACATCGGCCGCTAATCTGGGCCGGCCCCTGACACGTCTCCACAGTTGTCTTTGAGTTATGCACATGAAAAATATATTATTTATGCACTTTTTTATACATTGGTCACTACTGCCTTTCATTCTGTCTTTTTTGCCTCACCTGCCTATTTTCTGTTCACTTATTTACTCACGCAGACACTTCTGTGGTATCTCCGCTGGACTGCACCAACTTAAACTAACTCGCAGGGGTGTTCAACTTAACAGCACTGAATGTAACGCGCAATGGGAAATTTCTTTCTGATTTCAACACTGAGAGTCCGTTATTAATAAAACTAATTATGGCAGCCCAAAAGCACTGCAGCCCACCGGGATACGTCCCGACTCCCGATTACACAGCACAGCCTTTGTCAGTAGGTCAAGAGCTTTTCCCAGAAACATCATTATATTTATGTACAGGAACACATGAAATCATGATTTCATCTCATTCTTCTTAGACACCTCTTCTCTTTCTTCCTGCTCCATTTCCCCTAGGAGCCTACTCCACATAGGAGATTAAGACTCTATTCTTACTGATATTCGTCTGAGGGCCTTCAGCTCCAGAAAGGTGAGATGTTCCGCCAGCTCCATGGGCTCCAGGTGGTCAAAGAGCAGAGATGCCTTTCCTTTCTTCAGAGTCCCCCTCCTTTGAGTCACGCGCCGCATCCAGTCAAACGACGGTCTGAGGAGAGAAAATACATATTAAACATGTATAAAAATGCTATAATAGTTTTTTTTTTTTTTTACAAACCCACATCGAGGAGATATCGAGAAGCGCGTGATGCTCCTCTGAGCCCAGTCGGAGCACGGACTCTCTGAACTCCTCCGTGATCCGGATCAGACCCAGGTCCAGGTTAAACTCAGCTGGAAATGTCAAGATCCAGTACCTTCGATACGCAGAAATATTTAATAACCATCCACAAAACTTGAAAATGTACATTAGGAGAATTTGACAAGCTAAATAACAAACTCACATACTGAACATTAGGTACAAAGCAACTAACAGTAGACTAACTTCTACACTGCCTGACCAAAAGAAAAGTTGCCACAAATAATAAAATGTCACACGCCCCAATATTTGGTTGGACCACCTTTGAAGTGTTGCATACATTTTCCTTCAAGATGATGGGAAAGTGTGACCACCCAACGATTCTCAATGGAGCCAATTCATCTATATTTCTGTTGACCACAAAGTAGCAGTTACTGGATGTAACTCCAGACCTATGAGTTGAGATATTGCGAAAGGTATTCAGACACCCCATGTGTATAGCAGGATTAGTTTTTTGGATGAAAATGCTTTTAGTTTTAGTCACATTTTAGTCATTTTTGAATGGGATAGTTTCAGTGACGTTTTAATCAGACAAAAACTCAAAAGATTTTAGTCAAGTTTTAGTCAGTTTCATTATATAAAGTATGTCTATGGAAGTTCTCAGTCGTACAGGAGTTGTCCATCTTCAATGAAGGTACTTGATTCATCTTCTGTACTCAGTAGTTGAGGTCTTCGAACGTTTCGCCTCTCATCCAAAAGGCTTCTTCAGCGACAAACGTCCCACTCAGCCCGCAGCTGAAGATATAGACCAACGGGGAGGAGTTGGGGTTGGCCCGGCTCCTCCTCTCTAATCACAGCTACTCTCACCTTTGAAGTAGAGCGTTGTACCTATTGTACTTTTGTTGGCTGAGGTGCCGTCTCCTTGGACCTGCCATGCATTGAAGATTATATAAAGTAATGCATCATTTCAATAATAGGCACTGGCAGAAGTCGTTCATCAACATGTTTTCTGCGTTCATACGTTACGGTATTTAAAACTGTAAAATATAAAGTCCCTTGTGACATCGCTGTCAGACATGCTCCATGGAGGACGTACGCTGATAAGAGATCATGCTAGTCCACATGAGCTGACGGCTCCGCTCTCTTCCGATCACTTTCATGGCCACAAGTGAATAGAATCTTGCACAATACAACGGTCTGCAGATTGTTTCTACAAATATCTGTCAAAGAATGGGTCGATCTTTGGAGCTCAGTGAATTCCAACTTGGTGCAAAGGATGCCAGTGCAATAAGACCAGTCGTGAAATTTCCTCGCTTCAGTATTCCACAGTCAGCCGTCTGTGACATGGCAAAGTGGGAGCGATTGGGAACAACATCAACTCAGCCACCAAACCTTCAGATTAGCTCAAGAACTGTGCAGCTTCATGGAAGGGCTGCGTGCAAGCCATACCTCATCACGTACAACGCAAAGCTCCGGATCCAGTGATGTAAAGCACATGTTTTCTGGAGTGACGATTCCCGCTGGCAACCTGATGGATCAGTCTGGGTTCAGCATCGAAAGATTTTGGACAATTCCATGCTCCCAACGTTACGGGAACAGTTCAGGGATGGCCCCTTCCTGTTCCAACATGATTGTGCACCAGTGACAAAGCCATGAGCGAGTTTGGTGTGGATGAACTTGATTGGCCTGCACAGAGTCCTGACCTAAACCTCATAAAACGCCTTTGCGAGCTGTTATTGCTGAACATGGGGGACCATATTAAAGCAGTACTAAGTAACTCTTGCCCCTAGAGGCCATAAGCGCAACTGCAGGTGTCGTAGCATGTTACAATTTTCTAACTTATTAAATGTCTTGGAGAGTAAATACTACGCTGACAGAAAAGGGATGTTGTACATCCAGTTATACAATGGAAATATTCTTCTTCGTGGTTCTATTAGTGTGTATTGCTGCTCCGACCCGGTGGCAGTCAAGTTGCAATGTGGTTTTCTGGCCAGAGACACCAGGGGGAGATCAAAGACCCCCCAATCATCCCATTAACACTTGTATTACCCCCAGAGGGACTACGGAAAGGATTTATCAAGGTAAACATGTTACTTAGTACTGCTTTAAACTCTTAAAAACGGGATGTCCCTAAATTCCATATGTGCGCCAAGACAGGAGTCCGACCTTTTTTTTTAGCAATATAGGGCATTTTTAAGGCAGTGTTTCTTCTCACCTCATGAAGAAGCAGATCTTGAGTCGCATATTTTCACAGTTTTCTCCTTTACAGCTTTGGTACGTGGAGTTAGAGTTAAGGAACTTTAGGGCGTTTTTCAGGAAGTGTCCACCTCACATCCTGCTTTGTCTTTTCCCTTTAGTTCCTCAGTGCGATACTTTGGCCGGGATGAGTTTTAAAAGGTTGTGGTTGCAGTAACAGTAGTAACGGAAGTAGTTTTTGAAGGATATAGGCAAAGTAGTTTCTCGGCCAGTTCTGTGGAGGAGATGTACCAGCGATGCATGAGGAGCACCACACGAGGAAGAACATGGCCGTTCACGTCTCCACTGTGATCTGCACACAAACAAGAACATAAAATAATAAGCATAACATGTAAAAAGTAAAAACAAATCTCTCTTATGCCTCTTCTTATGTACTCTAACGGATGCTCTTTGCTGGATGTCTTTTGTTTTATACATAGCAAGGCAACTTTATTTATACCACGCATTTCGTACACATGGCAACTCAAAGCGTGTATCACTGTGTACACTGCGATTATGCATGATGAATGTTATGATGCAGCGTCATGTGACCAAAGAAAATTCCCTTAAGCCACAATAAAACCTTCCCTAACCTTAAACCGTTAAATCTGTCTATAGCAGAAGTCCCTAACCTTTGTCTGTCAATGACACGCGCTTCAACGTGAAGCAGAACTTGAGCTTTAGCAAAAAGCGTCTGAACAATCGTTAAAGCTAACACAATTTTGAGGCATCCATGCTGTTTCTGATGTAAACACCGGGTCTGAAGGCAGTCGTGCGGCCGAATACGCCGGTTATTTATCTCCACACTCAAAGGCATAACCGGAGAATTGCCAAATCTTCACTTTAGCCGGAGTTATTAGAAACCTTCGTTTTTATCGACAGAAAACTCCGTTTTTTTTGTGGATGAATGGCCAGATCGTAGGAAAATATCTTCGGTTTGTGAGATGCCCTGGTACGTGTAGATGGGGCCTTAGTTTTGGCAGGAGACCGAATACAAATCTCCGCCTCCAAGTGCAAAGAGTATAAAAACCAAGCAGCAACAACTGCATATGAGCAAATAAGCAACTTTTTCTTTTTTTTTAAAGCAACAACACATTGAATCAATCAATCAATCAAACAAACAACCTCCTGTGTTAAATAGACAACAAATAAGAATGTGTCGAAAACAAAGTGTATGTGTGTACATCTAGAGACCAGGACAGTGGTGATCAACTTCATATTATGTCAAAAGGCATGGAAACTGAGCAGGTGCAGGAGGTAAAGCGCCCGCAGTGACATTCAATGAACATTTGTCTTGGGAGTAACAATTCTATTGTAAAACAATAGGCTGAAATATTTCCAGTATCGAAGATGTACTACAAAAACGAAATATCAAGCATGGGTTTAAATTGCTTGAGTCGATTTGATTAGATTTGTAAACGTGTGACAATCAGACAGTCTGTGAAGATCAACTGAACTTGCCCCAAAGGCCTGAACACACTGTCACCAGGAGGAGGGGGCACTGACCGAACGCTTGGATGCACTGATGCAGGAGCTCGTCCAGAGTCGCCACCTTCCTCAGACTCGGAGATCCCATCGTGCAGCTCTGGAGGAAGTGAGACGGGACACTTCCTGTTTACAGCTCTCCGGCCAATCGCAGCGCTCCTACTGGGAGACAGGAACAGCACACGTCATTCTACAAGCATTTATCATTTCATTTGTTCTTTAGCTCCCGGTTCAGGCCTCGCCTCGACTAAAGGCTCCACTGTTCCGCACTTTAATACGGGAACGAGAGTGTGGCACAATGGCATCATCATGTGCTAATGTCAAAATTGGGAGTGGGGACATGGTTTAGTCATTGGTAACTGATACCATAGAAATGCTTTAGCCTTGCCCTAGCCTAGCGCCACTAGACTCTTCACATATAAGCAGGGTGCGATTTGCTGGGGGGGATTTTCCCCCCTTCTGGTTTTCTTGTCGCTGTCTCTGTTTCTTTTATCCCTATCTGTACTTCTGCTGTAATATTGTATTAAACGTAGGGGGGAATAGAATTGTAAAATTGGCTGTGTGTTCAAGGTCCGTGCAACTGCTGGCCAATTGATTTCATTTTACATGAGACGCGGGTGATCTCTGCTTTAGCGGCTTTGATGCAGATGATGCTGCAGAGAGCGAGGGTCTGCGGAGTCAGAAACACTCATGGATCGCATGTCTCGTCACCTGCACCAGGATTTTTGCAGAATGTGTTTTTTGTTATGAATGCCTGAATACTGATGCGCTCCCGGGACGGCACAGGCCCGGGGAACTATATTGTGAGAGTGGACTTTTTAAGTGTAGCCTATAAGGCTCCTGATCGACTTTATGATCCATTAAATCTATTTTGCACACATACAGAAATGAGCTTGAAATGAACAGGACTGGTCTTATCCCCTCGCGCTGTCTCTCTCTGTGCAGGAGAGGGGCAGACCCGGCCCGCAATCGAAGGAGAATTTAATGATCGGACCCGATCCGCGGGCAGCCTGCGGGGGCCGCGGAGGATCCCGTAAACCGCGCAACCCGTGCGTTAATGCCCCCAGCCTTGTGTGACACCCTGTGCGTTTTACAACAGTTTACAACAGTTTACGACAGTTTGACCAACAGGATGAGGAACCTTTACGCGCGGTTCTGATTCGGTTCTGAGAAGCACGGCTGTAACATTTCCAGCTCTGTCCCTCAAAAAAGAAAGACATCTGTCGCCCTGGTCACACTACGCTGGTTACTCTTTCCCCAGAGCCTGGACACTGGTGGTGGTACGGAAAACCTTGGAAGATGCAGCAGGTAGAAGCCGTGGAGACGGGGCGGAGGTGCGACGGAGCGAACCATCCATGATTGCTGGAGCTTAAAAGCGGGACCGATGGCGATGATTGGCTGCTACGGAGGTGCGGCTCCTCTCAGGAGTGATCATCGGCTGGAGGTCGGTGATGCTGAATTTGAGTCTACCAGGTTGAGTTAACGCCTAGGCTTCATTTTCAGAAACTACAAAGTCTTAGCTTTCAAATGAGGCATTGTAATTGGGCTGTAAAAAAAAATGCAACAGAACATGACAAAAAAGCTAAAAAATAATAATAATTCAAAAGCGACAAACACAAAACAAAAATGTGACAAAAACATGCCGTAAAAGCAACAATAACAAAGCAACTAATACATGACAAACAAGAGACAAAAATGCAACAAAAAGTAAGTAAGTGCTTTATTGTACAACTGTTCAACTAAATTGTGTTCAGGTGTTAGTCCTGAACCACTGTCACTGAGCCGCGCCGCCATTGTGGTCCAACCTGACCCAGAGGTCAGGGAAACCGTAGCACCCGGAGGAAACCTGGCTGGCTGCCTTCAGTCTCCTCTGATCTTCTGAAGCAGTGCATCACCTCCTGGGTTTGTTCCTGTAGAGCGTGGTGTCCTGCACTGGTCAGCTTCTCCTTCCTCCTGTTCAGCTCCCTCCACTTCACAACAGTCTTTCATCATCTTCTGGGAAGAGCTTAGCCGCTAATCTGTTTTATTCTCCAGTGAACGTCCATTAGCCAGAACAGGAGTTGAGATAGCTGTGAGTCTTGCCCGGATACCTCCTGGTTTGTCCATTTTTGTTTCCTGTAGCGCCTCTTGTGACGCCTCCACTGTGCTGCAGGTGTTGGGGGCTCTTGGTGCCTCTTTAGTGTTGCAGAAGAAGAAATGTGTAGGTCTCAAAACGGGTTTAGCTGATGAGCTAGTTGTTTGTTTACCTTTAAAAAGCTGATTTCTTCAGGACCATTATGGACCCTCTGCAGTAAAAAAAAATCCACCAAACCTCCACAAAAACACGGCAAAGACGAACAAAAGCATCCAGTAAAACAATGTGGAACACAGAAACCACAAATGTAGCTTTCAGAAAAAGGCAAAAAACGCAGCTGTCCCAAGCTAATGATGCGACAATTTCAGCTAAAATTGCAGTAGACGAGCTTATGCAACAAAAATAGACCAATATGATTATTTTCCAATAAATTCAGATTTGATGCCAGTTACAATCCAATTTAATGCTTTTTTAATGACCTTTTATTTTCACAGTTCATCACACGACAGTCGATGCTTTTCTCTCAGTCACGGTTTTCGTCCCGCTCATGTCCCTGCAGTGGGGACTTCTCACAGACGTCACGTTCCCCTCGGCGCATCGGGAGCGCAGAGCCTGTGACGTGGGTCTGTTGTGGAGCTCATGAATTAAAGCCTTTGTCGTGTGCGGGCCGGGCGTTTCCACGACGACGAAGGGCTCGCATCAACACTGGCTGCAACACGCGGCTAACAGGCAAACAGCTGTCACACTTCGGTCAGATCGCTCAGATCAGATCAGATTTGTGTCCGTTCTCGTAGACACAGGAATTATGGAGAGCCATTTGGACGCAGCGGGAAACTTTCGAGCAAAAATTGGAAAATAAAAAAATAATACTGCCGACCTTGCGTCAATAGTTTATTGGGATTAGGTCAACGTTTCAGTAGGGGTGGGCCATATCGTAACGTTCGCATATCGTTATTGCAATATAATTATTTGATATCGTTGTAATTTTCTTTTATCGTTGTGGACACGATATAATTCATGTTACGCTCAGCTCCATCAGAGCAGCATAAACACCGACTGTAGAACACGGGGACGGGCGCTGAAAAAGTCAAATGAGATTAAGGACGCTTGAGTAGATCATATTTGCGAGGAAATTAGTATGCCATAAAAAAAAAAAAAAAGAAGAAAATATCACTGAATTCTTCCCAATAGGCGTAAGGCTGGGATTTTGAAGTACAATTTGTCCATTGTCAATGATATCGTCAAATATATCGTTATCGTGATAATGTATTTTTTATATCGTGATATATTTTAGGCCATATCGCCCTGCCCTACGTTTCAGTCCTGAGACTTTCATCAGGCAAACTTATGTACGCTGGGATTTCCCCTCATACTCACCTGCCCCTAGTAATTGATATGCAAAGTTTCTCTTCTATTTTGGAGCAATAATTTGGGGGGAAAAGTGTGTGAAACAGAAAAGAAAATGTACAGAAATACTTAGCAAAACTTGCAACTGATTGTGTTTTGGACCAAACATTTAGCTATTTTACCATCCTTCTAAACTATTTGGATAAACTTAAGTGTTTCAGACGCTCTTGAATTAGCCGACTAACAAAAGTTTGACTCATCGCACACTCACAGAGTTAAACATCGATCTGTCAAGTTCACTCAAGTTAAAGCAATTGTCAGAACGGTACCACTCAGGTGCGCACCCTGTCCCCCTCTCGACGCTGTCCCTCAAAGCGCTCAGACTGCCCTGTCCAAAACAGGGAGACAGACTCATTACAGGGAGCTCACATTGCTGTAATACCAAAGGACACTCGGTAAACAGCGTTCTTATGACCTTCCCTTGAACTGCTTAAAAGCCTGGCTCCAAAGAGTTTTTCTAAAAACTGCTGACCCATGTGACAACTCTCGGCTATATCTTTCATATAGCTCATATTTTTAACCACGCTGGTTTTTGTATATTACAAATAAAAAGTGGAGGCCTAAATCTATGATTGACGGGCTCTGGGGCTCTGTGGAGGAGATTGAGCCGCCATGTTCATTTCATAAACCACTCGGGATCATTCCATTGAATGGGGCTGAATGGAAGACCCGTTTATCTCTATCTTAAATCTATGCACACGAGTCATGTAACTTTTTATATATTGTCGTATAATTTCTGTTAGCTAACCGCGAGATGCTAAGGATGTAGCCAATACCCAAGGTGCATCCTTCTGATCTTCTGAGTGAGAGACAGCTGCCTCCAAAAGTTAAATAGGATCCGACAGAGTAAAAAGTCCCAAGGCGATGCTAACAGTGTTAGCCGCTCTGAACAGAGCTGTCTGACCTCTTTATGGACCAAACATAAAACTCTTGAGTTAATGATTATAAGGAGGAGCAGGTCTTAAAAACACACACTTCAAATTTAAGACCTAAACCCACATTTTCAGCAAGTGCAACACTTTTTAGGACATTTTAAGACCCCGTGGGGACCCTGTGATGGGAGAGTGTGACCACTGCGCCAAGCCTTCTCCAGCACATCCCAAAGATTCTCAATGAGGTTAAGATCTGCACTCTGTGGCGGCCGATCCATGTGTGAAAAGGACGTCTCATGCTCCATGAGTCACTCTTGAATTATGGCATTGTCATCTTGGAATATGCCATCAGGGAAAAAGAAATCCATCGATGGAATAACCTGGTGCTTCAGGATGATCAGCTGATCTCCTTCTTTGGGCTCATCGTGTTGCTGAACCTAAACTTGACCAACGGCAGCGCCCAGATCAGAACAGTTACTTAAATCCAGGTAAACAACACTTTTTTGGGCGGTCAGGCGGTGAATATTATTTAATGCTGTTTGGAATCAGATTTAAGATGCTATTTCTTTCTAATCATGACTAAAACTGGTCTGAAACACATTTAAATTGCATTAAGTTAAGTCCAAACCAGGTGTAAACAATGTCTGAATCAGAAAAAGCCTAATATGAATACAAAAAAAAGAATAAATGAAAAAAAAAAAAAACAACCTGATGGATAATGAATAAAGTCTGAAATTGCAGACCCTTTTAGAAGCCCACAGATTGAGAACGTAGAAACTCCACACAGAAAGGCGCCGTACTGTCCGGGGAATAGAACCCACGACCTCTTTACTGTGAGGGAACCATTAACCTCTAAACCCCCACCTGAACCGAGCACATCTTCTCCAGTTCGCCTTTACCCAAATCGAAACGCGTCTTGGAAAAAAAAGTGTCAAAACGGCAACAAAAATGAGATGAAAACCAAAGACAACACTCGGTTATGGTGGGGGTGAGAGGTTTTGAAGTCCTGGTTTTAGTCTTTTGGGAGACACAGGGATATTTCTCCAAAAAGGACATGATATCAGGCAAGTTGTGAGATTTGTCACTAGCGACTATCCAATTTTAGGGAAACAAAATGATCCAAAGCCGAATAATAATACTCACTTTGCCCGTGTTTCAGTCCTGTGCTGAATCGAACGCTGTTAAATCCGCGCTTCTCTCGTCGCGTCCCCTGTTTGTCTGTGGAAGAGCAGCTGCCTCTGACACAGAGGAGTGTCTGAAACTGCAGGGAGGGAGGTCATCTGACTTAAAACTCATGATGTAAGACCTGTTACTGCAGCACAAATAATGAGCGCTCGGAGCTGACAGCGCAGTCACCAAAGCGTTTACTCGAGTAAGAGTATAGCGTATAGAGTATCTGACGAAGCGTAAAATCATGGGAAAATTCTGACAAAGGTGTAACAAAGTAAATAGGGAGATTAAGTAGAGATTTTGAGGATCTGTACTTTACTTGAGTAGTATTTTTGTTGAGAACTTAACACTTCTACTCCACTATATTTCTATAAAGGCTCCCAAGTAAAAAGTACAGCTGGCCATCCATACAGCATGTGTGTGTTAGCGTGTGTGTGTTAGCGTGTGTGTTAGCGTGTGTGTTAGTGTAACCGAGCTTTTTGGTGGGGAAGGCTTGATGCAAAGGCAAAGAAGGCGACAGCATTAACTTTCCAAGGACGTAACTTTTATTCACTCCGGCCACGCTACCTCAGACTCAGACCCGTAAAACAACTCTTTTCTTTCTTCTCACCACACCAACTCACTTCCTGTTTCACAATAAGAGCACATTAGGGTCATGGCTACAAAAACACAGAAAAGTGGCTTACGTGCTTCCCCCCCCAACAACAAAAACAAACGTCTCCGTTTGCAACTAAAACATAACAAAAAAACATTCTGTGGAACAGCATACATACTGCAAAAACACAGAAAAGTGGCTTACATTAGCGTGTGTGTTAGCGTGTGTGTTAGCGAGTGTGTTAGCGTGTGTGTTAGCGTGTGTGTGTTAGCTATTTATGAAACTGTGTTGCACATGTCAACTCCTTATAACTGCATTATGTGAAGTAACTTCACTTTTTGCAGCGATATTTATATTTATAATACTGCAAATGTGGAATGAGCGGAGAGAGGGCCGGAGTTACCTGAATCGAAGCGTCTTGTCTTCCGGGTTTGGAAAATACCCCCAGAAAATACTTTATACTATATACTATATTTCTCTCAAAAAGGAGTACTACATAGTGATAGAGGTACAATATATCATATACATGCCTATAGTTTACTTTGGAACGGCTAAAATAGCAGGATACAGATCCTTTAAAGGTAAAATGAAGGCCTCCTAACACAACCCTCACCTGCCCCGGCACCATGTAGACACAAACACGTGCAGGGATCGCAAATGTTTTGAAGCAACAAACGCAGCTACAGTCAGATAGAGGTACAATATATCATAGTCAGAGTTTAGCATTAAAGACGTTTACAAAAGATCGTGAAATGATGGACATCTGAGCGACCTGCTCTGATGCAGCTGAAATCCTCATGAAATGTCCGTGTGCTTAATAATCCAGTATCTACAGGGAGCCGTCAGGTCTTTTTCCTCCTTATGATTAAAAAGCATAAACAAGCACCGGAGGCTGAGGCGTTTGAGAGTTTCAGGAAACAAGCTCTGCATTGTAAACTTAGTTCTACATGAAAGTATTATGTTCTAAATGCAAAAAACAAACAGACAGAATTAAATTAAAGTTGCAGATTAGCAAATCATAGGTCTCAAACTGTTTATTCGTGACAAACCATCCATGCATCTTCTTCCACTCGTCCGTTGCCGGGTCGTGGGGGCAGCAGTTGGAGCTGCCCAAATCACATTGCACCAGCCCCTATGGCGCCCCCTGCAGGTGGTGGGTCCACAGAAGGACGGCCTCATGGTTCTAACCGGGCCTGTTGGTCTCTCATAAGGGGCTTCTGAACCGCTCTTTGTCTGACCCGTCACCTAGGACCTGTTTGCCATGGGAGACCCTACCAGGGGCACGAAGCCCCCGACAACAGAGCTCCCAGGATCATTCGGGCTCAAACCCCTCCACCACGTTAAGGTGGCGGCTCCAGGAGGGGTTCGTGACAAACAGTATCTTATTTATGCTGATAAATGTGTATTTCACACAAGATTAATGAGATTTCCGTATCTCATTGAACGCAATCAGAGCAGCATGTGGTGCAGTGGTTCCCAACCTTTTTTCCATAGATTCTTTTTTTTTTTTTTTTTATTTGTTTATTTGAGCAGTACACATAGTGCTCAAAAGGAGTGGGCTGAAGCAAAAGCTTATGATTGCCCACCCCCAAGTGCAATAAAATAAATAAAAAAAGAACATTTCAAGCAGCTACATTCATACAGACCAACTTACAAACTTACCAAAAAAAATAATAATATATGAACTGTTTATACAATTAATTGAAGCAACGCACAGCTACAACAACAATCCCGTTTCATGTACGATGTCTAGAACAAAGCAGTCAAAAAAAAAAAAAAAAATGTTACTGTTAAATTCAAAAAGCATAGCTGAGGGCAGCTTTGAATATCACTGACAAGCATAACAGCTCTTTCAAGTCAAGGTTTAGCACGTTTGAAAAACAGTACTGCCCCAAACTGCTTTCCATATTCAGTAATAATTTTTTTTTTTAAACTACAGCATAATCAAAATGTCAAGCTCAACTTGAACTAAAAGCCAGTGCAAAGAGAAGCATTTTAACAATGACTTGAAATTGTCAACAGAAGAGGCCAATCTGATTTCCAGAGGCAGAGAGTTCCTGAGTTTAGAGCCGGCAACAGCATCTTTTATGCCATCAATCCGTAAAAAAAAAATACAATTAGTATGGACCAAAGCACATCCAGGGTTTCTACAGGCGGCAGAGAGTCACATTTTAGTCCAAAAACAATATTTTCTTAAATGCCACAAACGTACAAATCTGTGCATTTTTATTTTAGAGGAGGAAAGAGGGTACACATTCAAAGCAAATCGGATGCAACGGGAAACACATTTAGTACAATTTCAGCCAAACTTGCAGCTGAATGTGTTTTTTGGACCGTCATTTTTGTACGCGGTAAAAAAAAGGTTGAACGTTTGATTTGAGTGGATTTCGTAAAGTAGGTCAAATCCAGGGTCTGAACCTGGACTTTCCATTGACCGGGCTGTTTGATCCGCAGCTGTGCACACTCCCGTCCCACTTTATCTGCACAGACCGATAAAGTAAACGCTAATAATAGTCTGCTTTGGTTCCATTTTCATGTGAGATGTTTCCAAAGAACGATGGACACAATGTCGGATATTAAAAAAAAGAAAAAAGAAGAAGGAGCAACACAAACGTGACAGAAACGAGACAAATGCGAGACAAAAAAAAAAGTTACAAATCAAATCAATGATAAAAAGGGACAAAAACCCCGACAGAGACGTGACACGAAAAAAAAAAAAAAAGATACGATCACGATTTGTAGGTCTGAGCTTTCGAATGAGGCGTCGCACTGTCGCTCTGCAGTCGAGAAGCTTTTCAGATTTGGGTAAAGCCGAACTGGAGACAATGCGCTCGGTGTAGGCGGGTTTTTCCGTGCCTGTCAAACAAGGAGTCAGCACAGGGAATCTAGGAATAAGTCAAGTTTAGTTGAAATAAGCTCATTTGTTCTAGATTAGAGTCAGTAATTTTAAGAAATCTGTCCATGAGGAACGTTTTTATTTAAAAGGGGGCAGTACCCGTTCATCATGGAAAAAATACAATAAACTTTATAAAAACAAGTCCCTTTTCTGATGATGATAGGGATTTCCTGTGATTTTAATCAATCTCGTTGTTAAAAAATGCCCAAATGTTTTATCAGTTATTGATATTGCGTAAAGAGGGGTTTATTTTAAACACTATTTGCACTGTGCGATTCTCATCGAAGACTTTGAACTGTGAGCTTCACAATGTCGTCCCCCGCTCGGCGCACTCTTCAGCTTCAGAACGACTTTCTCCGACAAAACTCGGACACAGCGGAGATCACTGTGTTCGGCCCACAGACACGAAGACAAAGGGGGTCCTTTACCCAAGCGTATGCTCATGTGCAAAGCGAGTAGCACGTGCTGAAGTGGATCAGCTGCAGACTCGTGTACTGGCTTATTTACATAGCAGATTTGGGGGCCTGATACTGCAATACAGGCAACAGCGAACGGTCACTTGAGTGCAACATGCCCCCAAAATGGCAGATTTCACTGTATTTTTCAGCTTGCACACACTATTTAGCGCCTGCCTTAATAAATGACCCCCATAGTGTTATCAGTCACCTTGAGTCTCTCTGACTTAAACCCACAACATCAGGTTAGAAATCTAGGAGTGATCATGGACTCAGACCTGAACTTAAACAGCCACATCAAAGCAATAACATCATCAGCTTTTTACCATCTGAAAAACATTAAGATCAGAGGAATGGTGTCAAAACCAGACTTAGAGACACTCATCCATGCGTTTGTCTCCAGCAGGTTAGACGACTGTAACGGCTGCTCACTGGCCTTTCTAAACGAGCTGTTAGAGCTGCAGAACATCCAGAACGCTGCTGCTCGAGTCCTGACAAGAACCAGGAAATACCACCATATTAGTCCAGTGCTCCGGTCCCTGCACTGGCTTCCTGTCACTCAGAGAATAGGATTTAAAACAGCTCTGCTCGTGTACAAGTCTTTTCATGGTTTAGCACCAAAGTCCATCTCTGACATGTTAGAGCCGTATGAACCATCTCGGGCCCTGAGAACTTCAGGGAGGGGTCTCCTGGTGGTTCCCAGAGTCAGGACTAAACACGGTGAGGCTGCGTTTCAGTTTCATGCAGCTCAAATCTGGAACAGTCTTCATGAGGATGTGAGACAGGCCTCAACTCTGACAATGTTCAAATCCAGACTGAAAACAGCTCTTTTTACCCGAGCAGATGAAAACTGAAAGTATTTTATCTGCACTCTTGCCTTTTACTGTAATTGATTAATTTTGCATTGATTTTATTTGCTTTCTTGTAATTGTACGCAACTGTGAATCACTTTGAATTGCCTTGTGTATGAATTATGCTCTACAAACAAACTCACCATTATATCCTATGTTTTTTCTTAATTTAATAACTTGCCTCAAGGACAGATTTCTTGAAACGAGTTACTTAAGCAGAAGCATTGATCCAAACACACTCACAAAAGCAGCATGTAAAATAACCTCCTCTCACCTCTGTAAAGCTCCTGCGTCTCCCGTTCCCCTCCTCTCCGTCTGCTCTCCTCCGGTCTGGTCCAGTCCAGCGTCCCGCCGGGCTCTGTGCAGTCGACCGCTCTCCTCTCTGCTCCCTGGTCCAGCCTTTGTCCCCCGCAGACACTTCCTCCCATTCTCCTGCGGCCTCTTCCTGTGTGTGTTTCCCTCGGGCTAAATTTAGCCCCAAACAACCGCGGCAGGAAGGACCCAGCGCGAGTTTCATCGCGTAATTCTAGTCCAAATATTATTATGGCAGACTAAAAACTATAGGCTTAGACTAAATTAAAGGTAGATGATGTGAGTAAAACTATATGACTATAATCTCCACTTAGTTTTGTCGACTGATAATTTAGTTTTAGTCAAAGTTGTTTTAGTTAACTTTGCGTTCATATTATATTTAAACATATTTCATATTTCATTATATGTCTCTACATATCTCTTTATGTCTCGAGAACTTAAAACAAGTGTCTTTAAGATTTACGCTGATGGTTAGGGAACCGTTTTAGTTTTTTATCATGGTACTTTAATACTTAGTTTTCGATACCGATACTTATACTACCTATACTAAATGATCCGTCATGTAGAACCTTAAAACAGATTAATAATAAAATAATGTATTCCTTTTCCTTTCATTTAATTTGTTTTGCCATTTGTTTGAGGTGAAACAACCAAGAAACTTTTTACTACAAAAGGACAGAAAAAACTGTCCAGAAAATGTTCTCATTTCCTCCCATTATGAAACCCTTTTTTTCACAATTTTGTTTCCCAAATGTTTCCACTTTTTCCCCAAATTTCCAAGTTTTTTCCCCCAAATATTGAAAATGTGTATTGTTTCCCTCACATTTTTGTCCCAATTTACCACAATTTCTCCATTTGTGTTTTGTTTGTTTTTAGTCTGGTGTTAGCCAGGCTAGCCCTACTGATGGTTGACAATTGAATTTCCTTTGAATGACTTCAATAGGTGATCAGTCAAATTGTACTATTGGGTTAAAGTAACAGATCTTGTTCTTGTCGTCATTGCTGCTCAATATAAATAAAAGAAAACTATGGTAGGCAAGATGTGAATCTGTAGGTCTGAGACGTCCCCCTTCCAACAGACTACAATCTCGTCTCTTAATGCATCTCACAGCATAGGATGCAAACATCACCAACAAAGTCAACTAGTTAGGGCAGCTGGGAGAGGGCTTGTTGTACCGAGAGATCACCAGGACGATGAATGAGACCATGAGAATTGAGTTTTTAGGGGTTTTATTACAAAAAGGCAGTATAGTAGACAGGAGCGTGTAGGCGTTTGTTATGCGTCCGGGGGGAAGAGTCAACTGTTAGTTCACCAGGTTCTGCATGTTCTTGCCCGGGGTCCAGGCTGCATCGGCTCGCTCTGCTCCTGGCTTCCGGGTCCTAGCCACCGGTCAGGTACTGCGACCCCAGTGTTGCCCATGCCCACTCTGCAGAGCGGCCGACTGGTCTTCAGACTGGCCCGGGACCCCGGCTGGACAAAAGGACAAACAGGAATGAATGAGCATGAACACATAAGCTTTACAAAACCAGCATTACAAACTTTACATGTTAAACGCATTTACCTAACATACTGGCACAAAACTACATTTGACTTTCTTCAATGAAGGTAGTTGATTCATCAACGACTGAGTACAGAAGATGAATCAAGTACCTTCGTTGAAGATGGACAGCTCCTGTACGACTGAGAACACATACATTTTACTTTAGCATATTACTTCACATGAATTTCAAAACAAACTGACCTGGATGAACAGGAGTGAATGAGGGAGAGGAAATGGTTCAGCTGGTAATAAACAGGTGCCCCCACGCCTAGAGTGACCAGATGTCCCAGTTTACCCGGGACAGTCCCAGTTTTGAGCCCTTTGTCCCATGTCCCAGTAGATTTCGCCAAAACCATTGATTTTGTCCCAGTTTTACTCGTAATCTGTCCCAGTTGTCCCGGTTTTGGCCAATGTAGTCCCCGAAATAGCTTAACTTAACATACCTAACTTGAAAATGAACGTCTTTGGCCCATGGGAAAATCCATTACCAAGTGCAAACCAATTCAAAATCTCAATTCAGGATGCGGATTTGTGCATGTCATAATGGCTGACAGTTTAACCATTCATCGTGGGTAAAGACAGTTTAGATTACGAAGCCCTGCGGCAGATTCCCGAATATTGTCCCAGTTTTTTTGTTGGAAAATCTGGTCACACCTGCCAACTAATTAAAACATGGCCGTTGGCCCACAGCAAATAAAGGGAAAAACTACACCCAAAATTAAAGAGGCAGTGCAGGAGGACCCAGTTCTACCATGTTACAGCCCCTCTCTCAACTGAATCGTTACATCCCAACTACTGTAAATTGTAAAGCCCTCGAAGTATAAACTTTATTTAAAAAAAAAAACGATTTGGCCCTTCATGAACAAAGCACAGTCTTGTTCCTTTGGCAGTGAATTTAAATGAAACGAGCCTCTTTCAAACTGTGTCACTTAAAGTTCACATGTTTTTAGTCCCTTTTAGTCACAGTTTTCGTCTCATCAACTACTTTGTATTGAGTTCTAGTCTAACAGGACTAACGTCTAAAGTAAACCGAGTGAAAGCAGATCAAACCGAGCCCAACCGCGGTCTATACCCCGGGCCTCTGTGATTGTGACGATGTTGGTTGTTTTGCTGCGTTTCCTCCGGTGACGCATTTCTTTGTTTTGTCTCGAGTCTAAAAATGACCGGGGGAGAGTCCAGCCCACTTCCTGATCGGGACCTGCTGTAGTCGGACAAACTCATTACCAGCAGTGGAGAGAGAGAGGGAGCAGGAATGAAGGTGGGAAAGCGAGAGGAGCGCGGTGGCCATGAATTTAGACAATGCAGACACTGTCCACTGCAGGTTAATGAGGAGTAGTGCTGCGAGTTTCCGAGAATATCCAAAGTTGGACAGTTTCCATGAGAATTGACGAGAATGAACAAGGGAAGGGGGTGTAACAAAGCACCGGGCCTCGAGATAAATAACTTAAAATCGCTTGAATAAAGGGTTTTTATGTTGAATTTGAGTCGCTTTGAACTAATCTAAGATGAGATGAAAATGCTACTGCATCGAACAGATCAGTTTGTGGATTCAAAACAACTTTCTCCAACTAAACTCAGACAAAACTGAGATAATTGTTTTTGGCCCACAGACACAAAGACAACGGCTGCTCACTGGCCTTTCTAAACGAACTGTTAGAGCTGCAGAACATCCAGAACCAGGAGATACGACCATATTAGTCCAGTGCTCCGGTCTCTGCACTGGCTTCCTGTCACTCAGAGAATAGAATTTAAAACAGCTCTGCTTGTGTACAAGTCTTTTCATGGTTTAGCACCAAAGTCCATCTCTGACATGTTAGAGCCGTATGAACCATCTCGGGCCCTGAGAACTTCAGGGAGGGGTCTCCTGGTGGTTCCCAGAGTCAGGACTAAACACGGTGAGGCTGCGTTTCAGTTTCATGCAGCTCAAATCTGGAACAGTCTTCATGAGGATGTGAGACAGGCCTCAACTCTGACAATGTTCAAATCCAGGCTGAAAACAGCTCTTTTTACCCGAGCAGATGAAAACTGAAAGTATTTTATCTGCACTCTTGCCTTTTACTGTAATTAATTGTTATGTTGATGTTTTATTGATTGAATTGATCTGTTTTCTTGTAATTTTATGCAACTGTGAAGCACTTTGAATTGCTTTGTGTATGAATTGTGCTCTACGAATAAACTTGCCTTGCCTATAATGTAACAAGCAAAAATCCCATTTGCACTGTAAAAAGTAATGTTAGTTTAAATGCCTCAATCCAAATTTGAGTTGTTCCGGACTCATTTCAATGCATTTCGTCGTAATTTCCGTTGCCAATGGGGTCAGAAAATTGGTCTTATCCCATTGGCAGCTTTACTACAGGTGGAAATTAGAACTTGAGCTAAAACCTGGTACGATGCATCTCTCCCCTTGAGGTTAATGTTTATTGTACACTGTCCCTGTTTCTCTAAATAAATAAACTAAACTTTCTTATGTCAAGCGAGAGGACCTCAAAACTATAGTCTGAAACCTTGAGCTACATAAAATTGCAGAAAAGTTCCAATCTGTTTTTAAATCACGGCACAGCACAGAGACTGCCATTTTAAACGTTTTTAATGACCTCCTTTTAACGGTTGGTGCTGGAAAATCTGCAGCCTTCGACACCGTGGATCACAGCATCCTTTTAACCCGCCTGAAGACACATGCAGGCATCAAGGGTACAGATCTCAGTTGGTTTCGGTCCCATCTCTCCAATAGGAGCTTCTCCGTAAACTGGAGGACACTGGCCAAAATTAAGTCCTACCTTCCTCGATGTGATTTTGAAAAAGCCATCTATGCATTTGTAACATTGCGTCTGGATTATTGTAATGCCTTGTACACTCAACAAAAATATAAACGCAACACCTTTGTTTCTGCTCCCATTTTTCATGAGATGGACTTAAAGATCTAAAATTCATTATCGTGCATTGAATGTTCATTTCTCCACCATAAGCGTCTCCAAAGGCGTTTCAGAGAATATGGCAGTACATCCAACCGGCCTCACAACCGCAGACCACGTGTAACCACACCAGCCCAGGACCTCCACATCCAGCAGGTTCACCTCCAAGATCGTCTGAGACCAGCCACTCAGACAGCTGCTGAAACAATCGGTTTGCATAACCAAACAATTGACTTGAGTGGGCAAATGCTCACATTCGATGACGTCTGGCACGTTGGAGAGGTGTTCTCTTCACGGATGAATCTCGGTTAGGGTTAGGGTTAGGTGAACATCACCTCATGTTTCAGCAAGATAATGCACGGCCCCATGTTGCAAGGATCTGTACACAATTCTTGGAAGCTGAAAATGTGCCAGTTCTTGCATGGCCAGCACACTCACCGGACATGTCACCCATTGAGCATGTTTGGGATGTGCTTGACCGGCGAATACGACAGCGTGGACCAGTTCCCACTAATATCCAGCAACTTCGCACAGCCATTGAAGAGGAGTGGACCAACATTCCACAGGCCACAATTGACAATCTGATCAACTCTATGCGAAGAAGATGTGTTGCACTGCATGAGGCAAATGGTGGTCACACCAGATACTGACTGGTTCTGAGTCCCCAGACCCCCAATAAAGCAAAAAACTGCACATTTCAGGGTGGCCTTTTATTGTGGGAAGTATAAGGTACACCTGTGCACTAATCATGATGTCAGATCAGCATCTTGATGTGGCGCACCTGTGAGGTGGGATGGATTATCTCAGCAGAGCAGAAGTGCTCACTATCACACACTTGGACTGATCTGTGCTGCAGTGGAGAAGGTGACCAGCACTAAGTTCCTGGGTCACATCACAGAGAACCTTTCCTGGACCATGCACACTACATTTCAAACTCATTTGCTCTGGCAAGATGACACAGTAAACTATATACAAAATGATACTCTATTGTCTCTATACAGTTATTATTTGGGAATAGGGCTGCACAATTAAATCGCAATAGAATCAACATTGTAATTTTAAATATTGCAATAACCAAATCCCAAAGACTGAGGGTCTTGCGTCTCCAGTATTTTATGAAGCTGAAATGTAATAAAAGTATCATTTGCTGAATACTAGTTTTATCGCTTCAAGATAATTGTCAAACCACGGCCCCAGAATCAAAACTCAATTCAACATTAGACATTTTAAAGAGAGCAGGTGCTTCGCACATCTATTTCATAACAGGTGCGTAGGAGAGGTCGTGCGTAATGCTCGTACATGTGAAAAATAGAATCTCTCACACAACAAAGTCAGGTTTATTTACACAAAGGTTCGGCAGCTAGGCCTTCTTCAGGCAAATGGCTAAAGTGGTGAGGAGCCACTTGTACATTTGAAGCCCCTCCCACACTGGTCACACACAAGGGGCTTGGGCATGTTTTTCTCTGTCTGAGTGAGTTTGAAGGTGAGTGTTTAGCTCCTCAGGACGAGTGAAGGCTCCTCTGCACTGACCACATCCATGAGGCTTCTACACATGAGTTTGTTGATGTCGTTTCAAACCCCCCAACTGACCAAAGCCTTTCCCACACTCATCAGACATGTTTCTTCTCTCCTGTGTGCACCAGTTGGTGCTTTTACAGAACACTAGAGTCAGAGCAAGATGTTCCACAGACATTACAGGTGAAGGGCTTCTCTCTCATGTGAATGTGCTGGTGATGCTTCAGGCTGTTATCAAAATACTCGTTTCCACACTGGAAAACACTGTCCCTGGGTGAAGGTTCTGATAAGCTTTCAGGTTACTCTTACTGGTAAGGTTTAGTTTTAAACCTTTTCCCACAGTGGATGTGGCGTCGATCTGTCGAGTGGGAGGTTTCATGTAATTTGTAAAGCACTTTGTGATACTTTTTGGTATGAAAAGCACTTTATAAAGTAAGTTTGATTGATTGATTGATGTGCAGCAAAGCACTCGGTGAGG
This sequence comes from Proterorhinus semilunaris, assembly GCA_021464625.1. NCBI lineage: Eukaryota > Metazoa > Chordata > Actinopteri > Gobiiformes > Gobiidae > Proterorhinus > Proterorhinus semilunaris. The sequence continues at coordinate 5,541,065 of CM038357.1, forward strand.
GACATGCTTTGCCACGTTTCACAAAAGAACACTTCATGATTGAAGTGCATCCGTTTATGTTGTTCTAAGCCTGATATACTGGAGAACAGTTTTCCACTCTTCACAAAGAGCAGCTTCTTTTATTGTGAGTTTGTGTTTTAATACAACTTTATAAAGAAAGGCCTTTCCACACTGTTTAGTGATGCTTCTTTTCTCCGCTGTAAATGAGTTGGGATTGTTTTGTGACAACTGTCCAAACCATCTTCCACACTCGCCACAGCCGAAGTCTTATTTACTTGTGTGAACGACTGAGTGTCGTTTTAGTGTTTTCATATCTTTAAACAAGGACCCACAGAGGTCACATGTAAAGGGCCTTTCTGCGCTGTGGACCAGTGAACGTGACAGTAGGTCCCCCTTTGATTTGAACCTCTTCCCACACTGCTCACATGTAAAGGGCCTCTCCAGTGTGAACTCTCTTGTGGACAGTGAACGGTGATTCTGCTGTAAACTTCTTGGCACACAGGGGGCAGCAGAGGAGATTTGTGCCATATGGTGTTTCTGGTGCTGTGTTCTTTTGCGTCTGAATGACTTCCCACACTGCTCACAACTGTGCCTTTTTCTCTAGAAGTGTCTTTAGAACTTTCACTTCCATTGCATTCTTTTCATGGTTGACAAATAAATAAATATAACCTTTTTTTTCCCCAGTTCTCAACAAGTTTCCATCACGTTTTCCATGGACGAAGGCAATTTATTAGATTTTTTAAGCTACTGACAGGAAGTGACATAGAAGAAGGTAACGTTCCATAGCAGCTTGACTCCTTTCCCACTGACATAACATGGTTGGCACGGCAACAGTTTAAAATTGTTTACCTTCCTTTATGTCCCTTCCTGTCGGTGACCAATAAGAAACGATAAATGGCACAAAAATGGCCAAACTAAAGAAAGCTGGGAACAATCTTTAGCAAAATCTTAAATATAATTGTGTTAACTTTGTTTGAGCACAATTTGTGTTATATGCACTTTAATCCCCACCTCAACCGAGCACGGAGACGCTCATGCATGCTTTTATCACCAGTCGTATCGACTACTGTAATGCCCTGCTTTCTGGTCTTCCCAAAAAGAGTATCTCAGGTTTACAACTTTTACAAAGTTCAGCAGCTCGTGTCCTGACGAAGACCAGGAGGCGGGACCACATCACACCGGTTTTAGAGTCGCTGCATTGGCTCCCCGTGTGTTTCAGGATCCATTTTAAAGTTCTTTTAATGGTTTTTAAATGTCTTAATGGTCTTGGTCCTTCTTATCTTTCAGAATTGATTTTACCATATGAGCCTTCGCGGTCCCTTCGCTCCTCCGGCAGGGGTCTCCTAGTTATTCCTAAAGTCAACAGAAAGACTCACGGCGAGGCGTCTTTCCAATACTATGGCCCTCGCCTCTGGAACGACCTGAGGAGGAGCTCAGGACCGCAGAGAACGTTCATGTTTTTAAGAGCAGGCTCAAGACCCACCTTTTTAGTTTAGCTTTTAACTAATATTTACTTATATTAACCTTATTTACCGGTTTTAGTTCTATTATTTCTTTAGTTTCCCTCTTTTTATCCTGTGCTATTTCACGCACAGTTTTAGCTGTTTTTAATGTATCTCTTATTAAATATTTATTTATTTATTTATTTTTTATGAGGGAGCCCTCTGCCCCAGGAGTGCTGGTTGGCTGTGGCCGTGCGGGCGCTCTCCTGGGGGTGCCTGGATGGAAGCAGGACGTCTCTCCTACACCTCCTCCGGGCCCCCTGGGTTGGCGCTCTGTGGCTGTGGGCGATGGGCTGCTCCTGGTGCAGACGCTCCTTGGATGATGTTTCCTCTTTCGGTCCATCTGTACCCAGCCTTACGTAATCAACTCTATGTCAATTTTTATTTAACTTTTAACTTTTAACATTTGACTTTTAACTGCTGGGCTGTCTGTACGTATATGTGTCTGTGTGTGCGGGTGGGGTGGGGGGTGGTGGGGGTTGTAGTTATTTATGTATATTTACTGGTGGGGACGATTTTTATTATTTTTAATGATTTTTAAGCACTGTAAAGCACTTTGTGTTACATTTATATGAAAAGCGCTCTATAAATAAAGTTTGATTTGATTTTCTCCAGTTTGGCTGAAATCTAAAAGCGTCTTGAAAAATGCGTCACGAAAATGTGACAAAAATATGATGAAAAAAATGCAACAAAAGAGCAATAAAAAGAAATATTAAAAAAAGTGACTACAATGCGGCGTCATCAACAAACCGGAAGAAAGGAAAATTCCACCAATCACAGCGGACGGAACAAATCTCGTTTCCGGACACACTTTGCGTTGCTGCTGCAGTTAGCTCGTCGGGTTAGCTTGCCGTTCGAAGCTAATGCTAAAGTTTGTGAAAATGCCTAATATCCAAACGCTGAGGGCTCTGGTGAACGAGCGGCTCACTGCGGCCGCCGAAGAGATATTTGCACTGTTTGAAAGAACAATAGCGGAGTACGAGGGGGAACTGTGTCGCTCCCACAAGGAGAACCAGAGGCAACGACGCCTCCTGGACGAACTGACCCCGAGAGGCCCGTCGCCCTGTGCGGGAGCGGGGGTCCGGGTTCCCTCGCCGAGTCCTGGCCCCGGGCTGAACCACGAAATCATACCGACTGGAGCGATTGGCGAGGAGCAGAACGTCAAACAGGAGGAAGAGCAGCTGCCAGTGTAAGTGTCAGCAGAAAAGCGTGACGAAACTGCTATGTGAAACGGACAAAAATACGATATATATATTAAAAAAAATGGAAACACAACAAAAACGCGATAAATAAATAAAAAACGAAAATATGACTAAAGAGTGAGGGAAAAACAACAAAAAAGTGACGAAAACACGACCAAAAAGGCAACGAAAAAAAAAAGGTATGGAGTGGTCAAAAACGCTTGGACACCACCGTGAGTTAGATGTACTAGTAGTGCGTCAACGGCAAACGGAGTTGTTCCACAGCTTTTTTCCTTCCACTTTTTATACTGTTTTTAGCCGATGTTAGTCTCTGGAAAATGTGCGTTTTATCCCTTAGTTCACGCGCTTTGTGGAGGACAAAAACACCGCACGCGTTTTCCAAAGAGAATTTCGTAACTATGGCAACTGTTGAACGGCCCTTTTTTTTTTTGACCGATATCTCCGCAATTACGTTGGGATTCCACATGAAACAAAAACTGACTCAAGGGTCTTTCCTACTAAGGCCCGTTTATTTTCTTGGTCACAATATAAAAAAATTAAAAAAAGTCTGTTGAAAAGGACATTCCGCGGGTTTGTGAATCCAGGAAGTGCGCGCCGCCGCCACGCGCCCGTTACGCGTCAGAAGCGACACTGGCTCGTTTTCAGGAGGATGAGCGACTTCAATTTTCACTCTGCACGTTTGCGCGCATTTCTTGGAAGGGCCGCGAAAGAATCATCTGAATATCGATGTTGAGATATTGAATGAATCTTTTGTCAGTATCGCCCACCCGCTGTCATTAGGAAAAGAGCCGTAGAGAAGTTGGCTGTATTATCTGAAACTTAACGCGACACTGGCTGCGCCCCCTTCGCTTCCCTTCTATGGTTTCCCAGGCGACGTTAAGATGCTCTGTCGGGCTTTTAAGAACTGTGGCTTTTTAAATGAGCTGGTGTATTTTTCAGGTCAGTCCCCGAGTTCATTGCCGTCTGTGTGAAGACAGAAGAATCCCCACTGCTTCAAAGCCAGCGTGTGCACAGAGAGGAAACACAGGAGGACGTCGTACCAGAGCCACATGTCCACACAGAGACTCATCAGGGACGCACTGAGTTCACGTCTGGCACCAACTATGACTGGGAACCACCATTCAGCTGTCCAGCGGCCCTGATGGAGACGGAGGCGGATGGAGACCACTACAACCAAGTCCAGTTTAGAGACGGAGGCACAGCTCAAAACTCTGGTCTATCTTCTGAGTCGCAACCAGGGACAAGTGCTACGGTCAACGCTCAAGACGTGTCCGCAACTAATGAAGGAGATAAGAACAACCAGTGCCCTGTGTGTAAAAATAAATTCTGGAGTAAGTTTAGTTTACAAAAGCACTTCAAAGTTCACACAGAAGACAGACCTTTCTGCTGTTCAATCTGTCCAAAAACATTTATTCATAAGGGTGATCTAGATAAACATCACAGGATACATACAGGTGAGAAACCTTACTGCTGCCCATTCTGTGAGAAAACGTTCACTCAGAAGGGTAATCTAGATAAACATACACGGGTACATACAGGTGAGAGGCCCTACAGCTGTTTGCTTTGTGATAAGACGTTTTCAGTGGCCTGTACTCTCCAAGGACACATGAGAACACATACAGGGGAAAAACCTTACAGTTGTTCACTCTGTAATAAGGGGTTTAGTCAGGGCTCTGCTCTCAGAGCACACATGAGCACACACACAGGTGATAAACCTTTCAGTTGTCCAATTTGTAATAAAGGGTTTAAACAGAGATCGTACCTGCGAGTACACATGAGAAATCACAAAGACAAACCAGAGCTGAACCAAAGCAACTGACTCAGAATGTAAGACCTCATGGCTTTTCCAAAGGTCTTTTGAAAACGCTTCAAGTGCTATGTATTATTATTTTCATGTCAAATTGCTATAATTCACTTCAAGGTGCCTCTCCACCGCCTCAAGGTTGTGAGGTCCTTTGACGTGTGTAAGGAGCTGCTCTACGTGCTTTGTCAGACTTTAACGGCGCCCTTTTCTATGGGGCAGTCGCAACCTGACTGACAAAAACGAGAAAGTGCTGGACGAGCTGAGGAGAACTTGGTAATTGGAAGGTCCCTGGACTCGTTGGATACTGTGGTGGGGACGCAGATCAGAACGAGACAGGAAGCCGCTTTGGATAACATCTCCCCTCCACGGTGTCCTGGCTGCTCAGAAGCATCAGCGGCAGGCGAGAGGTTTAGAAAGTCCCTTGTGCCCACAGCCAGAAGACTTTATAACCCTCTTAACCTGTCTACCCATCTGTTATTGATTGACTAATGTTTACTCGGATTTGCTGACGTCTTGTCTGTTTATAGCTTTTTATTATTTCTTATTTTTCTATGTGATTCGGTAATATTAAACTGGAACACGCGTTATAAAATAGGTGGTGATTTATTTATTCATTTTTTTTTCTCTGAAACCGAATGAAGGTAGTTGTTTGAGAGTTAAACATTCTGCAGATTTGAATCCCGTATATATTATAGTGACGGTGCATATTGATGAACACAAAAAAATCTAAGTTCACCTAAGTTTCTAGCAGTTTCCAGATTGTCAAACGCATACATTTCACACATTTTAAGGATATCAGATCGTTTTCGTCAACTTGTCTCTGAACACTTTAAAAAGAAGCTTTACTTTATCCCATTTGAAACAAGAGTGAATACGATATTTTTTTGAAAGCATTGATACACTGTTCAAAGCATAGATTGTGGGTCCCTCGGGGTAATTCCAAAAATGACACTGTCCAGTGTAAGGGTGTCCTGTTGCAGCTGGATGTTTGAAGAGATCCAGTCCATAAAGCCCTGGAGTGTGTTTGTGGATGTACGTTGATAAAACAGATTCAGCGGCTTCGATGTCTGATTCACAGAAAGTACAGTGTTCTAAGCAATACCAAGCAACTCACTGGATGAATTTCCTGTTTTTGGACTTTGTAATCACTTTTTTTCCCCCCAGAAAATCCGGCTCGTTGATTGATATGTAATGTTTATGTAGTGACATTTCGGGAGGGGATAAACTGGGTAGGGGAAAACTGTAGACCCCTAGACCGATTCGCTTTAAGGAAGGTTGATGAACGAATGGAGACAACAACCAGAGACGGATGAGGCTCAAAACTCTGGTCTATCCTCTTGAGTCGGAACCGGAGCCACTGTCAACGGTGGAGACGTGTCGGCCGCTGGTGAAGGAGATGAGAACAGGATACACCAGTGTGCTGTGTGTCAAAATAAGGTTAAGGTTATAAAAGCACTTTAAGTTCACGTAGCAAACAGACCATTCTGCCGTTCAATCTGTCAAAAACACTTACACAGAAGGCTCATCTATATACACATAGAAGAATACATACAGGTGGAAAACCTTACTGCTGTCCAGTCTTTCAGGAAGGGATTTAGCTGGAAAGATAATGTACAAAAACATACACACAGGTGAGAAACCGTACAGCTGTTTGGTTTGTAATAGATGGTTTACAGTGAACTGTTCCCTTAAAGAGAACACATGAGAACTCACACAGGTGGAGGACCTTACAGTTGCTCACTTTGTTCCTCACTCGGGCAACACAGGAGAACTCACACAGGGGTTAGATCTTATCTGCAAGCACATAAGAAATGACACAACGCCAAACCAGAGCTGAACTGAAGGCGACTTGACGCTAACGCTTTGGTTGTGTCCATCTGAACGGTCATTTGTCCTGACCCGAGTCTGAACCGAGACCTCCGAGAGACTGCACAGAGAGCAAAGAGTTTTGATTGATGGAAAAATGAACAAAAGTTTTGTTAATTTAGTGGAGGTAGAAAAGCGCTATATAAGTTTAGAACATTTCATTGATCATTTACTGTATATTTTAGAGGTCTACCTAAGTTTTCAAAAGTAAAACCTCTTTTGGTGTTTAGAGAACTGCTTTCCTGTATACATTTATTTTGTATTAAGACCAATTTTTGTTCCTAGGTTTCTGTAAAGTTATTTGTACCCATTGAAAAATACAATTCACATCACTGAACTGCACTAACTTCTCCCTTCTTCTCCGCTCAACTCAAACAGTTGAGCGATCATCTCGACCTGTAGGACACTTAAGTTTTGTTCAGCGTAATATAGATAATGCTTCAGAGTGCAAACAACGATTCAATGGACTTTTATTTAATTTAAAACAACGTAAAATAATTTAAAACGTATTGATCACTTATGGAACCAATGAGCCCAGTTTCAAACATATGTATTGGTTCATAATAAAACATAACTTAAATGTGGGCGCCTGCTGTGCTGATGGTAATAAATTACATGAAACATTCAGTATATTCTGACAATATTCTGATTGAATTTACAACTTAAAATCTGAAGTAAAAAAAACACTGTAGTGCAGAGATCTTCACGTATCACATTCAAATATAAATAAAACACATAAACCACTCTTATGCAGTACCGGAGCACTTCAAGGCTGGAAATTTGCCGTTCTGAATAATGCAGAGGGCCACTTCAAGAGCTTGAAATCGTTTGGGGGCTACCAGTTGGCAAAAAAAAAAATCAAAAAGACTAAAGTTACTATATTATTATGCAGCATATTTTAACCATATCATGTCACATATATAAACTGAAAATACAATAATAAGTCAAATTGCAAGAACAGAGTTTAAACCAGTTACATTGTAAAGGTGCATTATGAAGCTTTTTATGTGGAAAAATAATTTACAGTGTCTTCCAGTGACCGATGGCTGTATGCGGGGTTAGCATGGCCCCTTTCATTTCATATAATCTGTTATTTTGTGCCCCTGTGAAGCACTTTGTGATTTTATCTGTAAAAAGGTGCTATATAAATAAAGTTTCTTCTTCTTCTTCCTTTAAGGGCCTATCTCACCGGCCTGGAGACTAGTTGGAGACTCGAGTCGCTGCTGGTCATGGACATGTCTCCGAAATGCCCCCTGGAGATAAGGCGAGTCTCCAGTAGGGCTGAACGATATGGACAAAATGTCATATCTCGATATTCATGCCAGATATCTCGATATCGATACGATACGATATAACTATGGGTTAGGTGGAAATCATAAAACAAAAGAGTGCAGTTTTATTGATGAAAATCTGAATCGTTTACATCTTTCTTTTTGAATTTTTACAATAACGATATATTTTTCTTTTGCGATATTGATATCTTGAATGTTCATATTTCGATATCGATACGATAACGATATATCTTTCAGCCCTAGTCTCCAGGTAGTCTCAGGGAAAATGAACAGGTTGGACATCAGCGTCAAGTCTCCGTGTGGTCTACGCGTGGTCTCTGAGAGGTCTACTCGAATACTCTTTGTTGTCCTCAACCTGTGAGATGTTCCTGTGACGTCCCTGCAATGTTTCTGAGACCTGCCGGAGACCGAAGAGACTTCACAGAGACTCCATACAACGCTTTGAGATCTCTGACGGGTCTCGGAAACATTGCAGGGACGGGAGACTCTGCTGAAATCGAACCTGTTTTGTTTTCACTGAGACTACCTGGAGACTCGCCTCATTGCCAGGGGACGTATCGGAGACATCCCTGTGACTAGCGGTGAGACAGGCCCTTTAGTTTCCGTCACAGTGGCCTCTATGAGTATTTTTTTTACACATACAAAGTTCCATAATGGACCTTTAATGCACAAATACTAGAATTGTAATAGCACGAACTAAAAAAAAAAAAGTGCATATTGTGCAAACATTCTACGAAACTGAAGGAGGGAAAATTGATATTCAAAAGCAATTTCTGCTGTTGAATATGTTTTGGAACATAGGTTTTGTACAACTTTATGCAGTTACAATAATGTTGGTTAAATGTTTCCAAATTTATTTGCTTTCTGTTTGGCACACTTACTTTGAATGACTTTCAATGCTTGTTAATACCCTGGATAAAAGGGAACAGTTTTTTATTTGTGTAGTCCCAGGAGCCTCTGAGGGACCTGGAGTTTCCATGTTGGTCTTTGACAGAGTTTCTCCTTTGCTAATGTAATATAAATACGTCAAATATGAAGTCAAATAAACTTTCATGGATTTCTCATACTGAAATCACATGGTATACTCACAGGTATCGCAACTCTCCTCAGCTGCAAAAACTGTTTACATTACATTGTCTCTTGTTTGCGTTTTAAAACTTATACCTGATTTTTTTTTAGTGGAGTGAATTTTATTTTGCCCAGTATATTGTAAACTCAAGACATTCGTGAAAAAAATAAATAAAAAACACTGTCCATCCAATTATGAAGCTTTTGCATCAAGTGCTTGAACTTGCAGGCAGGTTTTCAGGCATTTCTGTGACGGTGACCCTGAAAGTTAATTCAGTCTTTCATTGTTCGTCAGGTATGGAGCTTTTAACAATAAATATTAGGAGTGTGACAATATATCGACTTTCCGATATATCGCAATATTTTTGCGGGACGATACGATACCGATACTTTTTATTCCAATATCGATACTTTTGATGACGTTATGCATATTAATGAGCAACGTCGTGCATACTAATGAGGCAGCCGTGCTCCACTGTTTTCACAGTCAATAGAACAATGATCAAGAATTCAGTCAGACCAGCAGGGGGCAGCACTGCAGTTTTAAGCACTTGGACCAAACACTGTCACACAAATAAATTACTTTTAATGATAGTTTTTATAATTATAAAGATTAATTTGGGCTTGATTTATAACTTTTTAAATAGGATTGTGTTTTCTTGTTTATTTAAATGAAGTCACTGACAGATCTATAGACCTATTTTCAGTGAGTAAGTCAGGGATCATTTATAAAAGTGGTACAAAGCACATGAAAAGAAACGTAAATGATCAATAGTATGTAAAAATAAAGGTTAAAAGTAGTAGTTTTTGTGCAATACATCGATTATCGCAGTATCGGCGTATCGTGAGCCATGTATCGCGTATCGAATCGTGAGCTACCCAGAGGTTCCCGCCCCTAATAAATACGGCATATAACATTTCCCATCTGTGCTCTCAATCAGACGGCACGATCGTCTCACACAGGTTACACAGGGCGCAGCACGTCGCCATGATCTTGTCCACGAGGCTCCGCTCCACCTCGCCGTTCGGCCACACCCTCACGAGGCTCCCGGGGAGGGTGGCGCTCAGGATGGAGTACCTCTCCCTCAGCAGTCCGACGACTCTCTGCGCGTGCGTTTTCGCCGGCGAGGCCTCCTGGAAGCCGCCCGGCTCCCTCTGCCGCAGCCGCTTCCCCCCCCCGGCGGGCGGCGACGCGGCGACCTCCGCGCAGAACAGCTCGGCGTGCTCCTCCGCCGTGGCGAAGGGGCAGTGCGCGAGCAGCAGGTCCCCCGGCAGGAGCTTGTCGAGGAGGCCGCATTTCTCGACCAGGTGCTCGTTCGTGAAGCACCCGCCCCAGGCCCTCGACAGGAACGAGATGCTCCCCTGCGGCGTGATGGAGAGGACGTACTTGATGGTGTTGCGCTGTTTGTAGGCGCTCCACGTCTGGGACAGCGCCAGTAGACCTTTAGGAGGCTCGATGGAAACCTCGAAGCAGTCGATGATGCAAACGCAGTTCAACTTGAGGCTGCGGACCAAGTACTTCCTCCCCGGCCACACGATCAGGGGGTGAAGCTTTATGGACATGACGTGTATCCACCGGCGGAACACGCACGTCGCCGTCGTCCGGCGGATCCCGAAGAGGTGGCCCAGGAACTCCTCGGAGAAGTCCAGGCGCAGCTTCATCAGCGTGAGGAACAGCTCCTGGGCCGGCCGGAGCGACGGCGTGACCTTCTCGGTCAGCGACGAGGACACGTAGGCGAACAGCAGCATCACGGTGGGCACGTTGGGGAGCCCGGTGAAAAACTTAATCCAGCGGTCGAAGTCTTCATGGTCCGTCGAGTCGCGGTCCAGGCCGTGAAACGTGTATCCCAGCGACAGGAACTTGCTTTTTAAATACCGTACGAGCTCGTGCAGCAGGCCGACGTCACCGAGCGCCCCGCCCGGGCCTCGCTGCAGCGCCGGGCCTTCCTCGTCCCGCGCCGCGTGGTTGAATTCCCGCAGGTTCAGGGAGCGCACGTACTGGTCGACGTTGTTGAACGCCAGGTGGTATTCGGTGGGAGAGGTGAAGCTGAATACGGAGGGAACGTAGTCTGGATGATGAGGATCGTTGCTCTTCTTACCTGGAAGCAAATTTAAATAAGATGATGCAAAAATTCTTTACAAACATTCCGTCAAACAGAGGAATGAGAGAAAATGTCAAAGAAAATGTGACACAACGAGCCAACATTGTTTACAATTTCAGCCAAAGCATCTGCTGACTGTGCGTTATAGATCCTCGACTCAGGCAGTAAAAACAGTCACATCGTGCCACTTATTTGTCAAATTAAATAAGAAGTGGTGTGGAGGTTATGCATTTGATGTCGTAACGTAGCAACAGCACGGCAACAGCGGGGAATTTAGTGTGAAGTCTGTAACGTTGTTCATCGATTTTCCGCTCAATTTTCTAATGTTAACGGCTCTGAAACTGCAAACCGAATGACACCAACATTACTGAAAGCTTTTTGAACAATTAACCGTGTGATTGGATGTCAGAGTGGCCGGATGAGGGTAATGAGTGTTTATGACATTTAAACTTTTCTCAGATATTTATGAAACGTAACTATTCGCACTGTGCTGCAGTTTTTAGCCCATGCATTTGCTGAAAGTACACGGACATTAAAGTTCTGTCCGTCTACTGTTTGTTATCCATGCAGCTGATGTAACAGCGTGGCAACCGAGGCCAAGATACCGACATGTGAAATGCGCCACTTGCTTTGGCACTCGGTCTGGAAGGCTGAGGGTTCTGTTCAGAATAAAGATGACGTAAGTGGATGCCAATGCAGAGGCCTGGCCCTTTTGTCCCGAACAGTGGTTGTTTTGCAAATCTGGTGTGTATGTTTTTGGTGTGCCGGTGCCGGGGCTGGCTGGGTTTAAGATCATACCGCTGTTAGACTTTGGGTTCTCAATAACATTGCCATTACATTGACTGACTTTTGATGAGGAGGTTATGCGGATTCCTGCGCAGCAACAGCATAGCAACAGGAGCCAGATGAACGTCAGCTTTGACTCGTTATGTGCTTTGACACTCGGCTGGGAATGTTGGACTTTCCACTAGGGTTGGGCCATATCGTATCGCATATCGTTATCGCGATATAATGTTTTGATATCGTTGTAATTTTTTATATCGTTGTGGACACAATATAATTTATGTTACGCTCCATCAGAGCAGCATAAACGGTGACTGTAGAACACGGGGACACGTGCTGAAAAAGTAAAAATGAAATGAAGGATGTAAACTGCTCGAGTAGATCATATTTGGAAGACAATTATGCCGTAAAAAAAAAAAAAGAATAAAATATCACTGAATGAATCTTCCCAATAGGCGTAAGGCGGGGATTTTGAAGTAATTCGTCCATTGTCAATTATATCGTCAAATATATCGTTATCGTGATATTTATTTTTTCATATCATCATATAGATTTTAGGCCATACTTTCCACTCAATTTGCTGCTGTGCTGACATGGATTGCTAATTTCCATGTTGTTTTAGGATATGACAGTACACACAGAAGCCCCTCATGAGAGACCAACAGGCCCGGTTAGAACCACGAGGCCGTCCTTCTGTGGACCCACCACCTGCAGGGGGCGCTATAGGGGCTGGTGCAGCTCCAACAGCTGCCCCCACGACCCGGCAACGGACAAGTGGAAAAAAATTGATGGATGGATGGACAGTACACACACAACCTCGATAGAGTTCGGTAAGGACTGTTATAAATTCACTGTTGCCATGGAACTCCGCCATGTTTGTGGGCACTAGCTGACATTGTCCATTGACTAACATTAGCTAAAAACCAGAGCCGCGGAACAACTCCCTTAACTGCCAAGTCTGTTTACCCGGACAGTATATTGATTACACTGGGTAACAAAAAAATATTTTTTGAAAATAGTCCAGGGTTTTCCAGCTGAATTAGACTAATGTTGATGCTCTGAGTCCGAAAATGACCTTGGTTTTGCTCAATCAGGTCAGGATTTTTTGCTACAGAAATGCTTTAAAAATCGATTTTGCGTCAAAAACAAATTTCTGCGGATCATCAGCTGAGAAACCCTTGACGTTTTTTCCGTTTTCCTCAAGAAATAAAAGTCAACGTATCCAAAGTCATTCAGTTTTTATTTACTCCATCAAATTTGATAAGCAGAATTGATGATAACGTAGTCGTACGTAATCCGTAACACTATGGCTGTATCTCAAAATGTTGACCTGATAGAGCAGAATGCATGTGATATTCGGACTCAGAACACCGACATTAGTCTAAATCAGTTGAGAAACCCCTGACCATTTTTTGGCTGTCAACTTGAGTTATGGTTTCACCGTTTTGATGTTTGCTGTAGCCCTCTGAAGCCACTAACTTGTGATCCTGGGCTATACCACAACTTGGTTTGACGTGGTGCACATGACACACTGCAGTGTCCAAATGTTTTGATGTGAACAATAACTCCAGTATAGGGCTGGGCGATATGGCCTGAAATGTATATCATGATATGAAAAAATAAATATCACGATAACGATATATTTGACGATATAATTGACAATGGACGAATTACTTCAAAATCCCCGTCTTACGCCTATTGGGAAGATTCATTCAGTGATATTTTATTCTTTTTTTTTTTTTTTTTTACAGCATAATTGTCTCGCAAATATGATCTACTCGAGCGGTTTACATCCTTCATTTCATTTTACTTTTTCAGCACGTGTCCCCGTGTTCCACAGTCACCGTTTATGCTGCTCTGATTATATTGTGTCCACACCGATATAAACAATTACAACGATATCAAAACATTACATCACGATAACGATATGCGATACGATATGGCCCAACCCGACTCCAGTATCTCCATTAGTTTATCATAAATTAAAGTCCGAGTTTGGGCATAATCTGTTTTAGGGAGATCGAATATTTCATGAGGTGGTACTTGTTGGTCCAGCATCAGCATCAGCATCAGCATAGCAACAGCGCAGCAAATGGTTGTATAGAGGGTTATGCGTGTGATGTCAACACATAGCAACAGCATGGCCCTTAGCAATTGTATCCCGGCAACAGCGGCAAATTGAGTGGACAGTCTTATATTCTATTTCTGTTTAGATGAAAAATGTGCATAACCCTTTACCCTATTGTTGACCCCCACTCCCGGGTTGTTGTGCGTCACAGGGAGCGCACGTGCATACCGGGTCAACGCATATTGACGATCGATATTTACAACGTTAATAAGCCGATACACAAACGCAACATACCCGACACAAAGTGGCTGCTGCAGAGCCAAGTTTCGCTGGTCGGATTCCAGTTGAGTCTTCCGATGGCGGCGATCCACTTCCTTCGCTTCTCGTGGGATTTCGGCAGTCTATAAAAGGAAATCTGCGAGTATTTGTTGAATCTGTTTTTGCAGTTGATAGCGCAGCAGCATTTCCCCATGGCGCACGCGCTCGTGTGCGTTATCTCCCGTTAGCGCCACGGACGGAGCCCCTCGGTTCGCGTGCGTAACAGCTCCATGGCCGAGTCCCGTCCCCTGACCTCTTCGCTGACCCGCTTCACCCCTCGATGCCTCTGCGGTGTCGAAGCAGTGATGGGTGGTGGGACAACGCTGCGCTCCGTCCGAGGGGCATGTACCAGCGCAGCGCGTGGGAGTGGCAAACCAACGCGGAACCCTCATCATGTGACCGGAGCATTTCCCAGTCTGGAGACCACGGATTCCCCCCCCCCCCCCAACCTTTTTTATAGAGAGGGATCCCCGAAATCACCGCGCGAACAATCCGGGACGCAGGAATTAAGACATTTTAGTTAGGGGGTGCTAAGGGACAACATTTCCCCCCCAAACGCTTTTTCTGTGCATTTTTCCTATTTATTAATATTGCCTGCAGTTCGCAAATTATCCACCAGGGGGTGCTGCAGCGCCCTCAGCACCCTGGGTTCCCACGGCCTTGTCGGTAACCTTTTCTCTCTCTCTTCAACTTAAGTGCTTAATACATATTTTTATTCATGTACAAGATACCATTTAACCCAGTTAGGCTTTACCTAAATCTAAAAGCTTCTCGACTGGAGCTTACAGTTGAGCCAGAGTAACGCCTCATTTGAAAGCTAAGACCATCAAAGCTTATCGTATCTTTTTTGTAGTGTTGTTGCTGCTTTTTTTTTATCACGTTTTTTAAGCGTTTTTTGTCTCTTTTTAACATCTTTTTTGCGTGTGCGTTTGTCTTGTTTTCGTAGTTTTTTGTTGCCGTTTTATCGTTGCTTTTTCAGACACTTTTGTCGCATTCACGTCAGGTTTTGTAGTCACGTTTTACGTCGCTCTTTTGTCACTTTTTGTTGATTTTTTCATCGTTGTTGCTTTTTTATTGCGTCATTGTTGCTTTTCCGGCACGTTTTTTTTTCTCTCGCGTTTTTGTTACTATTTAGACGCTTTTTTTCAATAAGCTTTTCCATTTGGGAAAAGCCAAACTGGGAAGAATGTGCTCGGTTCAGGTGGGGGTTAAGAGGTTACGTAGTATTTGAAAATCAGATTCTTTAAAATAAATCCACGATACTGCACAGTAGGGGGCGGTATGCACCTCTGTCGTTGGTTGCCATCCGCCATTTAACCAAAGAGGAAGTAGATTTAACCAATCACAACCGGTCCAGTCCTGATCACTTCCTGTTGTGGCTCGCGCGTGCTGGTAGCTTAAAGCTAGCGCTTGTAGAAACAAAATGCCTCAAAGACAAATGTTGAGGGCGTTGGTGAATGAACGGCTGGCTGCGGCCGCTGAAGAGATATTTGCGCTGTTTGACCGGACGATAGCGGGATACGAGGAAGAACTGCGTCGCTCCAAAAATGAGATTCAGAGGAAACAGCGGCTCCTGGACGCGGTTCTAAACCCGAGGGTCATGGTACCCAGAGTGGGAGCGGGGGTCCAGGCTTCCGCATCGAGTCCTGGCACTGGTCTGAACCACAACATCGCACAGACTGTAGTTTTTAAAGAGGAGCCAAGGGAACAAAGTGTCAAACGGGAGGAAGAAGAGCTGCCGGTGTAAGTGTTTCAAACAATTATATGGAATCAAAGTGCATAGGAATGCCCCCACTTCCTAGTCCGAATGTCCCACTCACCCAGTCTGAATGCGCCACTCCAAATCTATTCAAATGCTAAGGTCTCATGTCTGAGTCAGTTCTGGCTTTCTTGTGCCACAGCTGGCTGACCGGCGACCCGACTGTTCGTATCTGGCCCAGTTAAGAGCCATACGCTACAAACCGAGTGTCCGTAATAGATGGATAGATAATAGAGAAACACTTTTATTATCAGATGCGAGGATTTGAAATTTGTTTTAGCATTTAGACTGGCGTGTGGATGAATAAAGGGCTTACGTTTTCGTCAGCCTGCAATTCTTTATAAGCCTGCATAATTTATAGTGTATTTTTAGACAACACACTTTGCTGTTGCTGTAGTACCTCCATATAGCCGCTAGTCTCCCATTGACGAGCATTGGACTTAAGTAAAATGTCTTCCCATGCCTCTGGATAAAGGACAACTATTTGCACTAAAGCTACAGACAAGTCTCCAGAAATATCAGAGAAACCTTGTGATCGCTTCCTTAAATGCAACCGCACCGCCTTGTGGATCAGTCGTGCTCTTGCACTGCCCGGTAAGCACCCTCTTATTTTTTTAGTATTTCTAAAAATAGGAACATTTCTCTGGTGCGCTAAAGTTAGCTAACGCTAGCTAAACCTACAGGTGCCACAATGACAATCAGCTACAGCCAGTTATCAGGACCGTGACAAAATACACACTACTTTTATCATAAATGGAGACAAAAACACTTGACTGTAGGTTGTAAAAGTTCAGAGCTGCAGTTTGTGTAACGTTATGTGACTGTCAGTAACTAGATGTTAGCATGCTAAGGTGTTAGCTTAGCGGCCAGGCCCTAGTCTTACCTTACAGCAGACGTATGCTTGTTTGTTTTGGAGACATTTAGTTGGGTGTAGGTCGTCCACATTGTTTGACCCGTTGTAGGCAGTGCTGAGGTTGTGTTTTCGCTTTGGGAAGGGAAATAACTGGACCCCCCCTGACACACTCTTACCTAGTGTCTGATTTACATCCTCCATATGCAGATCGCTTCACCATATTGCTTCTTCTTCTTTGTCTGGTAGGTTTTTTGGTGGACCTGACTTCATAGTAACGGTTGCTAGGATGTCTGATTGGATAATTACCATTTTGGGGCGGGGTTTTGAGAAAGGTCAATTGGCGTGTGGTCATAGAGACATAGGAGAGAATGCTTCTCTCTGGTGTCCAAACATTTGGGCGGCCCAGGGCAGGTGCTCGAGCCCAGCAGCACCACAGGATCAGCGCCTGGTGCATAAATCTCAAATGACGACAATTAGCCAAGTGTTGCCCTTACTCAACTGGCGTGTCCTGCTGCTTACAACACGCATGATACAAAATGACACAATGAAAGTGTTTGTCACGTGACTCTGTGCTTATGCATGTGTCGATACCTCTGCTCATTTCGCCCGTCACTATTTGCAACCACCACAGGGAACTTGTCCCATTCAAACTACATCGGGAACATATTTTTCATAGGCCTCCCATATAAGCTGATGACCCCCTAAAATGATCTCTCTGACCCCCAGGTTGAGACGGCCCTAAAAAACAGCACTATTTACCACAAGTTGTTTTATAATCTCAACATGAACACGTTTGATTATGTTTCAGGTTTTCCACAGAGTTGAGCACTGCGTTTGTGAAGACGGAAGAGTCACAGGAAACGCGGGAGGAAGACATCAGCTCAAACCCGTATTTCCACGCCGAGCACTCTTCTG
Organism: Proterorhinus semilunaris; assembly: GCA_021464625.1. Taxonomy (NCBI): domain Eukaryota; kingdom Metazoa; phylum Chordata; class Actinopteri; order Gobiiformes; family Gobiidae; genus Proterorhinus; species Proterorhinus semilunaris. Next base: position 5,558,597 of record CM038357.1, read on the forward strand.
ACACTGTGCGCTCTTCTGACACTGACGACAGCTCGTCCACTGACAGCGATAACGACAGCTCGTCCTCTGACAGCGATGACGACAGCTCGTCCTCTGACAGCGATGACGACTCAGATGCGCAGATGGAGACCGTCAGGATCAGAAACGGATGCGCGAGTAACACTTTGCGGAAGAAACCCCAATGCTCGGTGTGTAAAAGGAGATTTGGTAATAAAAGTGCTCTACAGTCGCACCGTAAAGTTCACAGAAAAGAGAGCTGTCCTCTCTGTGTGAAGCACAATGAGAGAAACATGACTGGGGAAGTGCACATGGAAACTCACACTAGCAAAGAACGATTTAGCTGCGTTTACTGTCCGAGAACATTCACCCAAATGAGCCACCTGCAAACACACATAAAAACTCACTCAGTTGGGCCACCTTACAGCTGTTTAATCTGTCAGAAAAAATTTACACAAAAGTATAATTTAAATGCACATATGAAACTTCATACTGGAGACAAACCCTTCCGCTGTACATTCTGTAAAAAAGGCTTTGCTCTAAGATGGGATCTCAAATCGCACATGAAATTCCACCCAAGACACGCCATGGGTGACCTGAAGGCGGATGTAGGGCTCACGGTTTGACTTTGCGCTTTCCTTTTTTTATGACACCTTTGTTTACAATATGGAGATGGGAAAGGTCTGAATTGTGTTGTTAAATCTTCTGCAAAAGACAGAAGCAGATGTTCTGGGCCATGCATGGTTAATACCTCTGTAAATACTGGGCAAATGATTTTATCCCGTCATGACCATTTCAAGAAGTTGGCATTGGGGTGATGGGGCTAACCCAGACATGGAGCTTTTGGATCAGTGGTACTACACTCAGTTAACGCTGGGTTTCTCTAAACCTCTCTAATCCAGCTCCGTAGTATATCCCTTAGCACAAATACAGTCATGTGGAGTTTGTCATAATGATCAGGTTTAATTTGTGTTTCTGTTTAATACTCAACTTTGCCATTGATTACTTTCTCTTTTGAAGTTCTATTGCTAGTTCTATATTTCCTTTTCCTTGCTAAATGTTAAACTTCTCTTTTGTCGTTTTTTTTAATTTTTGAAAATGATTTGATTTTGTAAATAACATTTCAGTTGTCAGTTTGTACTTTATTAAAATTGTATGCAAAATCAAAATATTAAATCAAGCTTTGCTTAATCCACTCAATGACATAACATGTTACAGCAGAGCCTCCAGACAATTGTATTCAGTGGAAAACAAAATCTACCCCCAACAAGGCCTTTGCTCCGCCCAATCCCGTCTGTCCCTGGAAGCTAAGCAGGGAAGGGCCTGGTCGGTACTTGGATGGGAAACCGTTTGGTAAAACCAGGAAGCCTAACGAATGGAGTGAGTGGTTGGTGGTGGTCAAAGGGGCTGATGGCACAGATTGGCAGCCTCGCTTTTGTCAGTCTACCCCAGGGCAGCTGTGGCTAGTACCTTACCACCACCGAGTATAGAGTGAATGAATAATGCAATGTAAAGAGTCTTTGAGTGTCCAGAAAAGCGCTATATAAAACGAATGCATTATTATTATTACATGGTAATTAAACAGTAGGTTTTACACATGGAGAGATTTGAGGTCAATAAAAAAAACTCAAACTAATTTGCCCAGCCATGAAAATCACCACTTTGATTTATTTAGGCAAATACGCAATTCCTGCCTGTCGTGTCCGAAGAGAGAGGTCATCTTTTTTGTTGTTGCCAAGATTTATTGGGCTCGAATGGCAAAAGTGTGGTTCTGAGGTTTTCACTCCGGGATTAGCTGCCAGAGCTCAGAGAGTAGTGAATTTATGAGAAACATTTATCGTAAAAACAGTTAAAAAAAAAAAAAAGTACAATCATCGATAAACCTTTTTCCAAGTAGTCATATTTAGAAGATCTGGTTCATAAACAACAAAAAACACACTGGAGTGAATTGCTTAGCAGCTATATATTATTTTCAGATTTATTTTTTGTGCCATAATTATTACATCGATAAATAGCAATAAGTAGTGTATTGTTTCAGAAAGGCCGTTAGACACAAACAAAACAAAAAACATGTATGGTTCTTATTTCAGGGAAAGATAAATACACATTACCTAAATCAGTTCTCAAACTTTCTCAAGCTTTCGTAATGGTTTTTGTTTCTGGTTAAGGTTTGTGGCCATGTTCTACACTCAGGCCGCGTCTGAAACCATCCAATTATAGCCTCCAAGTACTAACACTCGCAACTAATCCTTAACCTTTCATGGGGTCAACTGTTAGATCTCTATGCAGTTAGTGAACTAGAGCTTCAGCAGCATTTGCTCATGCTCCATCCGAAACCAGTAAATTGGTAAGAGGTCTTACGCCAAACCGGATGTGCGTCCAAGTCCGCCATGATAAGAAGCGTCCGAATTGGGATGTCGGTTAGAAAGGAGTTAGGGAAAGTGGCCTGTATGCTAACTATCATAGCTACGTTAGCATAGGGACCTCTGATGCTACCTCACTGGCGATTAGGAGCCATGTGCCATCCCATAAGCACATGGCAGTTTGTGCTTTTGCTTTCATTTAGTAGAAACTTAAGCCACGTGGGTAATTTGCATACTGTAGCTTTATGAAACCGCTGTTGAGATGAAATAAAGGGAAATGTTAAGGATCATTTGGATGTTTCTTTTTGTTCCGCCTTAAATGTCTTTATCTGGACACTATGTTGTTGTTGGACAATATACAGTAGGTGGCGGTATGCGCTTTTGTTTGGCCTGCACTGAACTTTAAAGAAGAAGAAAAACAACTGTTGGTAAGGACGGTCCAATTGGGCAAATGCTGCTGAAGCTCTAGTTCACTAACTCCATAGAGATCTAACAGTTGACCCCATGAAAGGTTAAGGATTAGTGTTAGTACTTAGAGGCTATAATGTAGTGGTTTCGGATGCAGCCCCAATTGGGTCTTTACCCAGGGGAAGGGGAAGTGACATCACCAACAGCTGCTGTTCTTCTTCTTTAAGGTCATTGGCAGGCAAACAGAAGCGCATGCCGCCACCTACTGTAGTGCATATGCAACAACACAGTGTCCAAATAAAGACATTTAAGGAGTAAAAAATCCAAATGAGCCATCAAAGTTTTAGCTTTGGGTTTTGGTTGTCAGGCCCTGGCTTATTGCTGCTTAGCGCTCCAACTTTTCCCCCTTTTTAGGAACATGCTCTGTAGGAGGAGATTGAGCTGCCATGGATTCTGCCTCGACTAGTGTTAATGTAAATAGGGAGGAGTGAGGAGTAACGGTCTACTAATACGTCTATGGTTTAGCCAAAATTTAGTGCTAATTTTGACACTGTTCCAAGTCCTGATTTGATCTTATTACTTGGTGTGAAAAATGTTAGAAACACTGACATAAATTATTGCAGCCTTTGTAAATTTACATGTTGATCACGATTATTCTCATAGTCCCATTTAATTTAAAAGTCTTAGTCGAGTTCAGCCAATACTCTCGGTAGCTCCAGCACATCTGAAATCGTGTAATGCGGCTTTATCGAATCACTCTCGGTGGCCCACGTTCTTTTGATCCACACGGTCGCTCGGACGCCCGCCTTCAGCCCTCCCTGGATGTCCGTATCCAGCGAATCCCCCACCATGACGCAATCCCTCGCCTGCACTCCCAACATCTCGAAGGACAGCCTAAAAATGGAAATCGACGGCTTCTGCTCCTCGTGCTCACCGCCGACCACCACCGCGTCGAAAAACTCCTCGCAGCTCGACACCTCCACCTTCTCCCTCTGCGTTTGGGCCTCGCCGTTGGTCAAAAGGAGCAGTCGGTATTTCGCTCTCAAGTCCCTGAGGAGCGCCTGGACCTCGCGGGACATGGCGAGCAACTGGAGGCGACTGCTTTTCCACAATTTGTAGCAGTCGGAGCCCAGGGATTCGGACATTGGTTGAGCGCCCGCCGTTTCTCGAATGGCCTCCTCCCAGTGAACGGTCCTGATGTCGTCGATGGACTTTCCCGCAGCGAGGTCCAAAACCTCCACGTAAAGTTTCTGCTTGAATGTGTCGCCGATGGTTTCGACGGCGTCGTCATCGAGGTTCAAGGTGGATTTTAGAAGTTCACCGACCTGGAATAACAGAAGAGGAAAATGAATTAGGACGAACTGTGGATAAAGTTGTTTAACCTCTTAACCCCCCCCCCCCCGCCTTAACCGAGCGCATTTTCTCCTGCTTTACCCAAATCTAAAAGGCTTCTCAACTGGAGAGCAACAGTGTAATGCTTCATTTGAAGGCTAAGACGTACAAAAGTGATCGTAACTTGCTTGTCACGTTGTCGCCTTTTTTTGTTTTCACTTTTTTGTCATGTTTTTGTTGCTATTTTGATGTTTATTTTTTTAGATTTGGGTAAAGCCAAACTGGAGAGAATGTGCTCGGTTCAGGTAGGGGTTATGGGATTTAAAGCCAAAAAGGAGTCATTGCAATCGCTAATGAAAAAGTGTCTTGCCTAAGGGCCCATAAGCTAATAGCTACTTAAAAAGGAGGGCTTGCCTGGGCTGGAGCACAGGGGCCTACAGTAGTCAAGGGCCTATAACAATTCAATAAAAAACAAAATCCAATTAGTTGATTTTTCTGTGATCTGTCAATCACTTCTTGTGGCACAAGTTCACCAACCCCACCCCTAGGCCTAGCTTATGTCAAAGGGCCAAGCGAAACTTCAAGGGATAGTTCAGGATTTTTGACATAGGGCCTCATTTCCTAGTTACCCAGAGTGTTGTTGATTTCTGGAGATTTTTATTTTTATTTTTGTAATTCACACAGTCCTTCTATTAGAAGAGTCTAGTGGCGCTAGGCTAGTGCTAAGCTAGCGCATTTCTACGGTAACAGCTAGCCAGCATAAAAAAAAAAAAAGTCTGGCCCGCTCCACAGTGCACCTGAGGCAAATCACTTATAACGCCAGACTAACGATATAAATGTCTGTGTTTTTAATATAACTGACCTTGCATCACGTGAATTATCGCATTTCGAGGGACTATTTTCTAGCAGATCACTCCGCCGCTGCGTAGCTTACAACAACGAACCTGATGCTGCTCAAATATAAGTTATTTTGAATGCAAAATGGTTTAAATTATTCTAGGCTAGCTGTTACCGTAGAAACGCGCTAGCCTTGCACTAGCCTAGCGCCACGAAACTCTTCAAATATAAGGACTGCATGAATTTAAAAAAATATCTCTCCAGAAATAAAATTAATAAATAAAACTAATACAATTCCAAGTTATTTTGCCATTTGTTCATCAGGTGTTTTGTTCGTAGTAGTGCACAAAACAGAAAGGCACTTATAAGCTTTCTTGCTTCGGCCTACTCCTTTTGAGTTTTTGTTACTTTATTTATTCTATTTCGGCACTGCAACAATGCTAATGTAAATATGTAAATAATTACTCAAAAATAAATAAATAAAAAGGAGAATAAATGTTACGATAAAGAGCTTTAGAGCCAAATCCCAAAGCTCACAGGATTTTTTTTTTGTAAACGGGTTGGGGGCCCCAGGGGTGGATGAGATTCGTCCTGAGTACCTTAAGTCTCTGGATGTTGTAGGGCTGTCTTGGCTGACATGTCTCTGCAACATCGCGTGGCGGTCGGGGACAGTGCCTCTGGATTGGCAGACCGGGGTGGTGGTCCCTCTCTTCAAGAAGGGGGATCGGAGGGTGTGCTCCAATTACAGAGGGATCACACTCCTCAGCCTCCCTGGTAAGGTCTATTCCAGGGTGCTGGAGAGGAGGATTCGGCCGATGGTCGAACCTCGGATCCAGGAGGAACAATGCGGTTTTCGTCCCGGTCGTGGAACACTGGACCAGCTCTATACCCTTCATCGGGTGCTCGAGGGTTTGTGGGAGTTCGCCCAACCAGTCCACATGTGTTTTGTGGATCTGGAGAAAGCGTTCGACCGTGTCCCTCGTGGTGCCCTGTGGGGGGTGCTCCGGGAGTATGGGGTCCGGGGCCCTCTACTAAGGGCTGTCCGTTCCCTGTATGACTGCAGCAGGAGCTTGGTTCGCATTGCCGGCAGTAAGTCAGACCTGTTCCCGGTGCGTGTTGGTCTCCGGCAGGGCTGCCCTTTGTCACCGGTTCTGTTCATTACCTATATGGACAGAATTTCTAGGCGCAGCCAGGGGCCGGAGGGTGTCCGGTCTCCTGGTCGCCTCCCTCGGGAGGTGTTCCAGGCATGTCCCACTGGGAAGAGGCCTCGTGGAAGGCCCAGGACACGCTGGTGGGACTATGTCTCCGAGCTGGCCTGGTGTCGTCTCGGGGTCCCCCCAGAACAGCTGGAGGAGGTGTGCGTGGATCGGGAAGTCTGGGCATCTCTGCTGAGCCTGCTGCCCCCGCGACCCGGCCCCGGATAAAGCGGAAGAAAATGGATGGATGGATGGATGGGTTGGGGGCCTATATTTCATGGTTAGCCCAGGGGCCAAGGGGTAGTTATAGCGGCCCTGAGTATCTTAAGCTGAAGTATCTTAATCCTTAAATTGACTTTCACAAACTCAACTTCTATCATTTTTACGGTAGAATAAACTTAACAACACACGATTTGTTGGACTAGCACATCCAAAACTTACAATATCTCACATTTCTCGTCTAATTCTGTGCGTTTTTCCTTTACCTTTTGAAGCGCCACCACTCCCGCGTTGCTCGTGTCTATCAGAGTGTTGTCCAGGTCAAAAATAATCGCTTTTATTCCATTGTTTTCCATTTTACAACACGCTCTTCTTCCACGTTGTTCTTCGATCGTAACACGGAAGCACAGACCGGTGAAGAGGTGCATTCTGGGACATGTAGTTGCGTAAACAAGACGCGCTGTCTTATTTCCGCCGCTAGAGGGTGGACTTTAATAACCAACAGCTTTATACCGGCTTCAAACGTTGAATAGGCTTCATTATTTCAGACTAGCTCATAGCATAGGATTTATCTAAATGTACAAACTTGAAACTTAGCTTAAAGACTAGGCTAATTCAGAGAATATAAAACGAATTGGTAACTGATGAGTGTATTTTATCAGTAACCTTGTGATTACTGTAACCCCCGGCTCACATTTAATACGGTCCTGGTTCGGTCCTGATCGAGTCTAGATTTTCCCCAAACTGCCACTTACAGTGACTCCAGCCCTTAGATCTATTATAATTAACGCTCCAGCCACTCTGACACCAGATACATGTTATTTATTTATTTAAGTAGGGACATTACATAGTAATGAACATAGAAACTACGTAAATATGTTAGATTTTAACCATAGGCTAATTTCCATCTGCTGTCCCTAGACAGTAACAGTACGACACATCAAAAGTCACAAAACAATACAAGAAACAGGACTAATGCAGGAAGGAACAATGGAACCATATACACTAACATTCACATACAAGGAACATTAAGGATCTCAGGCAACTACAGTGACAAGAGGACAGAGGACAGGGAAGGGCAGACATCGAGAGCGAAGGCGGTTTACTTCCACAAACACAGGGGAAGTCAGTTCATGTATATTCACGATATTCATTAATTGCAACAAATCTAAATAAATTAACGTTATATTTCATTAAGATTTAAAGTGCTGTGGTGCACTTCGCCGGACTTTAACATTACATGCGGTCAGGGTCTGGTATGGCCTCCGCAATCTAAAACGCAATTAAAATCAATGTTGCACACTTACATTGCTCCACGATGTCCAGGTCCGTGGAAAATCTGGACGGGATCAGGACCGAACCCGGACCGTAAACGTGAGCCAGGGGTAAGTCGCCATTGCGGATGCTAGTCATGTGACGCCGATCAATAGAAGAGCTTTATTGTTATTATAGCCTACAATTGTACAATGAAATTGCGTAGATCAGATGTTGGGTTAATCATGAGCTGCTGCGAATATGCGGCGCCACTGGGAGCCAGCCTGATTAGCATGTTTTTGGAGGTACAGGGGAAACCTGGAGGAATGCAGACACGGGGAGAACATGCAAACTCCACATGGGATCGAACCTGGGACCTTCTAGCTGTAAGTCAAGAATATACTATATCTAATAGTGTAGTAGTACAAGAGATCAATAATTATCCATTCAGCCCCATTCATGGTCAGTGTTGAAGTACTCAGATTACGTTTTCCGAGTAACGAATACAGTAACGCGTTAGTTTTGCATTTGCAGCTAATTAAGTACTAGTTTCTTTTTCAAATCAGTAGCGCGTTAGTTTGGTCCTGATCCCTCCCTCGGCTCCTTTCTACCTCGGCTGCACCGTGTCCTCCAATGACTGTAAATAAATGCATCTACAAGGATCTGCAGGAGTTTGGAAGAAGCGGCTAACGAGGGCGTCCTGCACAGACTGATGTCCCCGTGTATAAACCATACAGAGGGTTCATCCTGGACTTGCCAATCCAGGAAGCAAGAACGAAGCTGTGGACTCTGAGAGCAATGCCTTGAAAGGAGGGGGGAGAGGCACCAACGATCTACTCGGCTGCTGTAAAAGGCTGTGGACGCTCCTGGAAAATGACATCAGGTTAGAAATCTAGGAGTAATCATGGACTCAGACCTGAACTTAAACAGCCACATCAAAGCAATAACATCATCAGCTTTTTACCATCTGAAAAACATTAAGATCAGAGGAATAGTGTCAAAACCAGACTTGGAGACACTCATCCATGCGTTTGTCTCCAGCAGGTTAGACGACTGTAACGGCTGCTCACTGGCCTTTCTAAACGAGCTGTTAGAGCTGCAGAACATCCAGAACGCTGCTGCTCGAGTCCTGACAAGAACCAGGACCATATTAGTCCAGTGCTCCGGTCTCTGCACTGGCTTCCTGTCACTCAGAGAATAGAATTTAAAACAGCTCTGCTCGTGTACAAGTCTTTTCATGGTTTAGCACCAAAGTCCATCTCTGACATGTTAGAGCCGTATGAACCATCTCGGGCCCTGAGAACTTCAGGGAGGGGTCTCCTGGTGGTTCCCAGAGTCAGGACTAAACGCGGTGAGGCTGCGTTTCAGTTTCATGCAGCTCAAATCTGGAACAGTCTTCATGAGGATGTGAGACAGGCCTCAACTCTGACAATGTTCAAATCCAGGCTGAAAACGGCTCTTTTTACCCGAGCAGATGAAAACTGAAAGTATTTTATCTGCACTTTTGCCTTTTTATGTCATTGATTAACTTGTATTCCTTGTTATTACTGGGCTGTAAAGGAAAAAAAAAAATGTATTCAGCGATCCTTTTATATATTCAGGAATCCTCTGTTGAGAAGAGAAAACTTTAATCATTTAATGAGACAATATTGTTCAGATGATGTTGTGGGTATGAAGCAGCTAATTCTATGACGATTGAATTTGATTTGCGATTCATACAAGTAATTTAAGAAGAAGGGGGGAGAAAAAGAAGTGTAGCCCTGTAGTCAAGTGTTGAAAATGTGCAACCGCTGAACAACAAGCAAAGAAATAGCTATATTAAAACAATAAAAGAAGCTATTTTTTCAAATCTGATAATATCCTTTGAACTCTCGCTACGTGACCGGGCAGCTTCAATCTCCCGGTTCAGATAATCCCTCGAACGACCAGTTTCTCTGTTAAATGAATCCTGTTCAGTTCTGCACCGGATCTATTCCTGGACTTCTGCTTTTTTTTTTGTTTTTCCTTTCTCAGAAACGGTGTCACGTCTCACCTGCGGCCTCCTCCCGTTCGTGACTTGCGGCGGCGCCCGATGCCAGTTTAAACATTATTCCGTGACAGCGGCAGACTCCGAGCATTCCTCCGCTCTTATGTAAGGCCCCGCGCTCGCAACACGCCCGGCACCGCCACCGAATCTGTCCGCATCAGCGCCGTCGTTCCCACGCACCGCTGACATACGTGTGACAGAGATACTTGAACTCATTTTCAATCAGTTTTTCGATGTATTCATGAAATGAGCCAAACACACAACACATAGAAACTCTTTACCATAGGATTTAACTTATGACCTATATTCAATTTAACTATGTAGATAAATGGAAAATACTGTTGGTGCTGTTTCTCATATGGAACACTCATGTGCTCACATATAAAGAGTATTTTTTAATAATGCCTATTTTTGGGGGCACATTTAAAGGAATAGTTTTTACATGCTGAGATTATGTTCTTACCTGAGCTTAGACGAGTTCATCTGTACGCGTCTGGTCTCCACGTGTGCCTCCCGTAACGTAAACAATGTGGATTTTACAAGTGGATAAAAAGGGGAACTATATTGTAAGGCGTAATAATCCCAGGGGTAATTCGGCATCCGCACAGTGATATCTTCACTTTACTGCGCGGATGCCGAATTACTCCTGGTGTTCTTACGCCTTACAATATAGTTCCCCTTTTTATCCACTTAGAAAATCTATCCATCCATTTTCTTCCACTGGTCCGTTGCTGGGTCGTGGGGGCAGCTGTTGGAGTTGCCCAAATCACATTGCACCAGCCCCTATAGCGCCCCCTGCAGGTGTTGGGTCCACAGAAGGACGGCTTCATGGTTCCAAACAGGCCTGTTGGTCTCTCATAAGGGGCTTCATGTAAACACTTGTGTACGCAGACACTGGAGGGTGAAGTGTCTTGCCCAAGGACACAACGACAATGTGCACCTTCAGGGGGCGGGATTCGAACCCCCGACTTTCCGATCATGAGACGACCCGCTCTACCATCTGCGCCACCATCGCCCCTTATAAAATAGTGTAACACTTCACGTAACTATATTTAAATAGGGAAAACGTGGAAGAGTTTGGGAGCTTCTATCTTCACCTCGTTTGGAGCTATAGAGGAGGAGAGAGAGGCTAAATGCTAACGTCGCATGTGCTGTGTTTACGTGACTGAAGGCCCACGTGGAGACCAGACAGGTACAAATGAACTCGTCAAAGCAAAGGTAAGAACATATCTCAGTATGTAAACACGGTGGCCTATTCCTTTAAACCCTTTGCTAAGTCATTATTATCTAGGCTATACTGTATCTTTGTTGCGCCTGCAAAAGGGAGGTTATGTGAAATAGTTTGCTATGAACTGATTTTTTCCGAGTCTGTACGTCTGGTCTGATTAGAGGGCTATTATCTAAAGAACGCAGGCAAGGATTTGAACATAATTTTGTCAAAAACGTCATATCAGCGTTTGGATATGCTGTGGAGAATGCTGTGTATGTTTTTTCAAAATAGCGACGAAAACGAGGACGAAGCTGCAACCAAAAAGTGGCGAAAGAGCGTCAAGCGGGCCAGAAAAGCAACAACAATGGCGCAAAGGGGCGACAAAAAAGTGACAAAAACTCGACCAGAAAGTGTGTCGCTTTAGTGTGTGTTATATGGTGAAACTTATATAGCGCTTTTCTACCTTCATCAGGCCCGAAAGCGCTTTACAGGAAGGATCCAGGCCCCGATTCACCCTCTCATCCACACACCAGTGTACCTTCTTCAGAACTGTGTCCCAGGTGTGGGAAAGTTGGTACGCCCCCTCGACCCGGTTCACAGTCGGGGGGGGGGGGGTTCCGGATCTCGATGGCTTCTCTGATCCAACGCTGGTATTTGCTGCGCTCGGTGCCGATCAGTGTTAATTTTGTCGACTAAAATATTTAGTCTTAATTTTAGTCAAAGTGATATTTCTGACGACTAAAATTGGACTAAAACTAAATTTAAAGTTTTTCATGCGACTAAAACTGTGACTAAAATGTCCAGATATTTTAGTCGACTAAAATTGGACTAAATAAAAATGGAAAGGAGAGACTAAAATCATCCAAACTTCTATTGACCGTCTGAAAGAGCCTCATATCATGTAAATTCACTGCCAGAGGAACAGCTCTGAGCTTTGTTCATGAGGGAGCAGCTCCATGAAGCAGGACCTCGATTAAATATGATTATAATGAATATTATTAATACAAAGTCGATTAAATTTGTCCTAATTTTAGTCGACTAAATCTCGACTAAAATTGAAGATATTTTTTTTTACTAAAACTCGACTAAAATTGAATTAAATTTTCGTCAAAAGACTAAGACTAAAACTAAATTAAAATATGTTGTCAAAATTAACACTGGTGCCGATGACATGGGCATTATCCCAATCCATGAGCTTCTGAAGTTTCTGTTTCACGTTCTGTTCGATGTTCCTCCTTCCTGATCTTGAACGCTCTGCCAGTTTCCCGCACGCGTGATTTGTTGCGCGACAAACCAGGCATCTCGTATATCACGTTGCGTTTGTGTTGTTGGTCTATTTTGTCCTTGGGGTGAACTGGGCGGCACGGTAGCACAGCGGTTAGCGCTCGTGCTTCACAGCTAGAAGGTCCCGGGTTCGATTCCCACCCGGACGGGGCCTTTCTGTGTGGAGTTTGCATGTTCTCCCCGTGTCTGCGTAGGTTTCCTCCGGTTTCCCCTACCACTAAAAACATGTACAATAGGCCCAGGGACTGCAGGTGGAAATTAGCACAAGTGCTATAACCTGGTACAATGCATCTCTCCTTTCTGAGGCTAATGTATATTGTACACTGTCCCTGTTCAAATAAATAAACTAACGACTGTGAACCCCCCCCCCTGACTTGTGACCGTGGCCCTGTTTTGTTTCTCACGACTTTTGTTTGTTGTTTTTTTTTCAGTTTTTTCTTGATTGTGTTTTGTTTGGCTTGTCGCCGCCCTTTCTCCACGGCCCACTGCAACTACCCGAAGGTGCACCTGCACGCGAGCGGCAGGTGCTGCTTGTTCCAAAGGTTAATGACACGTTGCAGCTTCTCTCCGTCGTGATTTATTGACGTATCTTTTGGAACGTATTAAAAATTACGCCAATAAAATGAGGGCGGGGCCTAAGGGATGGGGAATGGGGCCAGCGGTCGGTGATGCACAATAGGCTTATTCAACCTCTTAGCCCCCCGCCTGAACCGAGCACATTTTCTCCAGTTCGGAGCTAAAAGCTAAAAGCTAAAAAAATAAATAAAAAAAATCGAAATAGTGATCAAAACGAGGATGAAAACGCAACTAAAATACGGAAAAGAAAAAAAGCTAGAAAAAAACAACAAAAAACATGACGAGAACGCAGTGAAAAGGCAACATTAAAGCAATGAGAAAGTGACAAAAAGAGACGAAAACACGACAACAAAAAAACGCCTAAAAAAATGTAACAACACACGTCACTATCACGTTTGTAGGTCTTAGCTTTCAAATGAGGCATTACACTGTTGCTCACCACACTAAGGTCTGGCTATAAGAGAGAGAAGAAGAAAAAAGAGTTACAGGGAATATAAAGTTGACTTATTCAATCGAGTGACCAAAAAGCACCTACAAAGCGGCAAAAAAAGTTATCGTAAGTAAAAATAAATGTTGTCATAGCAACGAAAAACAAACAAACAACGACAGACGGAAATGTGACAAAATGCTTCAAAAATGTGCCTGGACCAAGTGCATTTTCTCCAGTTCGGATTTGCCCAAATCTAAACGCTTGACATGGGCTGGACTGGAGAGCAACAGTGTGACGCCTCATTTGAAAGCTAAGACCCTCAAAAGTGCATTGTCGCCGCGTTTTTGTCACATTTTGTAGGCGTGTTTTTTCTGTCGTGTTTTTGTCACTGTTGTCTTTGCTTTAACGTTGCATTATATGCCTCTGTTATGTGCAACTTCTACAGAGGGACTATAGAGAGCATCCTGACCAGCTCCATCACTGTGTGGTTCTTCTACAGAGGGACTATGGAGAGCATCCTGACTAGCTCCATCACTGTGTGGTTCTTCTACAGAGGGACTATAGAGAGCATCCTGACCAGCTCCATCACTGTGTGGTTCTTCTACAGAGGGACTATAGAGAGCATCCTGACCAGCTCCATCACTGTGTGGCTCTTCTACAGAGGGACTATAGAGAGCATCCTGACCAGCTCCATCACTGTGTGGCACGGCGCCAGCACTGCCTCCTGCCAAAGGAGCCTCCAGCGCATCTTGAGAGCAGCGGAGAAGATCTGTGGAGCTCCTCTCCCCTCCATTAAGGACATGTACTCCACCCGTCTCACCCGCAAAGCCGTCAGAATCACCAGGGACCCTACGCACCCGTCACACAGTCTCTTCAGAGTAATGCCTTCAGGGAGGAGACTGCGGAATCTACGGGCCAGGTCCAGTCGACTTAAGAACAGTTTCGTACACAGGGCCATCGGGAAGCTGAACTCCCTGCCCTCCCTCCCACCCCTCTTCCCCCACCCCCCGCTCCACAATCAAGGATGAGAGAAATAGAATTTCGAATCAGTCATGGTTTGACAAATAAAGCAATCTTGAATCTTGAATCTTGAATTATTATCGCCTTCTCGTCATGTTTTTTTTGCTGCATTTTTATTTATTTATTTTTGCTTTTTTTTTCATTGCTCTTTTGTCGTGTTTTCGCTGCGTTTTGGTACCTTTTCCGGGCACGTTTTTTTTTTTTTTTCACTGTTTTGTTGCGTTTTCATCCTCGTTTTCATCACTATTTTTATTTTTTTCATATTTTTTTTTAAGCTCTTAGATTTGGGTAAAGCCGAAGTGGAGAAAGTGTGCTCGGTTATGAGGTTGAATAAGCCTATTGTGCATTTTTTCCAACTGTAGATTTATTCTATTATTATTACTATTCCCCATCCCTTAGGCCCCGCCCTCACTTTATTGGCCTCATTTTTAATAAGTTCCAAAAGATACATCAATAAATCACGCCGGAGAGAAGCTGCAACGTGTCATTAACCTTTGGAACAAGCAACACCTGCCGCTCGCGTGCAACCGCCTCCAACGCCGCTCCAAACATGACAGACAGGAGGGTTTGAACGTGTGAAAGAGTGGAAATCCCCCCCCCCCCCCCCCCCCCCGTGTGATGTGGCGGAAGGGGAAAAAAAGGAGTAAACTACTTCCCCCAAGAGTCGCACGACATTTCGGCCCAAAGCTGCGCGTTTCTGTGGCTTTTATCTGAGTGGGAGGCGGCGGAGCGACTCTCACGCCGTCACGGTCATAAAACTATTGGCGACGTCGGCCTCGCTGGCTCGTCCACAAACGAAAAAAAAAAAAACAGCGGACGACGGAAAAAATGCCTTGACTAATGAGTGGAAGTGTCATATGAAGAAGTTCAATTTCTTAACAAAGGTCACTGCGGCAAATATAACTATCTGAAAGCGATGACAAGGCACAGAACTGCCATTATATAAGCGTACACTGTTTAGTTTTGATTCTTATTTGTTTAACAGTTTATATTTCTTGTTTGTTTGTTTGTTTGGATCCCCATTCACTACTGAGTCTTTAACATTTCTTAGCAGATATTACGTCAAGGCTGTGCAACAATGAAGACAAACACAGAGGTGCACACAAACACACACACACACATACAAGGCACATGACAATACAATATAACAAATACAACACATATACATGTATATATACACAAATACATACATAACAATACGGCATAAGTTCTTTTATGTACAAAATATTACCAGCCACTGGGTATTATGTAAAAAAAGAAAAGAGAACATTATGTTACTATAGCTCATGATGAAGTAATTATTAATTGCATAAATACTGCAGTTACTAGTAAATAAATACAGTCTAAGACTTTTGGAAAAACTGACATTGTGAATCTCTGAGAACAATGGCCTGCGGGAGCGAGTTCCACCATCGCTCTATAACACGATGTTCCCTGAAGGAGATTTGTTCGACAACAAAAAACGGCCTTTGCTTGATTGGCGAGCGGAGTCATTATGAACGTCACTGAAAAAGGTCAATTTATTATAAATAATTTCAGGTGCCTTTGAAAAAATTTTTTTTTTTTAAAGAATTTAATAAGAGAATAATTGATTCTGCTTCTTACATGCAGCCATGCTGACTGAAACGACAGTTCAGGACAAACCGAGCTGCTTTATTACCTGTAATCTGTACACTGCAAAAAGTAGATTAGTATAAATGTTTCAATTTGAGCATAATAATCAAAATTTTTGTTGTTTTGACTCGGTAAAATGTATTTGGCCATTTGACCTGGATTATTTCACTTGTTTTGAGATGTTTCTAACTCGTTTCAATACATTTTGTCTCTATTTCAAGTAATTTTCTTTGCCAATGGGGCAAGAAAATCGGTCTCATCTCATTGGCAATTTTACTTTCTTATTTAGAGTCTGAAATGTCCTCAAACTAGCAAAGTAAACTTGGTCAGACCAGGAACAAAGTCTAAATGAGTGAAAACCGCTCAAAACTAGATACATTTCCTCAATTCAAGACATTTAAGCCAAATGCTTGATATTTACTTTTTGCAGTGTATATATATTATTCTGTTGCCCAAATGATGGAGCTGTAGTCTTGTCTTTTCTCAAACATTAATGCAGTGTAGGGAGATTGGGAGAAATAGTAAAAAACCTTTCTCAAATGATTTGGAAAGGAGTATACCTGGGACACCTGGGACATAGTTATATGAAGTAGTCGGCCTGCAGATGGCGCTGTCGGCCGCCTCTACAATCAGGAAGACGGAGCCAAAAGCCGTTTACGTGGCGTGACACCGCTGAGGAAGGCCGCAGTTATAGCCGAAACTGTCAAGGTACGAAATAACACACAGGTCTGGCTATCAGCGGAAGGAAATGTCTCTCGTCAGCCTTTGGTATTTCGTAAACTCGGACATTTGTCAGGGGAAGCACTCATTTGAAAACATTTGTATCAATTTCATTACGTTTCACTTTGGAGGGGGTTCGCTGATGCCACTGGCTCCAGCAGAATAAAGTGACGGTCCCGTTAGTGTCAATTCAAGTATCACAGACTTGAGGCGTGGAATTGAAAAGGCCACACTCAGAACATCGGAGATATGCAGTAAACACAGGATAACATAAACGAGGTCTCTTCTTCCAGCGGGGCGGATCTTCCACGAAAGAAAAAGGCACAGGGTTCGAGCAAAGTGTTGATTACGGGGTTCAATATGTTCATCTGTGATTTGGCGTTTGATCTTAACGTATGCGGACAGTTAGCAAGTCAGTCTGGGCAACTTTTTAGAGTCCGCTGGAAATACTAAGTAGTGATTTTGAGTCTGTGTGAACTAAAGATGACAATGCTAAGGTTCGTTGTGCACTCGGTTTTCTAGCTGCAAAAACAAAACACTGCGTCACATTTGAGGATACCTTTGGGATTAGAGCGCGGCACAGTCAGACCTACAGAGAAAGTCCCACCATATGGTGCGACGGTGGAGGTTTGGTCGAGGTCATGATATGAGGTAAGAGTCATTTTCGATTTAGCCTCCGCACGAGGTGAACGCGGTGCATTGACCTGAATCAGATTCAAGCAATAGTTGTAATGTGGTTCCCTCTGGTCACTATACAAAAGACAATCTCACAACAGTCGGAAGCTACTGACTGTAACGCAATCAAGTAATCAGTAAAGTGACTAAGTTACTTTTTAACCTGCTATCTGACACCTTAGGGCTAGGAAGAGTTAGCAGGTATGCATATCCAAATCTCAAAGCTAGCTGACCGGAGAGCTCACAGTGTGATACCTCATTTGAAATCCAAGACCTTGTACTTTTCAAAGTATCTGCTGCAGCACTGACTGTAGTGGCTGAATTGTCACGTCTTCCAAAATACCAAAAGAGTCCCGTGAAGTTACTAAAACAGATTTATTTGGCTCACCTTTGCCTTAAATCATAACACACAAAGAACTCTTACAACGGACCAATAGACACATTCATAGGACAGGCAAAAGGGCTCTAGACACCGGCCCCTAATGGTTTGGGCCAGGAGCAAACAATTACGTTTCAGATAAATGAAAGGAGCCA
The DNA here is from genome assembly GCA_021464625.1 of Proterorhinus semilunaris. Classification (NCBI taxonomy): domain Eukaryota; kingdom Metazoa; phylum Chordata; class Actinopteri; order Gobiiformes; family Gobiidae; genus Proterorhinus; species Proterorhinus semilunaris. Next base: position 5,576,292 of record CM038357.1, read on the forward strand.
TTAGTGCAATTCTCACCATTAACATTTGATTCTATTATTAAAATTGCCATTATGCAACAAACATCCACGGTACCACATGATGTATATGTCAAGTTAACCAACACAAAACTTTGTTCACCCTTTTCCCCTCCCTGCTCCCTCTTCAGCGCCCTCTTCTCCGTTCGGGCCCTACGTGCCACCGGGCACAGTTTCAGATGCGCTCAGGTTCACCTGCAGTTCAAGATAGCGCGGATTTCCTCCTGATAAACGCGGCAAAGGCTCAGAGAACTCGTTTCTGAACGTCGTGCACACGCCCAAGATCCACGATTAAATATTTGTGCGCGGACTTTCTCTCTCGAAGAGCGCAGGCGATCGGAGACGCAGGGCCACACACACACACACACACACACACACACACACACACGGGCGTAGATGTGAGATTTGATCAAGTAGAATGTAGGGACCGTGGTTTAAAAAAAGAGGAAGCAACAGAGGGAGGCTGGCACCCTGCACGTACACGGGACAAACACTAACAGAGCAGACCGGGAGAGGGGGCAGGCGCGGGGGGGGGGGGGGGGGGGGGGGGGAAATGCATTGGACGATAAGAAGTATATTAATCAGCATTAAAGCTTCTATTTTTTTTTAGGTCTGAAATCGCAAGACAATGATAATGACGTTTACATGTGAGGTCCCAGTGCACGTAGCCTTCAGACTGAAACACGGAGCCTCTCTGTCTGATCAGACTCGACACGCTCCCTTCACGGGCCCTCATACCCCTGCATCTGATCCGGCCCTCACTCTCCATACAGGTGCTAAAATAACCATGTGTTGTTTTTTTTTTATCCGCTCCAAACTGTCGTACATCGCTGTTGTGCAGAGGAGCATCCGAGAGGACGTGGGACCTCCCAGCGCCGACGAGGGATGGAGTCCAAGCCTGGATCCGCCTGAGCGGTCCTGGCCGAGCAGTGAACCCGAGGAGAGAGAGAGAGGGAGGGAGAGACAGATAAGGAGAGCGAGGGTTTTACTTTTTAGTTGCATCACAATGGATTTTTTATGGGAAGAATCTCTGTTAGCCCCTTTTTGAAAGGGTCGTGGCACACATGTTGAGGATAGGGATGATTAATCATATTTAGCAATATCAAAGCCATTAATAATTGTCTTTGGATTTGATTCTTGTTTGTGGGTGTGGAAATGAAGCCGACTCTCTCTCTCTCTGAGCCAGCACCAGCTCCAGAACAAATGGGCTGAGGGTAGCTTGACACTTTTGGTTGGGTTGAGGTGAAATTGACAATCGCCTCTCTTTCAGAAGGCTTCGTCAGCGCACTCTTGGTTCAGTCGCCTGATCCTCAAATGAAGGCTCTTCATCGCGTAGTCGTGTTGTAACTTCTCTGCTGTATATCCCGTTTAAAGCGTTTAGGGGCCAGTCTGTTCTGTCTGCATTTAAGAGAGTTCTGGTGGTCATCTCCAGTCGGCGTGCCAAGCGAAGGGTGTCTCTCCCAAAGTGGCAGCAACATTTCTGACGCTGACGAAGCCTTTTGGATGAGGGGCGAAACGTTGGACACTTCAACTACAGAGTACAGCAGACGACTCAAGAACCTTCATTGAAGATGCTTTGACCCGTGTTACAACGCTAGGCGAAGTGGAAGGCTAAACCTAGGACTGACCGGCTCTAGAGCTCTGTGGAGAATCGTAGCCTGAGGAACAGGCTCCGTAGGCCATGTTCATTTCACAGACCACTCGGGATCAGGACTATGAATGGGGCTGAATGGAAAACTCTTTTATCTTATAGGCCAGACCGCCTTTGCTCTGCCCGATCCCGTCAGACCTGGGAAGCTAAGCAGGGAAGGGCCTGGTCGGTACTTGGATGGGAGACCGTTTGGGAAACACCAGGAAGCCTGAGTGAATGTAGTGAGCGAGTGAGGGGTTGGTGGTCGGAGGGGCCGATGGTGCAAATTGGCAGCCTCGCCTCCGTCAGTCTACCCCAGGGCAGCTGTGCTTACAACAGTAGCTCACCACCACCAAGTATGGAGTAAATGAATAGTGCAATGTAAAGCGTCTTTGAGTGTCCAGAAAAGCGCTATATAAAAGTAATGCATTATTATATCTATGGAAAAGTACACTTAAGACATTTATTTTTCCAGAGTACATTTCTTTCAATATTTATCTTTTATAAAAGTGTAGAAACATCTGAATCTATAAAACATACTGTTATGTTTTCAGTGTTATAGGTTTATTTAACATGTATTCAAGATTAATTTGTTTCTTTCAAATGATATATGAGAAATTGAATTCTTATTTGGGTTGTGGCTTGACACCCCCGGATTATGGCGGCTCCTGACAGCATCCTGAAAATTGATATGGAAAATAATGAGGGGTGAGGGAATGCATTTATATGACAGATGTGAGCTTGATTTTCTTCAAACCTAGATCACAATTTTATCACAATTCATGAATCCATCTGCTGCTTCTGAAGTTCACGTGTGATCGAGTAAACCGACCCGAGGAGGGACTTCTGTGGGTTCAAAACGTATCGCTGGACGTGTTGCACCAAAGACGTGCATTTGGGTAATTATAACTGTTTATTTTAAAATGCACTTTCATTTCCCTTTATTGTGACGCTGCAGAACGACATAAGACTCACACGAGGCCGATAAATCAGTAAATCCGGCTGAAGCGGATGTGTCAGAATGTGTTTACGAGAATTATTATTACGTTTTACTGCGAGGAAACTCGACTCTGGGCTTTGGCACGAGAAAGGAGTGACATCAGGCTGTCATGTGCTTTAATATCTTACATTTTTACAACATGTGAGGGTTATGAGCGGAGGCGTTTACCCAAGTCGGCGCTGACAAGGAATAGTTTCGTATGTGTCGAGATTGACTCATGGTTTAAAAAGAGCAACCGAATGTTTCTTTAAAGCATCGAAAAGAGGATGAGTCTTGTCAGAAGTTAAATCTCTCCGTAGACGAACAGACGGAGAAAGTGCCCCTGAGCTCCGTAAATTATGGCTTGGAAATATGGGGAAACAACAAATCCAATACTCATCCTATTTTCCTACTCCAACAAACCCCATTTTTGTAGAGCTAAATCTATTGAAAATCCATGATCTTGTTGATCTAAATACAAAGCACATAATAATCTTCTCCCTCCAAACATCCAGCAGCTTTTTGAACACAGGGAAAGTCCGTATAAACCTCCGAGGAACTGCCATATTCAAAAAAGCAAAAGCTAAAAAGAATTTAAAAAAGTCGATGTATTTCTGTCCGAGGTGTTAATCTGTGGAACGATTTGGAAGATCATTTAAAACAGTCAAAAACAGTCAAAGCTTTCAAAAAGTTGTATAAATCTACTATCATTAAAAATATATAAGTTAAGGATAAACAAAGTAAGAAACTAGTGAAAAGACTTTAATAGATCCATAATGAATGAATTTAAATCATGACATGATTTAGTTAAAACAAAATGTATATTTACATATATATTGGAGTGTTGGAATTTATGTTAAAATCAATTCTAAATCCATGCTTATTTCTCTTCTGTTTGACACTTGATATTGTTTACTATTAATGCTTGTGTTTGTTTTCTCGTGGAAGTCTGTGAATTGGATTTAGGCACAATAAGTTTTCACTTCAGCCTAAACCCTTTCGGTCGTGTTGTGCACGAATTATGGAGATGCTTGTTTTATGTTTAAAAGAATGAAAATGAAAATGACCGAATAAACTACTACTACACTTTTTATTTTTTTTTAAAACAGCCGTGGAGGGACTTTTTAAAACTGACATCCTAATTAAATCATCGCCCTGTCAAAAACCTGGACTAAGCCTGGACTAAGCCTGGACTATACAGTGAACGAGGCTCAGTGTGTTGAACTGAGCGAAAAGGAGAAACACATCCCTGCACTGGCACATTGTGATATTTAGAGTAAAAAACAATAACAGGATTCAATTCATTGCATTATTTTCAAAGCACCGTAATTATTATGGGATTAAATAAAGGCTCACATAACCCTGATTAACCCCATACCCACTCAGCGACGGGCAATTCTGGAGGTTCTTAGCTTTCAAAGGAGGAATGTCCCTTTTGTATATTCGACATATTGGGCAAAATAAATACTGAAACAAAACATGTATTTGAATGTGCTTTGGACCAGACCTTTTGCGTCTCGGGCCCTGAGAACTTCAGGGAGGGGTCTCCTGGTGGTTCCCAGAGTCAGGACTAAACACGGTGAGGCTGCGTTTCAGTTTCATGCAGCTAAAATCTGGAACAGTCTTCATGAGGATGTGAGACAGGCCTCAACTCTGACAATGTTCAAATCCAGGCTGAAAACAGCTCTTTTTACCCGAGCATATGAAAACTGAAAGTATTTTATCTGCACTCTTGCCTTTTACTGTAATTCATTAATTAGGCCCGAGCGGCCTGCCGTAGCAAGGGCCTATTGTAATCGCAACGCAGTGCGCGCAGCGCACTGAACCGAGGTGCGCGGAGCGCACGAAAACAGCGCGAAGCGCTGTCCCCATGTCAAACGTAAACTCACCGTGTAAAACAGTGACTGCCCACACCTCTGGTGTGGGCCCTTATACTTATAATTGCAGCAAAATGAATGGGGGAATATGGCCAACTGTCATACGGAGGTGGATGACGAGCGCGAAGCGCTCGTCATCCACCTCCGAGCCCCACGGGTGCGTAGGGGAAGTCGAAAGCTTTCCAAAAATGCATAATATGTTGTAGTCGCGAAAGCGACTATATTGTTTTTGCAGGAAATATTATTATTCTTTCTTTCTTCTTCTGCTCTTTGAGCAGGAATTTGACCCCCTGAACGTAGTCAAAAACTCACCAAACTTTGCCCAAAATTCAGATCCGGCGAAAAATTTATTAAAATGTGTGTTTCGTTTTGGGGAAATAAAAAATGGCGCGACAGCGCCACCTACAAAAGTGAAAATACATTGCGCCTATGGGGAGGGGGCCAACATAAACTTTGTCGTAGAGCGACGAGATTTGGTACAGACATTCGTCACGTGACGACAACCAAAAAACATTATTGTGGCCACGCCCCCTGACAAACCGGAAGTCCGCCATTTTGACAGGAAGTCGGGAAAATGGTGAGTCAGCGTTTTCGCTGACGTTGCATTTTAACGAACTCCTCCTAGGGCGTTTCACCAAATGAGCTCCAAATCGCTCCAGCTCATCCCGAGATGTGGGGCATCAAAAGTTATCCAAATTTTTTGGCTAAGTTTTACGGTTTCTTTGCGGCGAAGCCGCAATCTTTACGAAGAATTTTGCGACTTACCGAAAACAACAAAATGCTCCCATTTACACAAACGAACTCCGATTAAAAATCGGAAATATACATTTTATTGACCTTTCACCCCCGGACACAACCAATGTAAAAAAGTGAGATTTGGCGCGATAGCGCCCCCTCTAGGCCGAGAACAAAAAATGCATTATGGGAAAAAAATTAGTTTCTTGGAAATGGATAAAATTCGGCACAATAATAGCTGATGGCATCCCGATCCAAAAAGCCAATGAGACCCATACCTTATGTTGTACGGTGTTGCCATGGAGACGACCAAGGCTCCCCATGTTAATCCAATAGGACTGACACACAAATCACACATTATACACAATTACAGCTCGTTAGCGCCCTCTGTCAGGAGCTTGTGGACAGTAGTCATTGAAGTACGGCCCGTCAAGGCCGTCCGATGCTGCTTGTGAAATAAAAAAGATTTGGGGCGCGCTAGCGCCCTCTGCAGGTTGGAGCCATCATTCACATGGAGACGCTAAAAATCTCGTTTTGATGTTCACTCCCAAAGATTAATGGCACATCAGGGCAATAAAATGTAGTGTGCCCTCGGTGGGTTATGGCGCGGCAATGGAGGCACTAAGGGACGCCTCCATTACATGGTTGCTAGGCAACCAATAGGTGGTCGGCCATTTTGGGAAAAATCGAGTAATCTTCCCCCGTGTTGTCAATTCGAGGATCATTGTTGTTTGCACCATAATTGCAACACTGCAGACATGACGTTCAGTGTGGACATGAGTCATGGCTGAATGGTCTTGTAAATCGATGATTACGTTGAAGTGTGTCATGCTTATCCTCGATACCCCCTCCTCGTCCTCTGATCAGAGACGAACTGCCACCGAACTAACTGTGGGTTGACCAAGTTACTCCAATTAATGGATGTTCTTCTTCCCTGATGGCACGGGCGTATTCCAAGAAGACAGTGCCAGGATTCATCGGGCTCACATTGTGAAGTGTTCCAGGGAGCGTGAGATGGATCAGCCACCACAGAGTCCAGATCTTAAAGTGCATACGACACATTTTTTGCCAAAACATCCATCCATTCCAGCTGTCCTGGGGGGGGGGGGACCCCGAAACGACACCAGGCCAAAACATAGTTGACACAATTATATTTAAGATTTTGCTAAACATTTGTACCCAGCATTCTTTAGTGTGACAATTTTTGTGACGTTCATAGATTCACTTCCTTATTGGACACTGACAGGAAGTGACATAGATAAAGGCAAACCGTTTTAATGGTCACACAATAAATGGTCGTCAATAAAAGATCTTGGGGAAACATTATTCCAAAGCTGGAATTTTTTTTGACATTGCAAAGGCTTATTGTTTGGTTATATTATGTGACTTCATTTGCACAGGACCCTTCCTGGAACCGCCACCTTAACGTGGTGGAGGGGTTCGAGCGCCTGAATGACCCTGGGAGCTCTGTTGTCGGGGGCTTCGTGCCCCTGGTAGGGTCTCCCATGGCAAACAGGTCCTAGGTGACGGGTCAGACAAAGAGCGGTTCAGAAGCCCCTTATGAGAGACCAACAGGCCCGGTTAGAACCATGAGGCCGTCCTTCTGTGGACCCACTACCTGCAGGAGGAGCTATAGGGGCTGGTGCAGCTCCAACTGCTGCCCCCACGACCCGGCGACGGACAAGTGGAAGAAAATGGATGGATGGATTTGCACAGGAATTGATGGATGGACAGATTGTTTTCCAACTTTCCTCCTCTTCTTGATAATAGGGTAGTGTGGAATTTTACAATAGTGGACTTAAAGCAGTACAAAGTAACTTGTTTACCTTAATAAATCCTTTCCGTAGTCCCTCTGGGGGTAATACAAGTGTTAATGGAATGATTGGAGGGTCTTTCATCTCCCCCTGGTGTCTCTGGCCAGAAAAGAGTCACCAATACACACTAATAGAATCACAAAGTAGAAGCTAACAGGCTAACGAGCAAAGCTAACTATGGGCTAGCACCACTTAAACAGTATTTACAGCCACGTTTGAGTGAAAAAAATATCTCCATTGTGTAATTGGATGAACAATATCCCTCTCTCCCTTTGTCTTTTCTGTCAGCGTAGTATTTACTCTCACGGACAATTAATGAGTAAAAAAAAAACGCGACACGCTACGACACCTGCAGTGGCGCTTATGGCCTCTAGGGTGCGCGAGTTACTTAGTACTGCTTTAAATCGGGGTTCATTTTTTAGCTGGAAGAACTAAAGGGGTGTGTAAACTTTTGTCACCTACCGTAGGAATTTGTAACAAAATAAAAAGCATTGAAAAGGTGACCAAAAAGTATGAAGATTAGATCAGTTTTGTAGGCCTTAGCTTTCAAATGAGGCGCTACACTGGCCTATAGGCTGTGAACTCTCCAGTCAAGGGAGAGAAGTGTCAGGGGTTAAATAAGAATGTAGTAGTAGTAGTAGTAGTAGTAGTAGTAGTAGTAGTAGCAGTAGTAGTAGTTTAGAATGTCACGATTAAAGGAAGCGATTGATTTCAGTGAAACAAAAACACCCCCAGTGATTTTGAAACTAGCGTGACATCATGTTGTTTTTTTTAATATATTTTGCACGCATCTTCCTCTTGCACTTGGACGCACGCCTGGAAAACACCGACTCATCCGAAACGTCACACGTTGTTTTTACATCCAGAGTGTCAGTTTGTTTGTGGCTTTTGAACAACATCGGGATCGATCACACGAGACGTTACGACATTCAAAAGCGGAGGGACTTTTTCCCACAAAGGTTAGGAATGTATTTCGAAAGAATCCGCGTTCAATCAACACGAGCCCTTGCTGGACTTCTTTGTTTGGGGTTTTGTTTTGCTAAACTGTCTTCCTTATATTTATATTGTAAACCCTGTCTCTACTAGAGATTGACACAGGGTTTACAATTGAATATATACAAATCTATTTAAAAAAAAAAAGTGTTTGTAAAGTGCAGCTTCAAAAACACAAACATTGAGCCCGAGTTCCCCTCCGTACGGCAACACGGCGGGGACAAAAGCTCTTTCTCGTTGTCAGTCAGTTCACTTGACAGTACATCCCCACAGCGCCACCTCCTGTTCAAAAAGTGCGTTCATGAAATGATTTAAAAGGAACCAAAACGCGGCCAAAATGCCTTTTTTTAAATTGTATTTTTACTCCGGACCCCTTATAGAAATATAACAGTAGAACGTTTTCTCGACAAACTCAGAGCCCGATCTATTTACTTCACCATTACCTAAAACCAATCATCTCTTTCCTGTTGATGGACTGGTTCCTCGTGTCGGCTGTGGACACGTTTTCACAGAGCCGTGGGAAGACGTTGTAGTTAGGGGGTGCTGAGGGATAAAGTTTCCCCCAAAACCACTTTTTCTGTGCATATTTCCTATTTAATAATATTGCCTGCAGTTTTCAAACTATCCACCAGGGGGTGCTGCAGCGCCCTCAGCACCCTGGGTTCCCACGGCCTTGCGGTTTTCACCTGACCACCTGAACACATGTTGCTGACAGGACTCGGAGCAGAGGAGGTCTGGATATGACATGAAGTTTGTTGACACTGAAGGTTTCGTTCGGCTGTTGTTGTAAATGTAGGCCAACCTGCAACAAATTCATTCAAAGGACAAGATCTGCTGCAAAATGAACTTAAAGGGGGGGTTTATGCAAAATTGTTTATGCAAAATGTTTTTTTCCCTTATGTTACAATGTTGTCCTTTCTGCAAAAACAGACCTTTTTTTGTGTGCAGATTTAGTCACCATTACTATAGTTTATTCAAAAACTAAACAAGATATCCAAAATCCACTCACTAATGTACCAACAAAGCTAAAAGGTCACCCATAACTTTGCTCATAACATAATTACATAATAGTTGTTATAGTTATTTCCAACATGTTTATATAAGACAACAAATTCAATTGTATTTTTTAAAGGGTGGATATTGTTTTGGGTTTAGAGAGTCGGCTGCTAGACATTTTTGAAGTGAGCTTAAAAGACAAATTACAAAGCTCTAACATAAAAACATACAGGCCTATATTTTTGTATAAGAGGCTTTTGCCAATAAAATGTATTCAAATCTGAATTACATAACATTGTCTGTCAGTAATGATGGAAGAGTAGAGTTAAGTTACAGCGTGTCTGGGTTATACGTCTGTGTGCCCTTCCCACATTGTGCCTCAGATACTGTAAATATTAGACCCAGTGATAAAAAGGAGGGCATAATATTTTTGACTCATGGCTGAAGTCAAGTTTCTCCAGCTCTCCCAAGGTTGGCAAAAAAATGCATCTCAAAATGCATCAGGTTGGTGCTTTAAGATAAGGAATAAAAAAAAAAAAAGCCCATTTTGAGCCCCTGCCCCTCCGTAGCTCTCTGCACGGCCCTGCTAGAAGGACCAGCGAGGAGTCGTGTGAAAGCTTCACATTTCAAGTTTCCGACACAGTCTCTATCACTTCTGTCCGGCAGTGTTGTCGTAAACGGTTCAAAAACTGAAGCACAATTTCGAATTCAGCGCCACCTCCAGGAGACGGTGCCCACATGTCCATGAAACACAGCTGATCACATTAGGCTCAAAGGGGATTCTGGCCATGAATGGAGGTCTGGAGAAGGGACTGGACACTGAACTGCAGGGACAATAGACGCTTTAGCCTCTCTTCACTGACTGCAGACCCAGCTCTAGTTCTTGACCTAGGTTTGGACAGGAGTACCGAGTCTATTGTGCATGTTTTAGGTTTCGCATGCTTAGCTGTATCCATCCATCCATCTTCTTTCACTTGTCCGGCAGTTAGAGCTGCCCAAATCACATTGCACCAGCTCCTATAGCGCCCCCTGCAGGTGGTGGGTCCACAGAAGGACGGCCTCATGGTTCTAACCGGACCTGTTGGTCTCTCATAAGGGGCTTCTGAACCGCTCTTTGTCTGACCCGTCACCTATAGGACCTGTTTGCCCTGGGAGACCCTACAGGGGCACCAAGCCCCCGACAACAGAGCTCCAGGATCATTCAGGCGCTCAAACCCCTCCACCACGTTAAGGTGGCAGGGTGAAGTTCAATTCCAACTGGGTCAGATGTGACCAGACGAATGTCAGCCTGTAATCATGTTCTTCTGCAAACCGCTCACAATCCGATGACCCAATCTGTGAAACATGAATGTGATGCTTGTTAATTGCAGCGTCTCTGCCCTTGTTTATGGCCTACATGATCTTACGTAATTAACCTTCGTGACAGTGACAGGTGCACAGTAGTTCTCAGGAATTTGCACAAACAAAGCGGGTTTCAGCCGGCCATGCCAAAAAATGTGTGGCTTACACACAGAACTATTGCACGGCTGACAAAACAATCACGGCTGCACCTTGAGCTCTGCAGGTTCCATTCATGAGATTCTCAAAACTCGATTCACAAAATGAGCCCAGAGGAGGATAAATCAGATTCAGATTTTTCCCTCCATTTACATCGCAGGCGACCTTGGGTGCCAAACAAATACAATTAATTATTATAATAGTAAACTATACAAAAGGATGCAAGTCAAAGGGCACATTCCACAAACAAGTCCTTAAAACATTAGCCACATAAGTTTAATTAGCTAAATTAAGAAACTAAAAAGCATTGTTGCATCAAAGTATTCAAAAAGTAAACTGCACTAGTCACACAACAGCCTATTTGCAATACATTTTAATCAACATGAAATATTTCAAACCGGACTATTGATCAAAAATGATAAAATATTAGGACTGTAACCATGGCAATTAACAGATTTAAGCTAATATGTAAATCATTTGAATGCGCTAGACATTGAGTGCGTTTACAAGGGCTCGAAATTCCCGGTTATTAGTTATATTCCGGTTATGGCAGTTTTCGGGATGTGGTGTTTATACGACACTGAGAAATCGGGAAACTCAAATTCCTTGTTTACATGATCAAATAAGGAAACCCGGCTTTTTCGGATTTAAGCTCTTTCCGCGCAGGCGCACACATGACATTTTTGAGCACAATACGGTGAAAATATTAAAAGCATAAATGTGTGGCTTATTGTGGGGCTTGTTCTTTTGAGTCACTTTGGGCTCAATGTTTTCCGCATCGTCTACATCCTGAGCTACGGCAGTGACGGCAGATTGTGGATAAGTCCGTACCTTTACCCGTCCTGGGTCTGGCTTCATCACCGACACGGACCCGGGAGCTCTGGGAGAAGGTTTGAAGCCGGGGCCGGTGTGAGAGAGTGGAGCTGATGGAGTTCACGGATAGTTAGTGGATGAAAAACTTAATCCGGCTTTCATGGTTCAAATATAAAACTCCATCTCCTCTTGACTCCAGAAACAGGAGCTCTTCGGACTCGCCGCCGCCGTGTTTGTTTACGATTAACTGCGCATGCGCAATAAATGGGAAGTTTCCTAAAACCGGAAAATAGCGTTTACATGAAGTTATATCCCGGTTACTGACGGAAAATCCCAGCCAGAAAATCCGGGTTTCTCCAAATCGGGAAACTGCTATTTTCCGTTTTTTTAAACGGGAAACTGTGTGAATTTCGAGCCCTTGTAAACGCACTCATAGAAACAAAAAGGAGAAGTCGGCTACTCCGGGCGGCTTTCCAGAGGCCATTAGCATTAGCCTGCTCAATGTATTTTTCCTATAGACATTAGCATTAGCCTGCTCAATGTATTTTTCCTATAGACATTAGCATCAGCAGTCAGTCATTGCAAACAATATAGTTTATTGTGTTATTTTTTTAAATTTAAAAGTTAGGTTTAAAGCGGCATTCGATCATAACGCATTCGGACAAGTAAGTCGACGAGTTTGCCTGCTCAGTGTATTTTTCCTATAGCCGTTAGCATTAGCCACCAAACATTGCAAATTATGAGCGATCCAGATGCTTTCAGCTGTTTCAGGTCAAAGCCTCGTTAGAAATCAGAAATGAATGTGCAAACCTTTAGAGATTTTACTTTAGATACAAATTAGCATCTAAAAGTGTCCTCTGAGCTAAATGCTAAATCAAATTATTTGCTTTTTTTGCTTTTTGTGGGGTCAGACTCACATCCAACGATGACTAAACATCATCTCATAAGATGTTAATAATAAAGAAATCACAGAAATTATACAAATGCCATGGAAAGGACAACACATACCTCTTCATGTTAGTATTGTGTCTGTCTTCCCTATTCATCAATCGGGATAGGTGTTCAATTTAAATCCAGGTCCGGGATTCGGCGATTCAAAAATGACTCCACTTGGGTAGAAATAAAAAGCATTAGTAAATGTACCTATATTAAACTGCTTACTAACCATTTTAAAGCCCATCTGTAATCTTCAAATTGCAAACACAATTGGCACAAGGGTGTGACTCTGCTGTTGGGTTGACCAAAATTACAGCCTTTGGTCGTGTGCCCTGAAGTCAAATCCCAATAAACCACGAAAGGAGTATGTTTGCTTAAGTAACCTCAGTGTTCTCACGCTCCTCAAGACAGTGTGTAAAGAACAAAAAAGTCGGGTTTTGTGTGTGTTGACCGGTTTGCCTCGTGCCTGAGATGCAGCTGGTCCTGACGGCTTTTGTTGGAGGTTTGACAGCGGCTCCAGAGATGCTGGAGAGCTCCACTTCACTCAGATCTGCGAACACTTAAACCCAAGCCCCAGCAGGAGGAGAAACAGCCAACACAGCTCCAGGAATGTCATTAGTTTGATGATTTAGTATGTTTGCTGTCTTCAGGTGTTTGATAGTCATTTTAATCACTGCATTTTGTTGTCTATTTTATTTTTTATTTTCTTGAATCGATATGATGCTGATACAGTACTTTAGGGGTCATTTTAGCTGACTGACCATTTCATATGAGTGAATATATTTCAATCGATATACTGTACATTTCCAAAAACGGGTTACTTTATAATTTTCATATGCAGGCTGCGTTAAGATGACATTTCAATGACTCTTTTAATGTTAATGTCGAATGAATTACAGGTCCCGGATGACTGCAGTGCATTGTGGGTGCTGCTGACAAGGTGATTGGCTCTAGGCTCCCATCTTTTGAGGACCTTTACACCTCCAGGACCCAGAGGCGTGTAGGTTGGAGCTGACCCGTCTCACCCTGGACACGGACTCTTTCTGATTCCGATACCCCTCTGTATTTTCTACACACAGGGGATATCAGTCATTCGCCGCTCAAGGCAAACTCAAACGGATCCCCACAAGCTTTTTTCCAATCGACGGTAGGTGACTTTTGTGATGCATAACCCTGTTCTAATATTAACGCAAATAACAATGACACAAACACGCGCTTCGCTGATTGGTCCACTTCCTGTTTGCTTGGGTATGTTCCGCTATGGAAAGGAATCCTTCAGGACCTGCCCACTTCCAGGATCCGGAGGCATGCAGGTCGGATCACGGCTGACCCTTCTCGCCCCGGACACGGACTGTTCACCCCCTTCCGCCATCAGACTCGTGAACGATAACAAGACCTAATAGCTCTGTATCAGACTCATGAAAGTAATAACCCGGTCACGCCATTTGCACTGCTCTATCACGTCGGCTGCTTAATGCACCTGCACATCTGTGAATACACTGTTGTCGTCGTCTTTATCATAGTTTAAATGTAATCTTCTCATGCATGCCCTTATAGTCTTGTAGTTTTCATTTTTTTAATAGTCATTATTAGGGATTTTAAAATCGATTTAAAATGCGTAAAATGTGAATTGATGTAAAAAATAAAAGAATCGATTTTAAAGCCACCCTCAGCTACTCCATTTTGCGCGACCGAAATAGACCGGAACAAACTAGCTCGTTGTTTCTCAAGACAAGCTCCACACCTTCCCCGCCTCACCCCCAACACACTCCACACCATGTAAACACACACACGTGTAGGCATCGAAGCAGCAGACGCAGCTAAAGTTAGCAGCTACGAGATTAGCGTTAGCGGCTAACGCAGAGTTTAGCATTTTGACAGAAGTTTACCAAAGATCGTAAACTGACAAACATCTGACCAACCTGCTCTGATTCTGCTGAAATCCTCATCAAATGTCCGTTTGTCAAATAATCCAATACCTACAGGAGCTCCTTATGTTTACAAAGGCTGCACCGGAGGCAGTGAGGCTTCAAGGGTGGACAAAACTGCACTGTAAAATTAGTTCTAAATGGTAGTATTATGTTCAAACTGCAAAAAAAAATGAAAAAATAACAAAAATAAAGGTTTGGTAAAATAAATATAATCTCAAAATGTTTGCTTTGCTACACATTTTATTTACGCTGAAAACATGTACATTTACAAGCACTCTGTCAAAATGATTATAGTTCATTTTCATGTCTTGTAATTGTTTGTAATGTAAAGTTCTCTTACTGAGACAGTTGCAATTTGTTACAAGGACAAAAATACAGATGTTAAAACAAAAGAAACATTGGTATGAAGGAGTCATTCTTTTCAAAAAAAAAAAAAAGGTTTAAAAAAATCGGGAAAAATCAAAATCGGGAACTTCAAATCGGAAATCGAATCGAATCGGGGCTTGAGTGAATCGTTACATCCCTAGTCATTATTCATCTAAGTTATGTGTTATATGTTTACAAGGACCGTGACGTCGCCCGGTATGGCGCAGCCGGGGCCCCACCCTGGAGCCAGGCCTGGGGTTGGGGCTCGAATGCGAGCGTCTGGTGGTCGGGCCTCTACCCACGGGGCTCGGCCGGGCACAGCCCGAACGGACGACGTGGGCCCGCCTTCCTGTGGACCCACCACCCGCAGAGGGATCCGTAGGGGTCGGGTGCAGAGAGGACTGGGTGGCAGTCGAAGGCAGGTGCCTCGACGACCTGGTCCGCGTGCGCAGCTTCTGGCGTTCGGGACATGGAACGTCACTTCGCTGGGGGGGAAGGAGCCTGAGCTCGTGCGGGAGGTAGAGAGATACCGGCTAGATATAGTCGGGCTCACCTCCACGCACAGCCTGGGTTCCGGATCCCAACTCCTGGAGAGGGGCTGGACGCTCCATTTTTCTGGAGTTGCCCGCGGGGAGAGGCGGCGGGCTGGGGTGGGTTTGCTCATAGCCCCCCAGCTCAGCCCTCACGTGTTGGAGTTCACCCCGGTGAACGAGAGGGTCGCGTCCCTACGCCTTCGGGTCGGGGACAGGTCTCTCACCGTTGTCTCGGCCTACGGGCCCAACATCGGTGCAGAGTACCCGGCCTTCTTGGAGTCCCTGGGGGGGGTACTAGATAGTGCTCCGGCTGGGGACTCCATTGTTCTACTGGGGGACTTCAACGCCCACGTGGGTAACGACAGTGAGACCTGGGTGGGGGTGATGGGGAAGAACGGCCTCCCCGATCGGAACCCGAGTGGTGTTCTGTTATTGGACTTCTGTGCTAGTTACGGTTTGTCCATAACGAACACCATGTTCGAGCACAAGGATGTCCATAAGTGCACGTGGCACCAGGACACCCTAGGCAGGAGGTCGATGATCGACTTTGTAGTTGTGTCATCTGATCTCCGGCCGCGTGTCTCGGACACTCGGGTGAAGAGAGGGGCTGAGCTGTCAACCGATCACCACCTGGTGGTGAGCTGGATCCGCTGGCAGGGGAAGAAGCCGGTCAGACCTGGCAGGCCCAAACGTGTTGTGAGGGTCTGTTGGGAACGTCTGGTGGATCCCTCTGTCAGTAGGGTCTTTAACTCCCACCTCCGGAAGAGCTTCACCCAGATTCCGAGGGAGGTAGGGGACATGGAGTCCGAGTGGACCATGTTCTCCTCCTCCATTGTCGATGCGGCTGCTCGTAGTTGTGGCCGTAAGGTCTCTGGTGCCTGTCGCGGCGGCAACCCCCGAACCCGGTGGTGGCGCCCGGAAGTAAGGGATGCCGTCAAGCTGAAGAAGGAGTCCTATCTGGCCTTGTTGGCTTGTGGGACTCCGGAGGCAGCTGAGAGGTACCGGCAGGCCAAGCGTGCTGCAGCTCGTGTGGTCAAAGAGGCAAAAACTCGGGTCTGGGAGGAGTTTGGAGAAGCCATGGAGGAGGACTATCGGTCGGCCTCGAAGAGATTCTGGCAAACCATCCGGCGCCTCAGGAGGGGGAAGCAGTGCTTCACCAACACTGTTTACAGTGCGGGCGGGGGGCTGCTGACCTCGACTGGGGATGTGGTCGGGCGGTGGAAGGAGTACTTCGAGGATCTCCTCAATCCCACTGTCACGTCTTCCGATGAGGAGGCAGAGGCTGGGGACTCGGAGGGGGCTCGTCCATCACCCAGGCTGAAGTCACCGAGGTGGTTAGAAAGCTCCTCGGTGGCAGGGCCCCGGGGGTGGATGAGATTCGTCCCGAGTACCTTAAGTCTCTGGATGTTGTAGGGCTGTCTTGGCTGACACGTCTCTGCAACATCGCGTGGCGGTTGGGGACAGTGCCTCTGGATTGGCAGACCGGGGTGGTGGTCCCCCTCTTCAAGAAGGGGGATCGGAGAGTGTGCTCCAATTACAGAGGGATCACACTTCTCAGCCTCCCTGGTAAGGTCTATTCCAGGGTGCTGGAGAGGAGGATCCGGCCAATAGTCGAACCTCGGATTCAGGAGGAACAATGCGGTTTTCGTCCTGGTCGTGGAACACTGGACCAGCTCTATACCCTTCATCGGGTGCTCGAGGGTTTGTGGGAGTTCGCCCAACCAGTCCACATGTGCTTTGTGGACCTGGAGAAAGCGTTCGACCGTGTCCCTCGTGGTGCCCTGTGGGGGGTGCTCCGGGAGTATGGGGTACGGGGCCCTCTACTAAGGGCTGTCCGTTCCCTGTATGACCGTAGCAGGAGCTTGGTTCGCATTGCCGGCAGTAAGTCAGACCTGTTCCCGGTGCGTGTTGGGCTCCGCCAGGGCTGCCCTTTGTCACCGGTTCTGTTCATTACTTTTATGGACAGAATTTCTAGGCGCAGCCAGGGGCCGGAGGGTGTCCGGTTTGGGAACCTCAGAATCTCATCTCTGCTGTTTGCAGACGATGTTGTTCTGTTGGCTTCCTCAAATCAGGACCTCCAGCGCGCACTGGGGCGGTTTGCAGCCGAGTGTGAAGCGGCCGGGATGAGGATCAGCACCTCCAAATCTGAGGCCATGGTCCTCCACCGGAAAAAGGTGGCTTCCCCGCTTCAGGTCGGTGGGGTGTCCTTGCCTCAAGTGGAGGAGTTCAAGTATCTCGGGGTCCTGTTCACGAGTGAGGGACGGACGGAGCGTGAGATCGATAGACGGATCGGTGCGGCGTCAGCAGTGATGCGGTCGCTGTATCGGACCGTTGTGGTGAAGAGGGAGCTGAGCCAAGCGGCAAAGCTCTCGATTTACCGATCGATCTACGTTCCCACCCTCACCTATGGTCATGAGATTTGGGTAATGAGCGAAAGGACAAGATCGCGAATACAAGCGGCCGAAATGAGTTTCCTTCGCAGGGTGGCTGGGCGCACCCTCCGAGATCGGGTGAGGAGCTCAGTTACCCGGGAGGAGCTCGGACTCGAGCCGCTACTCCTCCACGTTGAAAGGAGCCAGCTGAGGTGGCTAGGGCATCTGTACCGGATGCCTCCTGGTCGCCTCCCTCGGGAGGTGTTCCAGGCATGTCCTATTGGGAGGAGGCCTCGTGGAAGGCCCAGGACACGCTGGTGGGACTATGTCTCCGTGCTGGCCTGGTGTCGTCTCGGGGTCCCCCCAGAACAGCTGGAGGAGGTGTGCGTGGATCGGGAAGTCTGGGCATCTCTGCTGAGACTGCTGCCCCCGCGACCCGGCCCCGGATAAAGCGGAAGAAAATGGATGGATGGATGGATGTTTTATTTTTCACGTTGCACGATGAACATGAAAAAAAATATATCCTGGTTATGAATGGCCAATAAAACTATTCTCATTCTGATTCTGAGGGACACAGAACAAAATGTCCCTGATATGGGCGGGTCAGGCCAATGCTGTTCTGCTCTGAGGTGTTTCGGTACAGGACAAAGTGTCAATAACTCCCGCCGCACCTTTATTTTGCATCTGCGTGAAGTTGAAAAGTATCAGTATATTGATACTACGGAATTGATCCACCCATCGGCTCATCCAAAGAGGCCCTTAGCTCGCCTCCTGGTTCATGTGTTGCAAATCGCCTTTGTTCTTTAAAGACCCACTTTCTCTCCATCAAAACAAAAAGCAAAGCCTCTACATTTCCCTGGATCCTCTACCGGATTTTGAGAATAATCATTGGTAAAAATGTCTTTCTTTAACTTTTCTCCTTGCAAAACGACCGGACCTTCTGAACAATAGCGTTATTTCTTACACCAATGGATCAAGTGAACTTTGTTTCCACGGTGACAAAGTCCTCCCTTCACTGATTTACCATTTTAATAAGCTCCCCGTCGTGTGAGGTGTTGAGTATAGCTATGGACCTACAGCTCCCACAGAGAAGACCATTCGAACTATGCAGAAACCTCACGCAGGATTCACATTCCTCTGCAGTGACTGTGGTTACATCCCCCCACTCCGACATTGAGGTCAATTGTTCCCCCAACTAGAACTAACTCTAACCTTACCTTAGCCCTAACCTTAAGGAATAGTGGAGTTTACAATCACCGGTATCAAATGAGGGTATCAAAAAGTGTCGGATTGGCGGGACGTCGCAATGGAGGGGTGTGGGAATGACGGGTCGACCCCCCTGACTGCGATAAGAGCCACTGACAGACTTTTATCAGCTGAACTCTGACCTCAAACACAGGACTTTTTTGTTCGCGGGAGAGGCCTGGACCGCCCTGGACTCAAACGAGAAAAGGAAAGTGGAACTAAAGTCTGCTGACAGCCAAGAGATACGAGCACCCGAAGTGTCTGGCAAAGTCTATGGTGGACATGCAGGTAGTAGCAAGATCCCGTGGTGTGGCAAGAGAGACCAAAGTGGCAGACACTAGAGTTGGGAAATCTGAACTTTTGGGGTAATTGGCAAGGTGTAAGCCAATAAGGAGCCTTCCCCAAAGGTGAAGAAGGAGCTGAAAGCAGCCAACAGTGATGTTACCTGATAAGTGGAAGCTCTGCACACCTGAGAAGGCGACAGGTGTGTGAAAGACTAGATTACTTAACTTGGAATAAAAGCTCCCGTACACTGTCTCACTCTGTTACTTGGCTATAATAAGCTTTGGCTTCCTCCAGCACAGCTCCCCCTGCTCCACACCAGTCTTTAACCATCTTCTCCTTTGTCCCTTTCTTGTTTCCTGTAGCTCCTCCTGTGACGCCTCCACTGTGCTGCAGGTGTGGGGGCTCTTGGTGCCTCTTCAGTGTTTCAGAAGAAGACATTTGTTGGTCTCAAATGTCTTTAGCTCATAAGCTAAAGACAGGAGCTAATTTTAGCGGCTGAATCTGCGCTGGGAATGGGAACTACAGCTCTAGATCCAGTTGATAATGTGTAGACAAAACATAGACACTAATTGAGCCATTAAAACCACAAACTACATAAAACAGCCTTTAAAATGCTCACACACTGAGCTGTGCTTGTATTTGACAGGATTTGACGGGACGCTTCAAACACATGGTCTGAACGCGTCCAAATCCAACTTCTCTTAATTATGCCAGTACGCGTGTCATCCCGGAATTTGGTAAGGAGATCTTGATCAGAGAAAAAAAAATCGTAAGATCCTCCTCAATCGACTAGTGAGACAGCCAGCTTTAATTGGTCGCTTTCTGTCATTCTCCAACACTCGAGGACGAGGACATTGTGGTCAAGAAGTATAAGGTCAGCAAAAGGTAATAGATAAAACTGTGCTGATATATGATTTGCCATTTTTAGACATCACGGCATAGGCGCACTTAAAAAACAAAGTGAAACCGAAATGACTAAAGTGAGTGGGTTTACATGATGAATAATTATTACTCACGGTGCAACCGAAATGCTCTGCAGTCCCACCGTGTTCTGCTTTTGAAATACCTTCATCAGCTGTGATTTATGACAGTACTCGGTGTGGGAGAGCATAAAACACACACTCTTCGGAGCAGCTCTTTCCGTGTCTCGGTCCGGGGCAGGCGAGTAATCTGAAAATGAGGCGGTAGGACAGCTTCATAACAGGTTCAAATGGATCTCAGAGTGGGTTTATCTTTTCTCTCTGTTTTACAGCGTGATTGTAGAAGTAATTCAAAGTGCTGAACAGGAATACAGTAAAAGTATTTGGCTGTGTGCAGGGCACCAGCAGTCACCTGAACTCGGACTTCCCGTACATCCAGTCCCCTGTTGTTGTGGTTGTTCCTCCGCATCTTTCTCCATGTCAGATGGTGTTGAGATCTGGCCATCATCGCAAGTTCAATGACTGAAGCTGGTACTAATCGTAATATATCTGTACACGGTCATTAGTCGCTAGGAGGAAATGGCTGCAGTGACTTGGACTTCGCAGCCATGCAGATCAGTGACTTTTGTGACCCTAAGTAAGACTCCTGGTGGTGACATACATTTTCACATCGAGATGCATCTGGTCACAGAGTTGTCCCCGCATGCCTTATTCTTTCGTCCTCCTGATGTAAACTAAGTAACACCTTGTTGATTTTTGTCGTCTGCAACGCTGACATAGGGACTGGTCAGAGCCGTGGGAAGACATTTTAGTTAGGGGGTGCTTTTTCTGTGCATATTTCCTATTTATTGATATTGCCTGCAGTTCGCACACTATCCACCAGGGGGTGCTGCAGCGCCCTCAGCGCCCTGGGTTCCCACGGCCTCGGGACTGGTAGCTGTCAAGTCTCCTGTTTTGGATAGGAAACTACCGTCTTTTTTTCAAACAATCCTCTGCCTCTCCAATCTGTACGAAGTCCCTGTGGCCTCGCAAGAACTGCCACCTCCAACTGAAACGTATATGCTTCTCTTTATAAACGTATACTTCCTGTAGATGTGGAGGTATGTCTTCAGTAAAAAAAAAATATAGCGGCGATGTTGAGGCGAGCACAATGTCAGGTCCAGTTACCGAACAATAGTAAAGGATCAGGTGTCTCGTGTCACGCCGCAGATCAGCGTTACAGTGTGTGGAGTAATGGGGCAATGCCAGAGCAAACGAGTCTTGTTTGAACTTGTGCATCCAGCCCACGAATGGCCACAGGTATGCCGTGTCTAATTGTTTTGTTAAATGATGATGCAATGGGGTTTAGTAGAAACATTTATCGGCCCCGCGCAGCCCGAACTGGATGCCCGTCTGATGAACATCACAGGACAAACCAAGCCCAGTTTATCTGCCGGTCCTACACGGGCTTTATTTAGGCTTTTTGAACTCTGTTGCAAACCAGTCCTTATAGTCTTGATATGTCTTTGTTGTAAAGTGAACGTGCCCCATTGGTTTGTGTCTTAAAACAGACCAGAGAACAGACAGTTCAAAAACTAGCTTTCAGCAATTCGTCAGCAGTGAAGACAATTTGAGAACGGACATGAACTGAACATGCCTGGTGAAAATGCTTTGTGGATCATATAAGTGAGTCTGCTTATATTCACAGGAAAGCGCAAGCACTAAACAAGAGAACAAACAAAATAGGCAAGATGACTGACACTGCACAAAGCACGATAGGAACATTTTCAATGAAGCCATAACAGTGTTTAGATCTAAGTGCCCCGTGCTCCTGACAGGTCGCTCCATGACATGCAAATGCAAGATGGCAGTAATATTTGAGCCTACTTGTCAATAGGTTGCGTTCATGTGACATCACAACATTGTAAACGGTCTATGACTTAAAAAGGAGTTGGTGCACATAGAAATCACAGAAACGCTATCTGAACCTGAACCTACAAATTTTCTTTTTAGGGGTCGAATCCCAGACTTGATTTCAATTTAACATTCTATTCCCACACAAATAAATAGGGAAGACTGGCGCAATACTAATGTATGGGAAGGTATGTTTCGTCCTTTTCATGGCATTTATATAATTTCTGTGGTTTCTGTATCATTAGCACCTTGTATGATGAAGTTTAGTGGCCAATGGATGTATATAGCCGACCCACAAAAAGCAAAAAACGTAACTGAATTTGAAGTAGCATTTTATAAGTAAGTAAAATCTCAAAAGGTCTTTACATTGGTTTCTAATGAGGCCTCGACCTAAATGTGGTCGATGTGCTGACAACAGCTGAAAACATCTGGATCGGTCATAATTTGCTATGTTATTTATGGCTAAACGGCTATAGGGAAAATACATTGCGCAGGCTAATGGACTCTGGAAAGTCTCCCGGACTAGCCGACTTGTGAACTGTCCACGTACAGATCGAGCGCCGCTCCTCCATTTCATTTCCATGTTCGTGCAGCTAAGAATTCTATTGTGGTAACTATGGTACTCATCAAAATATTGAATTTTTCTTGGTTTATGGTTAATATCTCTGGAAAGGCTGGACCTATCCACATGAAACAAAACTAATATTCAAAAGGATGTGCTTGATGTTGGTCAGATTAGCCCTAAGATTGTTTTTTTTTTGCTTGTTTTGAGATCTCCCATTGAGTTGTATCGGCTTCTGCTCCAACTGAAATTAAAACATGACATTATATAATCTTTTTTGGCTCCTAAAAGCCCACAAAAGCTTCCACAAATGCATTAAAACATAAAAATAATTGCCAATACCTTGTCTAATTGGCCCAAATGATTAACTTCTCGCAGAACAAAGCAATGGAAGAGCATTATCACCAGACCTCAACTAAGAATAATATAGCATCTTCGTCACGCAAGCTTAAAGCTTAAATCCCAAGATGGAATTTCCACTGGGTGAGTTGTGAACTGCCTCGACAAATCCATAATTTCAGGCAAAACAGGGCTGGGCGTCAATGCATTCCATTCCAAAATAAGAGATTAAAAGATGGAAAAACGCTCAGGAAGCGTCCAACGGTTTGAATCTCAGACCAAGTGGCACCTCATTGTTGTTTACCTGTTGAATGATGTTAGAGTTTCCAGCCACACTTCAGCCAGAAACCTCCAGCTCAGTGCTCTGACACAATGAGCGCTGCAGAGAGAGAGGATAGTATCAAAACAGAGACATGGCAACCTCACGTAGAGAAACAGCAACAGTCTCTCACAAAGGGAAACTTCACTGCGCCGAGGAGTGTGGGAGGAATGATCCAGAATACAGAGCGTGGACGCACAATAATTTAAACTGTTTTAAGTTCCCCTTCAGATTTGAGCAACCATGTACTGGTTTAATTTCATTCATATGTCAGGGCAATAATGCACTGATGTGAATCTTTGTGTTCTGAGGAGACAGAGAGTGTCTGAAAAAGTTATGCAAACTCCACACAGAAAGGCCCCGTCCAGGTGGGAATCGAACCCGGGACCTTCTAGCTGTGAAGCACGAGCGCTAACCGCTGCGTCACCGTGCCACAATGTCGATGTCCAGTGTTGCATTCATTTTTCTCAAAGATCTCGAGTTGCTGATGGGAGAGTGTGACCACTGCGCAAAGGCTTCCCCAGCACATCCCAAAGATTCTCAATGGGTTTAAGATCTGGGCTCTGTGGCGACCGATCCGTCTCATGTTCCCTGAGCTAAAATCCCAAATGGACCTGAGACATTTCTCCCGGAGGCTGAAGGACTAAAGAACAAACACAAGTGTGAGCTCTGAACTGCATGGCTGGACTTGGGACTTGAAGTTGGTCAGATACGTCTTCTCTTCTTTCTTTTTATTGTTGTATTGTCTGATGTATTTTTTTTTTTTACAGATTTTTTTTCTATTCCTTTATATACATTGAAAAGCCTAACCAGGGACAGGGGCTGCAAATTAGCCTATGGCTAGACACCTCATGACATAGGCCACCGAGTTGGCGATGATTTCCTGTACTGTCCCTGTCAAATAAACAAATAAATAATAAATAAACCACCCTTTCATAACGTGAGCCCGATGAATCCTGGCATCGTCATCTTGGAATATGCCTGTGCCATCAGGGAGGATTCAGCTGATTTCATTCTTTGGGCACATAGTGTTTGTGAACCTAGACCTGCAGCAGCCCCTTCAGAAACAGTTTGTCACATCCAGGTGGCGACTATTTTTTGGTAATTGTTCAAAGCAAGGCAAGTGTAACCCGCATTTCCTGAAGTAGTTTAATTTGAAAGACCACTTCCTGTGCGGCGGTATGCCGCTTCCGGTTACCTGCGGGGTTATATCCCAGGTCACTTCCTCTGTCCCCTCCTCCACTACTCCCTGTGACTGTGGCTGGTGGCGTGCGTCTCGATTTACGAAATACGTCTAGCGCTGGTTCCTGCAAATTGATAACTTCTCGAAACTCCGATCACGGGTGAGTCAGTCACCGTTATTTTTACGCATGTACTAAATGCTCACAAACATCTTTTGTGTTACCAGCGTCGCGTTCATGCTAACCGTGTCTGGGCTCCAAACCTTCTTCCCCGTGTGTGTGTGTGTTCACTAGTTCAACGGTGAGTTTTTAACACACACTCGGCTTATTGTTTATGTTTGTAGCGAGTGATTTTAAGTTGCATTTTGCGGTTTTGTTTTGCGTTAGGATAGCCTCGCTCCCTTTCAGAGCTCCGTTGAGCCTTGTTCATTGTTTACCTTTGTTTATGTGCGTTCGTAGCGCCCAAAGCACCGCTTCTAGCGATTAATTTATGGTTTTATTTAAGTTTCCCTTCAAACCGAATTGTAAACTATAATTACCTTACCTAGGAGCAACTTTTTGTTTGTGCTTGTGCACCGTGCGTGTGCGCGCTAATAGATTTCCCTCACAGCGTTAAAACGGCTGTGAGTTCTTGTTTCGGTTACCTTGTCGAACCAAAACTTTTTGACGTAGCTACGTGCCTTTTTCATTGTAGCGCGTCCTGATTATCTTGAGAATCTGCTTGAGTACGTTAGATCCCTGCTCAAGTAATTTAAGTTACAACATTTTATGTTTTGGATTACTCGAGTCTTTGAACCTTTATTAAGTGCACTTGTTGTTTTGAGATTTATTAATTAGCTATTTAAAGGTTAATTATGATTTAATTTGTGGTTATGATTGTCATAGCTATTTACATATTTTAAAAAGAAATATGACCTGTTGTGTGTATATATTGTATCTACATATGTAACTGTGCACAGAGTGTACATATGTATGTATACTTTAATTGCTCATTTGTGTTTTTTTTTTTCTTTGACCTTTCCAGGTCAGGTTTTTGATAAGGATTTGATCACCCCCTTCAACCACCTGCAACGTTTTGATTTTTCTTTCATGATGGCGAGCTATTGACTCTGTTTTCTTTTCATTTTTTGAATGTTATGGAACCCCCATAACACGGAACTGAACTGAAACACAAAAAGGAAATAACCCTCTTTGTGCAAAACTATTTGTTTGGTTCATATTGTATTATATCTGACCCATTAATAATAATAATAATAATAATAATAATAATAATAATAATAATAATAATAATAATAATATATTTATCATTATTATATACATCCATTGATACCTGCATATCTTTATTATATAAATACCCTATATATATATAATATGTATACATGTATATTCAACCTTTTAAAATATATTCAAGTTATTGTAAAGAAACTTGTGGTTGGGTCTTATTCACACACTCGGGCTCTGTGAGTGAATTTCCTTCTGGCACAATTTGGTCAGTTCCTTCTAGCCCTAAAGCGTTACATTTGGCGAGCCAGCCAGGAGCCTGATTGTGTGGATATTTGTTATTAAATTTTCATAAATATTATTAGATAATTTTTCATAATTTTTTTTGTTGAAAAAGTTGCAAAATGGATTTTCTGGAACAAATGGGAGCGGATGTTGCCCATTGTGTTTATGTTACGGGTGTAACGAACACTCAAGCAGATGATGAATTGGTTGATTATTTGCGTAGCTTTGGTGACGTAAAAATGGCGTTCACAGTTACAGATCCCGAAAGTTCTTTTCACAAAAACCTGATTGTTGAATATAGCACTATTGTAGCTTTAAATAAACTAAAACCACGTTTGCCATATATATACAAATCCAAAAAGAATGCCGATTATGTTTGTAAAATTAAACCACTTGCGGAAGAATTTCAGGCCACAGTCACAGGGGGAATTGAAATTGCCCTCCCCGAACCTCCCACTACTCCTTCCATTGACTACCTCCACGAGCTCAAACGCATAGCTCAGCGTAGTGGAAAATCTCTTGACGAAGTCATGAAGGGAGTGATGGACCAGTTAAGCTTACATCTGGACGACGTTGGAGGGGGTGATGACGGTGATGATGATGATGACGTAGAGGAGGAGACTACAGTGGATGCACTCGTTACTGGACCGTCGATAGCGAGCTTCACAGCATCCACTCAACTGCCAGGTCGTTCCTCCACTGGCCAGCCGGCAGCTTCTCCTGAACAACCCAATGCTTCCGTCAACGTGGGGCAGAGGATCTCTCTCTTTGGTCACGACTTGAACCCCCCAGAAGTACAGAGAGTTGTGGTGGAACACATCATGAGGAAGGACGATCTGAGTGTTCAATCCATGTCTCCACTACGCCTCCGTACGTTTTCTGGGAAGACACCTAAACCGAACAACGAAGCGGATTATGACTCGTGGCGTTCCCATATTGAACTTTTGCGTGCTGATCCCAGCTTGTCGCAGCTGCACGTTACACGACGCATCATGGACAGCTTGCTCCCTCCGGCTGCCGACCTCGTCAAAGGCTTGGGACCTAACTCGCTGCCCACCATGTTCGTCCAAGTGCTCGATTCCGCTTTTGCCACTGTCCAGGATGGAGAGGAGCTCTTCGCGCAATTCTTGAATACCCTCCAGGACCACGGAGAGCGGCCTCCTACCTACAAAGGCTGCAACTGACATTAAGCACAGTTGTGAAGCGCGGTGGAATCTCAGCAAGAGACACTGACAAACACCTACTAAAGCAGTTTTGCAGAGGATGTTGGGACAATGCTGTTATCACGAAGCTACAGTTAGAGCAGAGAAGGGACAATCCACCTACCTTCTCTGAGCTACTGTTCCTGCTCCGGACAGAAGAGGATAGGCAGTTGGCCAAAGACTCTTTGATGAAAAGGCATATCACATCCTCAAAACAACGTGCTAGTCTACAGTCTCACAGCGCATCCTCATGTTCCTGTGGTCATTCCGATACCAGCGCCATTGATGAACTAAGGCAGCAAATGCAAAAACTGCAAAGTCAGATGTCTGCCCTGCTAGCAAAGAAAACGACTGCTTCTACCTCAGAACCCCAGCAGAGCAGACCAAAGTCAAAAGCCAGCGGCTCCAACAAGCCACGGCCTTGGTTTTGCTTCAGGTGTGGCGAAGATGGACACATCGTACCTTCATGCCCGAACTCTGCTAACCCCAACCTGGTAGAACAGAAACGCCGACAGCTGAGGCAAAAGCAGCAGGTATGGGATGTCAAAAATGCCAACCAGTCAAACTAAACGCAGCTTCTTCAGAGGGACAGGCAGAAGCTGCTACACACTTGTGTCCCCAAGATCAACATTCCAAACCACAACTTCGATTTCCCAAAGGACTAGTCGGAACAAAGAGCACAGGACAGGTCAGGATTAAAGGATCGGATTTTCACTGCCTGTTTGATACCGGATCTCAGGTTACCACTGTAACCCACTCCTTCTATAACACATATTTATCCAACCATGACATCAAACCGCTAAACAACCTGCTGGAGGTGGAAGGCGCCAATGGACAAGCTGTGCCCTACTTGGGGTATGTGGAGTTGGATGTCACGTTTCCTGCTGAGTTCCTGGGACAGTCAGTGGATGTGGACACTCTAGCGCTGGTGGTACCAGACCTCCGATCCTCACAGCCATCTGTTCTCATTGCAACCAACACGCTGGATGTTGTGTATGCGAAGCACTTTGGCACCAAACACCTTGAAGCCCATCCAGTGCGATATGGGTACAGAGCAGTGTTGAAGATCCTGGAGCTCAGACACAGGCTTACCACTGACGACCACCATGGCATCTTAAAGATGCAGACCAACGGTCCACAGACCATCACAGCTGGGGAAACCGTTGTCGTGGACGCCTTAGCCATCGCTCCAGCCCTGCAAGGAGAGAAGGCTGTGATTATCCAGCACCCGACTTCCTTCTCCTTGCCCGGTGGTCTCATGGTCAAATCTTGCCTGGTTGATCTACCTCCACAACACCCGTGCTGCCTGCCTGTAATCATAACAAATGAATCCGACCATGATGTCATCCTTCCAGCCCGTGCCGCAATTGCAGAGCTGTGTGCTTTCGGGTCAGTCCTCCATAAAGAGCAAAGTGTGCGCTTACCGGAGCATTTACCCGTGTCATCAGAGCCTACACTGAACTACAACTTCACCGATTCCCCCATATCACCCGAGTGGAAGGAACGTATAATTGCCAAGCTCGACAGTATCCCTGAAGTCTTCGCCAAGCACGATCTTGATTTTGGTTGCACCGCCAAAGTTAAGCACCAAATCAAGCTTGCTGACCCAACACCTTTCAAGCAAAGACCCAGGCCCATCCACCCGCAAGACCTGGATGCTGTAAAACAACATCTGCAAGAGTTGCTGGACTCAGGTGTAATACGTGAATCGGACTCTCCTTTTGCTTCGCCCATCGTAGTGGTGCGGAAAAAGAATGGAAGTGTAAGACTCTGTATTGACTACAGGAAACTGAACACACAAACCATCAAAGACGCATACCCCCTGCCAAAGCTCGAGGACACCTTCACAGCACTATCCGGATCGCAATGGTTTTCAGTCCTAGATTTGAAGTCTGGCTACTATCAGATTGAGATGGAGGAATCGGACAAATCAAAGACTGCCTTCGTCTGTCCGGTGGGGTTTTGGGAGTTTAACCGTATGCCGCAAGGGGTCACAAATGCACCATCGACTTTCCAGCGACTGATGGAAAAGTGCATGGGTGATCTGAACCTTAAAGAGGCACTTGTCTTCATCGACGATGTAATCGTGTTTGCCCCTACTCTCGAAGAGCACGAAGAGAGGCTGATGGAGGTTCTGCAGCGGCTAAAGGAGTTCGGCCTGAAGTTGTCTGTGGAAAAATGCATATTTTTCCAGCCGTCAGTGCGGTATCTCGGACATGTGGTATCCAGGGATGGAGTTGAGACGGACCCAGATAAGATCTCCACTCTAACATCTTGGCCAGTACCACAGAACCTGAAAGAACTTCGCTCATTCCTCGGGTTCGCTGGTTACTACAGACGTTTCGTGAAAGATTACTCGTCAATTGTCAAACCTTTGAACGAGCTGACGGCGGGCTATCCACCAAGCCAGAAAAGGCTGAAACAGTCTGTAAAACCCCTGACCTACCTCAATCCCAAAGAGCCGTTTGGTGGCCGCTGGTCCACTGCGTGCCAAACCGCCTTTGAGACAACCATTCAAAAGCTTGTTTCTGCTCCTGTTCTAGCCTTCGCCGACCCCAGAAAGCCGTACACTCTACATACAGACGCCAGCTGTACAGGTCTTGGTGCGGTGCTGTATCAAGAATACGAGGGCAAGAACAGAGTGGTCGCTTATGCCAGCAGAGGCCTGTCTCGGAGCGAAGCCAGATACTCTGCCCACAAACTAGAATTCCTGGCACTCAAATGGGCGGTGACTGAAAAGCTCAATGATTACTTGTATGGCACACATTTCACTGTAGTCACAGACAGTAATCCTTTGACCTACCTCCTGACCTCTGCAAAGCTTGACGCGACGAGCTACCGATGGCTCTCCGCCCTTTCCACCTACTCTTTTAAGATCGTCTACAGAGCAGGAAAGCAGAATGCCGACGCAGATGGTCTCTCTCGTCGACCACATGATGTGTTGCCAGATGACCACTTATCACAAAAGGAGCGTGAGAGGATCCTAAGGTTCACCCACCATCACCTTGAAGACCCTTCTTCAGTCTCCATCGACCAGCACACAGTCCATGCAATCTGTGATCGACAGCTTGTCTACAGTGCCACAGATGAAAACCATGTTATTGCTCTTGTCCAGACGCTTTCCACTGACCCAAACAGTCTGCCAGATAGTTTCGTCAATGATTCACAGTTTGCCTCACCTGTCATACCTGCGTTCTCTTCTGACGAACTCTCAGCGAAACAACAAGCTGATCCCATTCTGCAGCATGTTGTTGCGCAGCTGGAAAGAGGGGAAAGTCCACCTCCCTCTCTGAGGGCAGAGCTCCCAGACTTGCCTTTGCTCCTGCGAGAACTTACAAAACTGGAGCTCCACAACAACGTTCTTGTGAGGAGGAGACAAATCGGGAGTGACATTTCCTACCAGCTCGTGTTGCCTGAAGAGTGCCGGTCTCAAGCCCTTTACCAGCTGCATGACCAGATGGGCCATTTAGGCATTGAGAGGACACTCGACCTTGCGAGATCCCGGTTCTACTGGCCTCGCATGTCTGCAGACATTCACGATAAAATCAAGAACTGTGAACGATGCGTCAGGCGGAAAGCACAACCAGACAAAGCAGCCCCGCTGGTCAACATTAAGACTTCAAGGCCACTGGAACTAGTATGCATGGACTTCCTGTCGCTTGAACCTGATCGAAGCAAGACAAAAGACATACTTGTGATAACTGACCACTTCACCAAGTATGCGGTTGCTATCCCCACGCCTAACCAAAAAGCTAAGACTGTGGCTAAGTGCTTGTGGGACAACTTTCTGGTGCATTATGGGATCCCCGACAAACTCCATAGTGACCAGGGACCTGATTTCGAGAGCCGTACCATCAAAGAACTTTGTGCGATGGCTGAAATCAGTAAGACTCGAACCACCCCATACCACCCGCGGGGCAACCCAGTAGAGCGGTTTAATCGCACCCTTCTGAACATGCTGGGAACTTTGGACAATCACAACAAGACACACTGGAAAGACTTTGTGAGACCACTGGTACATGCATACAACTGTACCCGGAGTGATGTCACCGGTTTCTCCCCGTATGAGCTGATGTTTGGGCGCCAGCCACGTCTTCCAATAGACCTTGCTTTTGGACTGCCGTTGGGAGAAAAAGCCCATACCTCTCACTCTCAGTACGTCAACATGCTCAAAAACCACCTTGAAGAGAGTTACAGAATCGCTCTTCAGAACTCAGAGAAGCTGATGCTCAGAAACATAACGCGTTTTATCAAGAATATCGTTGCTTCAGAGTTGTCTGTGGGCGATCGAGTGCTGGTGAAGAATGTGCGGATAAGAGGGAAGCACAAGATTGCTGATCGGTGGGAACAGGAGGTGTACACCGTTATTAAGAGAGCCGGGCCACTTCCAGTCTACACCGTAAAGCCGGAAGACAAAGAACGCCCTGTCAGGACACTGCATAGGGACCTTCTATTGCCTTGTGGTTACCTCTCAGCTCCAGCAAAGCGAGTCCAGCCGATAACAAACTGTTCCTTGCCTTCAGGAGGCCAAGTACCTCCGGAACCTTCTGCAGATGGTGATGATTGCCTGTCAGAAGAGGAACTGTGGCTTGCTGTGCCTCATTCCATCTCGGAACCAGCCAGATTCACATCCGTGGTTGAGATACCCACTCCTTCACTTCCCGCTTCTACTGCCCGTTCAGCCGAATCGCCTGTGGTCCAGCCTGGCCAGCAACCACAGTTTGTTCCGGATGACGAAGTTCCGTTAGCAGTGACGCGTTGTGAAATGGAGTTTGACCCTGAATCACGTGAATTTCTGGACCATGAAAATGTACCTGAACATGACTTACCTGAACCAGAACCTGTAAATACTCACCTCGATCCTGAATCAGCTGAAAACCTGGAACCAGTGGAAAATGCTTTCATCGATCCGGAATCTCCAGAGCCTTTCCACTCTGGCTCTGACTCATCTGCTGATCCTGACCTGTCAAGTCCAGACAGTGACCCACCAGTCCGTCGCTCGACTCGTACACGCCGTCCTCCTGACCGCTTGCAATATTCCAGACTCGGTCATCCCCTGCTGCACAGCATTCAGTCTCTGTTCCATGGACTAAGTACAGCGTTTAATTACACTTTTGAGCTTGACGAGGCCCAAACTGTCCTTGCCAGGGACCAAACCGTCTGCTGTCAGCCAGTTGCATGTACAGGGCCGTACATGAGTTCAGGGGGGGAACGTGTAACCCGCATTTCCTGAAGTAGTTTAATTTGAAAGACCACTTCCTGTGCGGCGGTATGCCGCTTCCGGTTACCTGCGGGGTTATATCCCAGGTCACTTCCTCTGTCCCCTCCTCCACTACTCCCTGTGACTGTGGCTGGTGGCGTGCGTCTCGATTTACGAAATACGTCTAGCGCTGGTTCCTGCAAATTGATAACTTCTCGAAACTCCGATCACGGGTGAGTCAGTCACCGTTATTTTTACGCATGTACTAAATGCTCACAAACATCTTTTGTGTTACCAGCGTCGCGTTCATGCTAACCGTGTCTGGGCTCCAAACCTTCTTCCCCGTGTGTGTGTGTGTTCACTAGTTCAACGGTGAGTTTTTAACACACACTCGGCTTATTGTTTATGTTTGTAGCGAGTGATTTTAAGTTGCATTTTGCGGTTTTGTTTTGCGTTAGGATAGCCTCGCTCCCGTTCAGAGCTCCGTTGAGCCTTGTTCATTGTTTACCTTTGTTTATGTGCGTTCGTAGCGCCCAAAGCACCGCTTCTAGCGATTAATTTATGGTTTTATTTAAGTTTCCCTTCAAACCGAATTGTAAACTATAATTACCTTACCTAGGAGCAACTTTTTGTTTGTGCTTGTGCACCGTGCGTGTGCGCGCTAATAGATTTCCCTCACAGCGTTAAAACGGCTGTGAGTTCTTGTTTCGGTTACCTTGTCGAACCAAAACTTTTTGACGTAGCTACGTGCCTTTTTCATTGTAGCGCGTCCTGATTATCTTGAGAATCTGCTTGAGTACGTTAGATCCCTGCTCAAGTAATTTAAGTTACAACATTTTATGTTTTGGATTACTCGAGTCTTTGAACCTTTATTAAGTGCACTTGTTGTTTTGAGATTTATTAATTAGCTATTTAAAGGTTAATTATGATTTAATTTGTGGTTATGATTGTCATAGCTATTTACATATTTTAAAAAGAAATATGACCTGTTGTGTGTATATATTGTATCTACATATGTAACTGTGCACAGAGTGTACATATGTATGTATACTTTAATTGCTCATTTGTGTTTTTTTTTTTCTTTGACCTTTCCAGGTCAGGTTTTTGATAAGGATTTGATCACCCCCTTCAACCACCTGCAACGTTTTGATTTTTCTTTCATGATGGCGAGCCAGGTTCTTCACACCCAGGTGAAGAACCTGGGTGTGATTTTTGACTCTGAGCTGACTTTAATTCCACACATTAAGAATATCACAAAGATAGGTTTTTACCATCTAAAGAACATAGCCAGAGTCCGCCCCATTCTCTCTCGGGCCAACACGGAGACGCTAATGCATGCTTTTATCACCAGTCGTATCGACTACTGTAATGCCCTGCTTTCTGGTCTTCCCAAAAAGAGTTTCTCAGGTTTACAACTTTTACAAAATTCAGCAGCTCGTGTCCTGACGAAGACCAGGAGGCGGGACCACATTACACCGGTTTTAGAGTCACTGCATTGGCTCCCCGTGTGTTTCAGGATCCATTTTAAAGTTCTTTTAATGGTTTTTAAATGTCTTAATGGTCTTGGTCCTTCTTATCTTTCAGAATTGATTTTACCATATGAGCCTTCGCGGTCCCTTCGCTCCTCTGGCAGGGGTCTCCTAGTTATTCCTAAAGTCAACAGAAAGACTCACGGCGAGGCGTCTTTCCAATACTATGGCCCTCGCCTCTGGAACGACCTGCCAGAGGAGCTCAGGACCGCAGAGAACGTTCATGTTTTTAAGAGCAGGCTCAAGACCCACCTTTTTAGTTTAGCTTTTAATTAATATTTACTTATATTAACCTTATTTACCGGTTTTAGTTCTATTATTTCTTTATTTTCCCTCTTTTATCCTGTGCTATTTCACGCACAGTTTTAGCTGTTTTTAATGTATCTCTTATTAAATATTTATTTATTTATTTTTATTTATTTTATTCATTTATTTTTTATGTTCTCCTAGTGGTTCCTCTGAGGGAGCCCTCTGCCCCGGGAGTGCTGGTTGGCTGTGGCCGTGCGGGCGCTCTCCTGGGGGTGCCTGGATGGAGGTAGGACGTCTCTCCTACACCTACTCCGGGCCCCCTGGGTTGGCGCTCTGTGGCTGTGGGCGATGGGCTGCTCCTGGTGCAGACGGCTCCTTGGATGATGTTTCCTCTTTCGGTCCATCTGTACCCAGCCTTACGTACTCAACTCTATGTCCATTTTTATTTAAGACTTTTAACTGCTGGGCTGTCTGTACGTCTGTGTGTCTGTGTGTGCGGGTGGTGGGTGGTGGGGTTGTAGTTATTTATGTATATTTACTGGTGGGGACGATTTTTATTATTTTTAATGATTTTTAAGCACTGTAAAGCACTTTGTGTTACATTTTGTATGAAAAGCGCTCTATAAATAAAGTTTGATTTGATTTGATTTGATTGACTCTGTTTTCTTTTCATTTTTTGAATGTTATGGAACCCCCATAACACGGAACTGAACTGAAACACAAAAAGGAAATAACCCTCTTTGTGCAAAACTATTTGTTTGGTTCATATTGTATTATATCTGACCCATTAATAATAATAATAATAATAATAATAATAATAATAATAATAATAATAATAATATATTTATCATTATTATATACATCCATTGATACCTGCATATCTTTATTATATAAATACCCTATATATATATAATATGTATACATGTATATTCAACCTTTTAAAATATATTCAAGTTATTGTAAAGAAACTTGTGGTTGGGTCTTATTCACACACTCGGGCTCTGTGAGTGAATTTCCTTCTGGCACAATTTGGTCAGTTCCTTCTAGCCCTAAAGCGTTACACAAGGCAAGGCAACTTTATTTATACCGCGCATTTCGTACACAAGGCAACTCAATGCGCCTTGTGCGCTGGAATACACACCTTGCTTTTTGTGTCTTTTACTTATAGACATTTTATGATGTATTAAAATGCAAGACCTAATTATGTAATTATGTAACTATGTTCATACACCTTTCTATGTGTCAGCACGCCATGTCACTATTGTAGCGGTGACATGGCGTGCAACAAGGTGTGCAACTAGTTTGTTATTTTAACATGCTTCTCTCTGTTTCGCTGTCTTCTACAAAATAAAATGTCCCCCTTTATAGACATTGTCTTTTAAGATATGAAACTGAATTCACAAATGGAAATGTGTCCAAAATCATTTAAAAATAACGAAAGCAAAAGACATTAGCTACAGTGTTTTGTTAGCAAACCGCCGACGCTAATCCACAGTCGCCTGGATTATGGATGACACACTTCCCTTGATAAATGATATAATAAATGTTTTCAGAAGTGGGAAAAAGCACCAGCAAAATTGCCCTGTGGTGGGCGCCTAATCCTCGCGTTTCTCTGCACCGGCCCGAGGAAGGAAAGTAGTTGTTGACACCAATTAGCAACGAGTAAACACAGGAAAACAAAGGCCTGTCACTAAGTTCAGAGTGAAGTGTTAAATGCGGCGGCCTTGTGTCAACACAGCGGAGGAATGAAGAGCTTTGTGCACAATGCGACCTGTCAGAAGCTGCGAGAAGCAAAGACGGTGTCGCTGCAGCTCAAGGCTGAGTAAGCGCCGGATCTGGGTCAGGGAATGGTCACGTCTGCAGGTCCGGTAATGTCGGCTTTCAAAAACCTTTTGAAATGCTCAATGAAATTTATGTTTAATTTAAATAGCACTTTTCTACCTTCATTAGGCCCAAAGCGCTTTACAGCAAGAAACCATCACCCATTCACACTCTCATCCATACACCGACTGGAGGACCTCATTGTTACAAGGACCAATGAGTTTTAAGTTTTCAGCCATCCTGGGTGGGGTGGCCAAGCAAATTCCAGGGGCGTTCAGCAGAATCTATTGTACTGTGAGTATCGGTATCAACAGTTTATCCTGAACTGATAGCTGCTTGGTTAATTGGAGGTGG
This sequence comes from Proterorhinus semilunaris, assembly GCA_021464625.1. NCBI lineage: Eukaryota > Metazoa > Chordata > Actinopteri > Gobiiformes > Gobiidae > Proterorhinus > Proterorhinus semilunaris. The sequence goes on from CM038357.1 coordinate 5,612,384, forward strand.
AGGCTTCTTCACCACTGCACGGAGCTATCGCGCGAGTGAGGCTGCGAAGATCTGCAACAACTTCATGCCACGTATATTTCCTTATTCAAGAGTTGCTGCCACGGTTCCTGCTGTGTTTTTTATTTGTTCCAAGTGTGTACCTTAAATAACCTCGAATAAAGACGTCTATTTCTTTATCCGTCAATGTGTGTCGGATCCATTCGCGATGCTGGCTGAGGGCCTGCAGTGTTGGTACAGCCTGTTGTGCAGTGGCTGTTTAGTTTCTCCAATACGAAGCTCTTTGCACTCCTCCTCTTCGTCTTCTTCCTGTCTACGGCGGAGAGTTGTATCTTTTGGATGCATTCATTTCTGTCTCAAATTGCCTAGTTAACTTGCAAGGTTTCAAGGTCCCAAACTTTTTAAATTCCTATGCCGTACCACTTCTCCATGCTTTTCATAGATTTTTTTCTTTTCTTTTTTTTTTACTCTTATTGGGGGATGTTTAGTTGCAAATACGAATTGAGGTGAGCTCATGTGCACAGCCTCCTCCTCTCGTGCGAGGCGTGGGTGTTGCGTGCGGGTGAAGCCCGGTTTGAGACGGAGATTAGGCCGATCGCGTGTCTCTCTCTCCTCAGCCTGTCCGTCCAGTTCCGTCTGTTTCCTCAAGACTGACACTCGTCACCTGGAAATGAGCGCGAATGTAAACGACAGAGTCCTGTTCAAAACACTCCGCACATATCTGCACGTTCACATGACTTTTTGTTTTCCATTTATATTTGTTTTTAATGTTTCAATGACTCCCGAAGCTGAAGTGTTTCTATTTTATGCCTCTGCAGCACTTTAGAAACTGGTTTAGTTGTTGAAATGTGCTGTATAATTCAAATTAGACTGGATTCACACCAGAATGTTTATTATTAGTATTTGGTAAAGTCAGAGGTAGAGATTTTTTTTATATTTTACCTTTTACTCAAATAAGTAAGTTAAAAACGTCCTTGATGAAAACCCTAACCCTAGTTGAGTATACCGTTTAGGTGTAAAGGTTTGATTTACATGTTAGTATTTCTCAACAATAAATTATGCGAACATTTCTAAACATTGCAGCAACATTATGTAAAATAAAGACATGTTATGAATGAAAGATATGAGAAAATTAAAGTTTAAATCAGTGGCGCCTATAAAGTCAGTGCCACTTTTGGTGGATCCCAGGCTTCATGTTGAACTGGCACACATCGCCAGCGATAGTACTTTCATAATTACACCTCAAACATAAAGTTTTAAAGCAGAACTAAGTAACTCATGCCCCTAGAGGCCATAAGCGCCACTGCAGGTGTCGTAGCATGTTGCGTTTTTTTACTCATTAATCGTCCGTGAGAGTAAATACTGCGCTGACAGAAAAGACAAAGGGACAGAGGGATATTGTTCATCCAATTACACAATGGAGATATTTTTTTTTCACTCAAACTTGGCTGTATATACTGTTTAAGTGTCGCTAACCCGCAGTTAGCTTTGCCCGTTAGCCTGCTAGCTTCTTCTTCGTGATTCCATTAGTGTGCATTGGTAGATCTGATCCGGAGGCAGGCAAGTTGCCATTGTGGTTTTCTGGCCAGGGGGAGATGAAAGACCCTCCAATCATCCCATTAACACTTGTATTACCCCCAGAGGGACTACGGAGAGGATGTATTTAGGTAAACAAGTTACTTAGTTCTTCTTTAGGGTTTTAAGCATAAATGAAGGTGTGGGGCACTGGTTAAAACTCTGCTTAGTTGAAATTTTCCCCGCATTGACCACCGACCTGTGGCCCTCCATATAGAATACACTTCAATCTGCGGCCGTCAATAAAAAAAAGGTTTAGCCACCCCGGTTTAAATTATGTCAACAGCTGATTTTCTCACGATGGAACGCGTATAACCACACAACGGCATCATGTTTGTGAATTGAGGACAAATATCAAAACAAACTATACAAATGATTTTCGATGTTTTGTAATGTTTTATTTATTTTACGGTTTATTTCTAAATGCGAGTGTTCACCTTTCCGTGCAGCACAGTGGGAACGTTTATAAAGTGTGCCATTGAAATAACTTCGACTGGAAATAAAAATTATGAAGCCAGATCTTCGATGTTTTGCTGCAGGAAATATTAAGTGCTGTAACAGTTGAAGATTCCCAGTGTCGAGCTACTGCACTATGCAATTATGCCAAATATTTCATTTCACATGAACTCACAATAAGGCATGCTGTGGAATTGAAGTCATTTCACCTCGTGCACGTGTTGAGTTTTGGCAGCACAGTAACACACAGAGGGAGATACTGTATTTGTGAATGGGACGAGCCTCTGTCACATTCCATTCATAAATCCAGCTGTATCCGGACCGTCTGCTCCGACCTGCTGCTGCTGCTGTGGGAATGACACACAGTGACACGCAGAAGACGCTTCCTTATGGGTGAATTCAAGTGGCAAGGCAAGGGCAAGGCAAGTTTATTTGTAGAGCACAATTCATACACATGGCAATTCAAAGTGCTTTCACAGTTGCATAAAGTTACAAGAAAACAGATCAAATCAATAGAACATCAACATAAAGTTAATCAATTACAGTAAAAGGCAAGAGTGCAGATAAAATACTTTCAGTTTTCATCTGCTCGGGTAAAAAGAGCTGTTTTCAGCCTGGATTTGAACATTGTCAGAGTTGAGGCCTGTCTCACGTCCTCATGAAGACTGTTCCAGATTTTAGCTGCATGAAACTGAAACGCAGCCTCAGCGTGTTTAGTCCTGACTCTGGGAACCACCAGGAGACCCCTCCCTGAAGTTCTCAGGGCCCATGTCAGAGATGGACTTTGGTGCTAAACCATGAAAAGACTTGTACACAAGCAGAGCTGTTTTAAATTCTATTCTCTGAGTGACAGGAAGCCAGTGCAGGGACCGGAGCTTGCTTTGGTTACAAGGCGGAAGTCATTATGATGCATGCACACAGAGGCAAGGATAATCGTCAAATCTCTAAATAAATCAGTCCATAATGGTGGTAAGCAGACTGGGAGTAGGTACAGTGCACCCGGAAAGTATTCACACCACTACGCTTTCCCCACATTTTCCTCTTACAGTCTCTTACCAAAATGGATCAATCTGCAACCAATATTTATTTAAAACAAAACTATACACGTATTCACACCTGTATGACACTCAGGTCCCACAGCATGGCAGAGCAGAAGCTAAGCCCTGAAGGCAAAGGAACTGTCTGTAGACTCATGATCTGGGGAAGGTACAGACAAATTGTTGCAGCATTGGAGGTCCAGTGGCCTCCTTCATTCATAAATGGAAGAAGTTCAGAACCACCAGGACTCAGAGCTGGCTGCCCGTCCCAACGGAGCAATGAGAGGAGAAGAGCGTTGGTCAGGGAGGAGACCAAGAGCCCGACTGTCACGCTGTCAGAGGTCCGGCATTATTCTGAGGAAATGGGAGTGCTACAGAGAGGCTCCTTCGGCTCCTCCAACCACTGATACACCCTAATGTGCATGTTTTTAGTGGTAGGAGAGTACTGGGAGAAAACCTACACAGACAGGCCCTGTCCAAGGATCAAAATAAGTGCGAGTGCGAGAAATTAATAACTTAAAAACGCTCTTCCTCCGATATCCAGCTGATTTGCCGGTCAGCCGGTAACTCTATAGGCGGTGATAGAAACGCAATCACCAAAACTGACTTCACCGGCCTCCACAGACCGTCGTCTACGGCCAACGGTGCTGTTCTCACCAAACACACGCATCCCATCAGTTAAAATCTGCCTGACCACTCCCGACTGGCGATTATCACATTGGAAAAGGGCTCTTTGACCAACTTTAAAGCATCGGTTTTATATAGCGCTTTTTGGGACACTCAAAGACGCTTTACATTATTCATTCACTCCATACTTGGTGGTAGTAGCTACTACTGTAGCCACAGCTGCCCTGGGGGACTGACGGAAGCGAGGCAACCAGTCTGCACCACCACCAACCACTCACTACATTCGCTCAGGCTTCCTGGTGTTTCCAAACGGTCTCCCATCCAAGTACTGACCAGGCCCTTCCCTGCTTAGCTTCCAGGGTCTGACGGGATCGGGCAGAGCAAAGGCGGCATCTGCCTCACGGTCTCCCATCCAGGCATTAACCAGGCTGGACCCTGCTTAACAATGTCTGAGAGGACCAGGCGTTAAAGGCGCCACATTATAATTGTTGAAGGATAATATTAAATCACTATTTATCATACTGGGTCAAGCTGTAAAGTCGTACTATCTCTGTCTTAGCCTTGACTGTGGCGCTCAGGCCCCTGAATGTTTTGCTTGCGTATCGGTATGACGCTCTTAGACGGTAATTATCCCTCTTCTGTGGAAGCATGGGCAGACTTGAACGGTAGGACTAGCCCAATGTCTCGAGTTCATGTCTCCGGGTCCCGTAACGATGGTAAATAAACTTCTCCTGTATAAGACATCCTGACTGCTGCCTCTTCTTCATCAATCCTCTCGAGCACCATTGTTATTTCTCTAACAATAATGAGCCTCTTGTTCATATCCTCAAAATGCAATTCTTGTTCAAATTCGTGTCGTGCATTAAAATGTGTAGAAATGTTCTGTATGTGCGTGCCGTCGGTCAAGTCGACTGACATAATGAATTGACCTAAAAATGAGGAGCAGCGATAGTGAGTGAATGGAAAGTTCTATGTCAGCCAACCCAAACACGGGGAGGAAGTGCGTGTCAATCAGTGCGCAGTTCAAAGACCTCTCGAGAGCGCCGTAATCCGCAGTGACAGAAGCTCTCACCTGTCCACACTTCACAGCCAAAAGAGCAGCCTCGCTACAGCCATAGAAACATAACACAGAGGACAATAACTGCGGGAGGGAAGCAACAGAACGGTGAGGTAACAAGTGTCAGGAGTCCAGCCAGAGCTCGGAGAGAAAGCGTCAATATTTGGAGCCGCTACACCAAGCCTGGATTAAGGTTATATAAAGGGCATCCAGAGCCCAACCAAACACAGACAGGAGAAGGATGGAATCTTACCATTTAATTTAGTTTTGCCAAAAATTGTATTGATTTTTAGTTGAGATTTAGTCAAATAATTCACTTCAATTTTAGCCTAGTTTTAGTCGACTAAAATTGCATGCAAATTTAGTCGACTTTGCATTTGTAATATATTTAATAAAGGTCTTCTGCTTCATGGAGCTTCTTCCACATGAACAAAGCTCAGACCAGTGAATCTGAAATCATATGAGGCTCTTTCAGGCTGTGAAGTTAGGATGATTTTAGTCTCTTCTTTGACAAACATATTTTAGTCATAGTTTTAGTCTCATAAACTTTTCATTTAGTTTTAGTCCAATTTTAGTTATGACTTTGACTAAGATGAAGACTAAATATTTGAGTCGATTAGATGTAGATGTTGATGCTTCATCTTCAGTAAGACGATTCATGTTGCCGTCTGTTGAACGTTTTTTCGTCCCGTTCCAAATAGAACCGTGTTGTTAATGATATATCGTTCACATTTGTCACAAAACCACTCACTTCCTTGTTTATAAAGTATGTTTTTTTTTCTGATTGGTTAATATGGGGCGACAGTGGTAGAGCGCATTGTCTCATGATCGGCGTCGACTGTCATTGTGTCCTGGGGCAAGACACTTCACCCACCTGGCCTCATGGGCGTATGAATGAGCGTGTGGATGGGTTATTGGTTCCTTGCTGTAAAGTGCTTTGGTCCTAATGAAGGTAGAAAAGCGCGATATCAATTAAGACCATTTACGACCATCGGGAATTCAATCCCCAGACTTGAAAATCAAACCAAGAGCAGTAGATCGGTCCAGAGCCAGATTTATGGAGCGCACATTAGCCAAGATCATTTTACTTCTCTAATTTTCTGACAAAGTCCACCGATTGTTTTTATATGACATGATGTCTTGATGTTTGGTGCCACTAGTGAGATAGTCTGTCCGTGGCACATATTCCAACCATATAAGAAAGGTACAAAGCGTGACACATCTACGTCATCTTATCCCTGATACTGATACTATCCCAGTATCAGTTACAATAAAACATGAGTAAAACAAATGAATGTAATGCCCCAATGTCCACACTTCGGAGCCTCTTTGTCAGTGTTGTGGAGTAGGAAGTGTTACATTTATCTTTAAAACAGGGTTTCTTTAGGCAGTAGCAAATACAATGGAATACATTTTTATGCCATTTTACCATATTTTTTTACCATATCATTTATGTTTTTGACAAATGTATGCAGTAAAAATAGTTGATGTTATGAGTTTTGCCACTAATCCGATTGAATGGTTCTCAATGACTTTTAAGGCCCTAATTTTTGCCCTAATTTACTGACTTTTCATGCTTTTTAATGCCCCGTGGAAACCCTATAAAATGTAGCGGCGTAAAATAATAAGTTCTCAAAAAAACAAAAACCTACTCCAAACCTCTCCTTAAAGCCCAGAGAGCCCTAAAGGGAGCACTCATGTGTCTACAGAGACGGGATGGAGTCTCATTAAGAGAGGGAGTTATTAGAGCATGTCCGGGGTCTTTGTGCTCGGACCGTTTGGACACACCCAGACACTCTCCAAGGTCTGACCCCATTTGAGGGCCTCCTCTCACGGGCCCGGATCCCCCTGTACACCAACACCTTACGCCATTAACCATGAATACCCGCGAGTAACCGGAAGCACCAACGCAATCACGCGTGTTTGGGAACAGAGCGCCGCGGGGAGCGACGTCCAGGCCGAAGCACCGAGGGTGAGGGCCAAGTGATCCATGGATGAGGGACAATGCTATTAAGTATTCAGTATGACCACACAAATATATAACTTAGGTGCACAGTACAACATACTCATGGAATTGCTCCACCACCATTATATTATATTATTAAGGGAATTGATAAAAGTGAAATCTTCTTCAGACCCACTCGGTTGGTCTACAGTTAGAGGAAACTAACCGCTTTAGCCAAGCACATTTTCTGGACTGGAGATTACAGCCTATAGGCCAGAGTAACGCCTCATTTGAAAGCTAAGACCTACACAATGGATCATAACTTTTGTCATGTTGCCACCATGTGTCACTTAATCAATCAATCAGTGGTTTTGTATAGCCCAATATCACAACACTAAACACTGAACATTAAGGCAATGAAACAGAACAGTGAATAAGACGATGTAACGTTCAGGCAAACATAAAGTCAAATAAGTGTTGGCACGGGCGTCTCCCGACCTTAGGCTCTCCAGCACGGTGAGGAAAAACTCAAATGCCCAGTGGGAGAAAAGAGAAACCTCGGGGAGAACCCCAGAAGGAGAGGTCCACTCCCATGGACGGACAGGCTATAGAGACCCAGGGCCGAAGGGAGTCCCTCAGCAGACGGGCCAAGATCACAGACCGTCCAGTCCTTGTTGGAACTTCAGTTCTTATTGTCCAATCCCTGTAGGCCGGGTTCCTCCGTTCGATCTAGACAGGCACTCCCGAGGGGGTGTGGGACAGGAGACACCATGTGAATAGTAATGAACAGACTACAGATACAAGAAATATTGTATCATAATAAGACAAAGTCTGCAGTAAGAAGAAGAAGAGGACAGCGCTCAGTGAACCGTACTTCCCACAGTGATGTTTCTCCTAAGGCGGCTTTACTTCAGGCTGTGGGTTAAGCTAACTCGAAGAGGTACGAATTGTCTTCGTTTTTTGTCACGTTTTGCTTTTATATTTGGTTAAAGTCAAACTGGAGAAAACGTGCTCGGTTCAGGCGGGCGTTGAAATCAAATCAACAACGTCCTCATCGGAACCTACAGATCCCAGGATCGCTCTCTATATAATAACTGTACATATTTATCCTCTCCATGTCCTCTGTGTGAACTGTAGGACCTGCCCTCGCACCCGAAGCCTTTTCTCCTGCGCAGGTTGCAGAACGGACATTCAGATGTTATCGACGTATGAATTGTGTGAACATAACGTGTTGTGTGTGCGTATGTAGCTGTCGGCATTACACACCTTGACAACAGTGGGAAACAGAAATGTTCATTAATGTGCACTGTCACTGTCAAAGAAACTAATACATAAATAAATGACTTCTCCTGACAAGCATAGCATTGCCCGGGGAGTATTTTCCTCACACACATTTGAAGCTGTTCCACGAAAAATACCCACGGCTAAAGATATCCAGGGCCACGCTTTAGAAATACAACCTGCCCTTTGTTCCGCTGTTCCGCTTCTAAATATAAAACAGACTTGATGGTGTCATTCAGAGTCAAAATGTGGAACGACCGCAGTGGCTGTTGTAACGTTCCACTTGGCGACACACTTACTTTGACTCCAAAGGCCTTATCCGGGCCATCTGCATCTGACACCGGCCCGGGGAATATGATGACGTGGCCGATTTGATCTCACAGGACGAACTGTAAAGAAGACTGACGGGACGAACTCTCGCACGTAGCACACGTCGTCCCACCCGCTTATGTAACGGCGTGAAAGAGCGGCGAGATAAGCCGACGCAAAACAGCAACACAAATAAATACATAAATAAGTACGTTTGGGGTGCGGTCCAGAGGAGCTCGGGACCGAACCCGGAGAGTGGAGTAGCTCGCGTGCAGGAATGTGTCCGCTGTGGCTGGAATGGGTATCGCGATACTGGGGCGCGATATGATACGTGTTGCGATACAATATAATCAAAGCACTTAGAGTTTAATTTATGGTTTTTCATCATAACAAACTACGATATTTTACCTCGAATGAATTTAAAAAGTTGAGTTTTTGGGCAGCTCCAACAGCCAACACGACCTGGCAATGGACAAGTGGAAGAAGATGGATGGAGCACCAAATCTGGATTTAACAAATCAATGTGTATTGACTGGATATCTTACAGCCGATGTGATGCCTCATTTGAAAACCAAGACCTTCTAGTTTCTAAAAGGATGTGTAAGATCTGTGTTGGTAAAAACACAATTTACGTCACATTTGCCGTCCCTAATCATAACCCTAATCCCCGATCAGGGGGGATGGCAAGTGACAGGTTATTACACTCGAAGTCAAAAACATTTGTATATGTTTTTGTCTATAACTGAGTTGAGTATCAAATGTATTGTGATATAGTGGCCGATACGTATCACAACAAAGAGGTATTGCGCTATATTGCAAAACGATATTTTGTTTCAGCCCTGATATCCACCTAAGAGGAAATTATATTCAGCAAAACTACTTTTGTTCAGTTGAGCTTTGCAGTGAGAGCAGCCAGACCACTGTCCACAACATCAGGAACATTACATAACTGAGAACCTTCACTAGGTCAGAAAAACTCCGGGACAATCAAACCCACGGTCACGGCGTGAGCGTGCAGTTTATTTAACCAATAATTAACATTATTAACTTTCTCCCATTTCTCCACCATAACTTTAAAGGAACTAGTCAGAATTTAAAAATGTTAAAATTATGTATTTTCCTCCCCAAACTTGCTCCAGCAATGTCCTAATTTGTAGAATGAGTCCGCACCTATTCACCACAACTGCCTCTACAATCCTGCACTGTCACTCAAAAAGTTATGCCCGAGCTTAACATAGAAACTGCAGTTACGCGTAAGCCCTGAGGTGGCAGTGGCGAGCAAAAAAAATGACAACTACCATCCAGTCCCTTTAACAAATTCTGAACTATGAGTAGATTTTTCTACTAAACAAAGAGACTGAGACATAAAAAGGAGCAGTGGTTCAACAATGCTAACCAGGAATTAAACGTTAGCTTCATGCTATATGTGCTAATGTTAGCAACGAGTGCCTTGTTCCGCTTCTACTGAACAATTTTGTTGTGAAAAAACATCCATGTGGACTCGATTTTGGCTTGACTTTATTTGTGTGTGATAAATGAGTTTATAGTCCACCAGAAAACGGCTAAAAATAGTGAAAATGTAGTTTTCTTTATACGCATTTCTTCTTTATACCCATGTTTTTATAAGGAAATACCAAACTAATTGTGTTCAGCAACTTTTATGGATAACTATTGCCAATACATAACAAATAGATAATATAAAGTGGTAAAGTTTAAATCACAGACATAAAAAAAAGAAATAACGACACACTACTTCATTAAAAAGTTTGCGTTGATGAGTTTCTGGCGGCGCTTGAACACAGCGTAACCCCCTGACACACAGAGGTTCTGGAGCATGACGTTCTCACAGTGTTTCCACAACATTCAGCTGGAGATAAAGAGACTCCGGTCCGTGTCAGAGCGAGGTGACGCTCCACAGTCCGACAGCTCCGCCGGGAAACGAGGCATTCAGGGACACGGGATAGAAACACAGCGGGAGAGAGAATCTGTGACACACACAGGCCCGGGTTACAACGCCGCCTCAGAGGGTTTGCATGTTAGAGTGTTAGAATGTTATTAATAAAATAATAAATAATACATTGGTCATAAAATCTGATCTTTATTAAAATCACCGGAATGATTAAACAGTGTCTGCTCAAACTAATACCACCCAAACATTTACATTTGATCATATTTTTATTGGACATAACATGTAAACATTCATAGGACAGGGAGGAATAAGTAAGTACACCCGAATCTTGCTGAACTGCAGCAGTTTTGTAAAGAGGAACGGTCCAAGATTCATCCTGATCGTTGTGAGCGTCTAATCTGCAACTACAGGAAAGAAGTTATCGCTGCAAAAGAAGGATCAGCCAGATATTTAATACAGGGGTTCACTTACTTATTCACACGCTGTTGTGAATGTCTCAGGTCTTTCTGCAAAATATCTTGATAAACTTGTGAATTCATTTTTCTATTGATGAGAGCACGTTGTCCAGGCTGGTGTGCTGTTCCATTTTTCCTCCACACATGACGTTGTGTGTTCCTCCCAAACTATTCAACTTTGGTTTGCAAAAGAGCTCTTGGATGCTCCACAGCACTACTGGAAAATATACTGTGGACTGTTGGACCCAAAGTTGAACAGTTTGGGAGCAACACACAACGTCATGTGTGGAGGACAAATGGAACAGCACCAACATCAAAACCCTCTCCTCACTATGAAGTCTGGAGCAGGAGCATCAGGGTGTGGGGCTGTTTTGTCGCCTCAGGGCCTGGACAACGGGATATCATCAATAGAAAAATGAATTCAAATGGTAATGGTAGTGGAATAAGTAAGTGAACCCCTGTATTAAATATCTGGCTGACTCTTCTTTTGCAGCAAATACCTGCTTTCCTGTAGTTGCAGATCAGACACAACAATCAAGATGAATAGATCATTCCTCTTTACAGAAATGCTGCAGTTCAGTGAGATTCAGGGGGTGTACTTACTTATTCCACGCTGTCCTGTGCATGGTTACATGTTATGGCCAATGAAAATATGATCAAATGTAAATGTTTGGGTGGTATTAGTTTAAGCGGACACTGTTTAATCATAATTTAGGCAGAAATTTGAGAAATTCCAAACTGTGTACTCACTTTTTCTTCCCACTGTATATTAGAGAAGGGAGTGGCTACGTGTTAAAAACATTATATTGGATGTACTTGACTGCAGTAAACGTCTGTGTTTATTGAAGTAGGACTTTTTTTTATCTCAGAGCTAACGGCTAGCATCAAAGAACAACACCACAAAAATATAGAGTGAAAAAACAAAGCACGTTCATATTTTAAAAACTGAACTTTGCAGGCCACCGTGCAGCATATTTATACCCAGTAACTTCCTGTGGCAGAATGTTAAATATGCTCTTATCGTTATGTTCCATCTAAATTTATCAGCAGCACATTCCTGAACATAGACGCGGAGTGGGTTTGGCGGCGCGGCCCGTCGGCGTCTCCCCCTGCCCTCGCTCCTCTGGGACGCATCCGCCGGGACAGGGCGGCCCGTCGACTCGTCTTCAGGGAACCGGGCGTGGGGGAAGTGAAGTGGATGCATGGACTGAACTGAACGTCTGGAAAAAGCATGTTATAAAGACTAATGCATTATTATTATTATTGTAAAGTACAAATGATCTGCTGGTGGGTAACGTGTCTTGCCCGACGACACAAGGTTGCGGGGACTTAACTATAAACTTTAACGTGGCCAAATTTCAGACGTGTCCTCGGGTCTGTGCCGGTCTGCCGTGTAGCCTATAGTGCGACTCAGCCGTACAGAAAGGCCAACAATAGCTCTGCGGTCGGCCGTATCCACCCCGGCCCTGCTGTTATTATTTTAAACAATGAGCTGATACCAAATATAAAACTCATTCGGGAATAGAGCGCCGTTTGAAATGACTTCCTGAAAAAAAATGGGCTGAACTCACTGACCTCAAGAGACGTACAGAGCGTAGAAATTCACGTATCCGTGGCCCAGTAAAGATTATTGTATGTAATATTGCAAATCTGAGGATCGCTCCTAAACCCTTTTGCTGATGAGTTCAAGGGCCAATATTATGTGATTTAAAGTTTGTGGTGCAGAGGGGTTCCAGATGTTACAAATAATATAGAATAACTTGGAGCAGTTTGAGTCGCAGAATCACTATAAAAAAGGAGGAAAGAAGGCGGTAAAAGTACTCCATTTCAGTTGTTCAGTCAAGTTATTACTAAAGTGGAAGATTTGCTGTTCAAAAACCTTCTTCCTTGTTGCAAGACAATAGCATTGACAGGACATCGCCACCTATTGTTCTGGAGCTTGCATTTTAAGGCTTTTGAATGAAGTTTTGAGTGAAGCCAAATGAAGTTTATATGTTGGTGCCTTTATATAAATGTAGTGGAGTAAAAAGTATCATATTTATCTTTCAGATGTGGAGTAAAGTAACAAGACGTGATGAAGTAACAAGTCAATAGTCTAAAATGTGCATAATAAATGAGCATAACAAAAGTGAATTTCCATGCGTTTTCATCAAATACTTTTTGCGAATGAAGGTCAGCGGTTTCCTGGTTACAGCAGTCGGCGGAATGGCAGCATTTACCCAGCAGAGGGCGTACGGAGGTGTGCCTCGAGGTGTGAGCTTCTTTATGTTCTGATTTTGTGTCGGAATCAGTTGCTTGTTTTTACTTGTACTGCCATGAGTAAATGTTAATTCAGGCAAGCTAAGCGCTAAAGCTAAGCTAAAGTAGCCCGTCTTAACTATCCCACCACACTGAAGTCTCGCAGCGTTTTTAATGCAAACAAAAACTATCTCAGAGTGAGTTTTCTACGTTTTCTAATGAAAATCAGGCAGCTTCTGCATCTCTGGGCAAGTTTTTATTCGGCTAACTAGGTCCTTAGTTGCCATGCACTACATGAACAAGGCTATGCAACGTGCTTCACAGTTGCATACAATTACAAGAAAACAGATCAAATCAATAGAACATCAACATAAAAGTTAATCAATGACAGTAAAAGGCAAGAGTGCAGATAAAATACTTTCAGTTTCCATCTGCTCGGGTAAAAAGAGCTGTTTTCAGCCTGGATTTGAACATTGTCAGAGTTGAGGCCTGTCTCACATCCTCATGAAGACTGTTCCAGATTTTAGCTGCATGAAACTGAAACGCAGCCTCACCGTGTTTAGTCCTGACTCTGGGAACCACCAGGAGACCCCTCCCTGAAGCTCTCAGGGCCCGAGATGGTTCATACGGCTCTAACATGTCAGAGATGGACTTTGGTGCTAAACCATGAAAACACTTGTACACAAGCAGAGCTGTTTTAAATTCTATTCTCTGAGTGACAGGAAGCCAGTGCAGGGACCGGAGCACTGGACTAATATGGTACCCCGTACCTCGAGGATCCTGCCATTATTTTAACAAAGTGATCAACTGTAGATTATTCAGTGTTTAGTGAGTTTATATACAAAATAAAGCTGAAATACTCTCAAAGTCCAACCTTTTCCTGAAAAAAACATCATTTCAAATAACTTTTCTTTGAAAGTAATATTGAAATTGTATTAACTTTCCCCTTTGTTTTTTAATCTGAGGTAATTCCAAGTACCCCCAGTGATCTGCGTGGTTGGGAGAAACACCGGACTAGAGTTCGGACTCCACTCCTGTCCAAAAGTCGGCTCCACCAACAAGTGTTATTTTTATTCGCTGCTTCTAACTATGCAAAAAATCTGTTTCCATCTTCTAAAATGCGCATCAACGCTTATTCGCACAAATCAAAAAACACCTCAAGGGACTTTTTATACGAATAAAGGGCTTTTATTGCACATTAGAATCCAGGAGATGGGGCCTAAAGAGTTTGCAGTAGAAACCGGAATGATAGAGGATCCCCTGTTTTCTGGTCTTCCCAAAAAGAGGATCTCAGGTTTACAACTTTTACAAAATTCAGCAGCTCGTGTCCTGACGAAGACCAGGAGGCGGGACCACATTACACCGGTTTTAGAGTCGCTGCATTGGCTCCCCGTGTGTTTCAGGATCGATTTTAAAGTTCTTTTAATGGTTTTTAAATGTCTTAATGGTCTTGGTCCTTCTTATCTTTCAGAACTGCTTTTACCTTATGAACCTTCACGGTCCCTTCGCTCCTCCGGCAGGGGTCTCCTAGTTATTCCTAAAGTCAACAGAAAGACTCACGGCGAGGCGTCTTTCCAATATTATGGCCCTCGCCTCTGGAACGACCTGAGGAGGAGCTCAGGACCGCAGAGAACGTTCAGGTTTTTAAGAGCAGGCTCAAGACCCACCTTTTTAGCTTAGCTTTCAACTCACATCTATTTATTTAGTCCTAATGATATATTTTATATTGTGTGTGTATATGCATGTATATATATATATATATATATATATATATATATATATATATATATATATATATATATATATATATATATATATATGTATGTTTGTGTGTGTGTGTGTATGTGTGAGTGTGTGTGTATGTATAAGAACTGTATGTATGTATATGTGCATATATATACACATATATATACATATATATACACACATATATATATATATATATGGATGTATGATGCGGGGCGTATTGTTTTAAATTTTGTAATCTGTAAAGCACTTTGTGATACCTTTCAGTATGAAAAGCGCTTTATAAATAAAGTTTGATTGATTGATTGATTGATTGATGGAGTAGAGAGAGGTGAACTTATGTATACGAGCTGTATACATGTGTATATACATACACTGTATTAAATTTATTGGGCTGCCACAGTAGCGTGGATTGTGTACGAAGTTACACCAATGTTGCCTTTAAGTGAAACATTTGATAACCACTAGTCTATAAATCGTACACTCGCACGCTCTGCTCATGAACAAACGGATTTCCCTGTTCATGGCTGGAGAAACCCAAACAAACGTGGCCTGTGAAGCAGCAAAGTGTGACTTATTTTCTCATTCATGTGAAAACAAAGAGCGTATAAAACCCTCAGCCACAACAGCTTTGCTCTGGTCCTCGGGGAGTCGAGCTCCCGGTGGACATGGATCAGCGTGGACTTCTTGGGATTTAACTTTTCAGAAATGAGTGTTTTTTTGTTTGTTATACACGTCATGGGAGTTTACTGGAGCAACAGGAGAAGGTACAGCGAGAATAAATGAATCTGTACGGACATTTCTTCTGCCTCCGTGACTTTGGAAACCCCTCTCCTTATCTAAGCCGATCTATATCTGGATATTTGTCCTGTTGTGCATCTTTTACCTGAATGACCAGCAGCTGATTGACACACAGCGGCCTTGCGGGTAGGTGGACTGATAAAAAACATGGTTGTCAGCTAGACATAGAGGTAAAAAATAAATGGCAATGGAAGATTAAGACACGTTTCCAGGCACTACGTCAACCCTGCAAGTTACTTTTACAAAATAAAAATGTTGAAAAGTTGTTTAGAACATTCTTTCCCAAAGTGTGGGCCACGAGCTCTGGGCAGGGGGTCCCATGATGATTTCAAGATATATATACATTAAAAAAAACATGTTAATGGCTTACTTAATTTGAAATCAAAAACTGCATAGATTTGTGCAGACACATATTACTAAAGCTGACTTTGAATGTTTTATTGGGCAACAGTGGTGTAGATAGTAGAGCGGGTTGTCTCATGATCGGAAGGTTTGGGGTTCGAATCCCCATTTACCATTGGTTTAAATGATCTACATGAATTTGCTGTCACAGTGGAGGCCCCGTGTGGTCTGTGTGCTAATTTTGGGGGTCCTGACCTGAAAGGAAACCAGTGGTTCTCAAACTTTTCAAACTCAAACTTTAGAGTATTTCTATCAATAAAAAGCTAATGGTACAGCTCGGTTTACTACATGTATTTTACGTTTCATGTTTCACGATCCCTTCCTGGAACCGCCACCTTAAGGAGGGGTTTGACCTGAATGATCCTGGGGCTCTGTTGTCGGGGGCTTCGTGCCCCTGGTAGGGTCTCCCAGGGCAAACAGGTCCTAGGAGACGGGTCAGACAAAGAGCGGTTCAGAAGCCCCTTATGAGAGACCAACAGGCCCGGTTAGAACCATGAGGCCGTCCTTCTGTGGACCCACCACCTGCAGGGGGCGCCATAGGGGCTGGTGCAATGTGACCCGGCAACGGACAAGTGGAAGAAGATGGATGGATGGATGTTGCACGATCGACCGAAAAAAATAACCATGGCAATAAAACCAGTTCTGATATTTCAACACGAGAAAAAAAGTTTTTTCACTTTTAATGCTTTCACCGGTGACTCTCGGCTTCGTAAACAACCTTCACTGCATCACGACAAGCTGTGGCCCAAACAAAAAAGGGTGTCCGGTTTGGGAACCTCAGGATCTCATCTCTTTGCAGATGTTGTTCTGTTGGCTTCATCAAATCAGGACCTTCAGCAAAAGGTGGTTTTCCCTCTTCAGGTCGGTGGGGAGTCCTTGCCTCAAGTGGAGGAGTTCAAGTATCTCGGGGTCATGTTCACGAGTGAGGGACGGACGGAGCGTGAGATCGGTAGACGGATCGGTGCGGCGTCAGCAGTGATGCGGTCGCTGTATCGGACTGTTGTGGTGAAGAGGGAGCTGAGTCTGAGGCAAAGCTCTCGATTTACCGATCGATCTACGTTCCCACCCTCACCTATGGTCATGAGATCTGGGTAACGACCGAAAGGACGAGATCGCGAATACAAGCGGCCGAAATGAGTTTCCTTCGCAGGGTGGCTGGGCGCAGAAGAAAATGGATGGATTTTAATAAATGTTTGAGTAAAAACTTTAATGGACGTTTCGATCTCATTCCTAGCTTTTCAATGGCCGTTTAGTCCCGCGAGCCACCAGTTGAGAACCACTGTTTTGCGATGTTTGTTTGTTTGTTTGTTTGTTTGTTTGTTTGTTTGTGGTGTAGTGATTAGGAGCCGGGCCTCGCGTGACTTCTCCTCCGCTCAAACCCAGTCGTCACGAACACCTGTCCGTCAGCATTAGAGCCTCACCCGTGTCTAAGCTGCAGAGAGACGGGGGCTGGACTTCCCCTTTGAGCGGGACCCCTGACCTCTCCCGATGGGACGGATAAGCAGACAGGTCCTGGGCGGCCGGTAATGAAGCGGGACGGTGGTCGGAGCGCCCCAGAGGGATTAGAGGCTGCTGTTGTCTTTTCCTCTTAAAGCCGGAGAGGGGAAGGTCATTAGCAACGCAAACACCCGGAGGCTCAGGGGGGAGGAGGTCGGGATCTACAGACAGTGTTGATCAATTTGATTTGGTTTTTGGGCAGATGTTATAAAAAGGAAGGGGAACAGTGGCTCATTATATATGTGGGGTATTTGGAAAAGCTGCGTACAAGACAAAACACGTACAATAATCACTGGATATGAGCAAATATGGTAAATAGTTTCAATTTATCGAGTGCTTTTTTGGCCTTCAGTACCCGTCAAAAGTTTGGAGGGAAAAGTTAATTTCAAGGCTATTTACATTGTATATTCTCACTGAAGGCATTTATTTACAAATGAACACACAAGGATTTTTGTTTTAATCAGTAAAAAGGTGAAATGGATTCTTCAAAATATCCGCCTTCTGCTTTGATCACTTCTTTGCACTTTTGACATTGTCTCAGTGAGCTCCACAAAGACGGTTCAACCATTACAGGGACGACCTCATTAAGCTCATTGAGAAAATGTTTTGAGTTTTTTCCCCCCTTTTTTTGTTTCCTATAATCCCATGTGTTCATTCGTAGTTTAGAGTAAAGTAAAAAGTGTTGAAAAAAAAAAAAAAAAAAACAATACATAATGCGTTTCCAAAGTGCTTTACATGTCGGTACAACAATGAGGATGAAATGTGAAGTGCAGAACTGGGGTTTGGATCTCCAGCGTAGAAGGGGTACTGTACCCGTGGGGAAATGAATTTGCAGTGTGTAAAAATACACAAGGACAACGATGACCACAACAAACAGATCCAAACACTGACAACATGTAAAGAACAAACCACGGCTCGACAACTTCTGTTTAAATTATGTTAAAAACGTTATATATGTTTTTTAAAACCCTCTCTGACGGACCAGCTGTACGGAATGAAAAAGAAACATCACGATTGGCCACTTCATCATCTTTACATCATCTTTGTTTAATTGTAAAATGACTGGTCCTGTTTTTAGACAGTGCTGGGCACCTGTACCTTCGACCTGAGGGAAGCGGCTCAAACTCTAAACAGAGGATGTTAAACCTTCTGGTTCTAAGATTACCCACTCAACTATCTGAGATGTGGTGATGTCATCAACAACTTCATGATTCATGATTAACCCTCGTGTGATCCTTCAATGTTGCACCCTTTAAAGACCCTAATGTCAAAAAATGTACACTTCAAAAAAGAGCCTGAAAATGACCAAACATTCATATTTTTTCTGCTTTTTTTTTAACAAAAATCCTTCAGTGGCTTTCGGGTCAAAATGACCCAAGGACCACACGAGGGTTAGATGTACAAAGGTCTTCACAGAGCAGGCCAGATTCTCCCCTGGTGCCCGAAGTAAAAAAAAATCCCAATCAAACTCTCCATAGACTCGGAAAAGCATAAATATTAAGGGTTTAAAATAATTGAGCTACAATCAGCTTTGTAGCAACTCACGGGCGTGAAAAACACTTTTGAAATGGAAAGGTTTTTGAAGCATTTCACCGTATCGTCAAGTATTTGGTATTTTCTTACTTGAAAAAATATCTCCGTCATCTGAATAGCATTTAAACTCTTTTTATTGTAATAATAATAAAATAATAATAACATAACAACAGCGGCACGGTAGCACAGCGGTTAGCGCTCGTGCTTCACAGCTAGAAGGTCCGGGTTCGATTCCCACCTGGACGGGGCCTTTCTGTGTGGAGTTTACATGTTCTCCCCGTGTCTGCGTAGGTTTCCCCTACCACTAAAAACATGTACAATAGGCCCAGGGACTGCAGGTGGAAGTGCTATAACCTTGTACAATGCATCTCTCCTTTCTGAGGCTAATGTATATTGTACACTGTCCCTGTTCAAATAAATAAAAACAAATCTTTTAGAGATTATGAATGGGACTTGAGCTCCAGTCACAAATCAGTCGACCAAAAAAAGGCCATCGGGAAGCTGAACTCGCTGCCCTCCCCCCGCTTCCCCCACAATCAAGGATGAGAGAAATATCATTCACATGGTTTGACAAAGCTCCAGGCAAAGCTACGGGGCTCGACATCATCGTAATTTGGAATCACGTTCACCCATAATCGCCGACTTTGAGCCCTCACTCTCGGGGCAGAACATCCCGATGGCTTTCTCACAGTAATCTGCAAAAAAACAAAAACGCCTCCGCCTTCATTAAAATCCATCCGACTTCGCGTACACTTCCCATTGTGTGGCGGTTACAATTAGGCCAATACAAAACGGCGGTCCCGCGGTTACCCGTCCGGCGCGGGCCCCGCTTTCTCCCAGCGCAGTCATGCAGTCACCAAAGTCCACAAGGGGACGGAGGATTCTGGGTGAGACGCCCCGTCAGTGTGAGAAAAGAGGCGAGCGCTTCACGGGCCGGTGGCCACGCTTTGGATTCGCCGGCGCTCTGTGTTTTTTTTTTTTTTTTTCGGCCGCATTTCTTGGAAGTTTTTCGGGGGGGTCGGAACGAGGGGGGGAGGCAGTGTTGTGACATCCCGAGTCGCGAGGTCAATGAGGTTTTTTTTTTTTTTTTGTGTTCGGTTTCGACCAAAGCGAAGAGTTTAGCCCGACGCTCAACTCTCCTGACTCCGCGCCAGGACGGGCCCGCGGCGGCCCCACCAAAAGCCCGATAATTAACGGGCGAGGGTCACCGGGACGGCCCCGTATGTGCGCCCGTGTGTGTGTGTGTGTGTCTTTATGTTGACTGCTAAGTGTCACACACGATTATCGATGTGATTTTGCTTTTAAAGTTGGGCCTGGCTGACCTCGGCGTGCTCCGGGACGGGTGTCCGGGATGGTCACAACACAATTAAAGAGAGGTTTGCGCGGGACAAAAGCGGCGAAAAACAGAGGGGGGGGGGGGGAGAGTTGGGGCAGGACAGGCGAACCGCGGGGCCAGTTTAATGCGGCGGTCCGGTCAGTCAGTTCAGTGTTACAAAACATGAGCGGCGCCGATCCGGTGTTAATTGAGGCGCCGGAACGAGACAATCCTCGCAGCCTCAGAGATGGTCACAGATTTGCTCCATTTAACTACAATTATTTGTTTTATTTATTTTCCTCCACATGTTGCGGTGTTGTTCTCTCATCAAAAACAGACCTGGAGTTGTATTTCGAGACAGTCGCGCAACTTTGAGTAATCTCTGAATTTTCCAAAAAGCTTCTCCATAGC
The DNA here is from genome assembly GCA_021464625.1 of Proterorhinus semilunaris. Lineage (NCBI taxonomy): Eukaryota > Metazoa > Chordata > Actinopteri > Gobiiformes > Gobiidae > Proterorhinus > Proterorhinus semilunaris. The sequence continues at coordinate 5,632,975 of CM038357.1, forward strand.
TTCACCGCACGGAACAGTTTTTGCTTTCTTGTTGTTGTTTTTTTATCTCATCAGCGAGGGGGAACAAGAGGAGGGGATGGGAGGGGCTTGTGGGTTGATCGCTTGAAAATCAGGAAGTGAAACTATATTGGATGATTTGTTTCAGCTGTTTTAGATCAATCAAAAGCATAATATCTGCTCTTCAATAGAAAAAAAAAGAAGGAAAACAACTGTTCTATTAATGGTAGCGGTTAGCGCTCGTGCTTCACAGCTAGAAGGTCCCAGGTTCGATTCCCACCGGGGACGGGGCCTTTCTGTGTGGAGTTTGCATGTTCTCCCTGTGTCTGTGTAGGTTTCCTCCAGTTTCCCCTACCACTAAAAACATGTACAATAGGCCAGGATGAGTGAGAGTGCGCATGGGGGATGACGGATGGAAATTAGCCTAAGGCTACAATCCAGTGTGGCTTGTTCATTAATTTGCACTGTCCCGACCAAGTAAACCAAATAATTAAATGAAATATTTTTGTACGTCTTTGCCGTGTTTTTGTGGGATCAGTGGATATTTTTTTACTGCAAAAATCCACCGATCCCCACAACGTTCCTGAAGAAAGCGGCTTTTTAAAGGTAAACAGCAGTGGAGGCGTCACAAGAGGGGCTGCAGGAAACAAAAAAGGGACAAATGAGGAGGTATCCAGGCGAGACAAGCCACACATGCATTCCATTGTTCTGGCTAATGGCCGTTCACTGGAGAATAAAACAGATACAACTGCCAAGCTCTTCCCAGACGATGGTGAAAGACTGTTGTGGAGCGGCGGGACAACAGAGCTCCGAATGATCCTGGAGCTCTGTTGTCGGGGGCTTCGTGCCCCTGGTAGGGTCTCCCAGGGCAAACAGGTCCTATAGGTGACGGGTCAGACAAAGAGCGGTTCAGAAGCCCCTTATGAGAGACCAACAGGCCCGGGTAGGACCATGAGGCCGTCCTTCTGTGGACCCACCACCTGCAGGAGGCGCCATAGGGGCTGGTGCAGCTCCAACAGTGGAAGAAAATGGATGGATGAATGGATGCAAGTTGTTTCTTTTTGTTTTTAGAGGCCAAAATATTTTTTAATCTTTCTTTAGAGAATTCCTGCTTTTACAGCAGCAACAGACGAGCACATGTGTTTCAAATCTGTCCGTGCTCTTGGATGTTGAAAGTCATACGGCCTTCTTTGATTTTCATCTTCAGAGATAAAAAGTTATATGTGTTTATCTGAGATAAACACTAATAACTTTTGTAAGTCCCGTGGAAGAGCTTTGTTTCAAGCTTTGAACGTCACTAATAGATTTTGCAATTCTACGATGTCTTGGGGCGACGGTGGCGCAGATGGTAGAGCGGGTCGTCTCATGATCGGAAGGTCGGGGGTTCGAATCCCGCCTCCTGAAGGTGCACATTGTCGTTGTGTCCTTGGGCAAGACACTTCACCCTCCTTGCCTCCAGTGTCTGCGTACCCTGGTGTATGAGTGAGTGGCAGGTGGTGGGCTGATGGCGCAGACTGGCTGCCCCAGGGCAGCTGTGGCTGCAACAGCAGCTCACCACCAAGTATGGAGTGAATGAATAATGACGACAGTGTAGCGCTTTGAGAAACTTGGTAATACAGGCTTGTAAAGCGCAATATAAGTGTAAGGCATTATTATTATTATTATTATTAAGTTTGAATAATCCTGACCTAATGACGAGTGATCTGTGTGATCTCTAAATCCTGCTTTGAAAATTATACGAAGGGCTCTTTTCTGTAAAAGAAATAAAGGCATTATGCTGCTGTGACAAGTATCACCCCATATTTTTACACAATCATTGAAATAAGGTAGAATAATTGAACATTATAGCATTCTCATTATATTACATGGTAAACTGTATTTAACTTTATTCAAAATAAATAAGCTTTTACCTTGTTTTTTACATACAATACATGATTTATTGATAAAGTCAACTTCTGATCTAAGATGACCCCTAGAAATGTCCATTAGTTCCGATGTGTTTCTATGGCGATGTCCTGTCTAGAGTTATATCAAAGACGGGTGAGGGTTTTTGAAGTTATAACGTTATTTTTCACAACACAGTTCTTTGAGTTCTTAGTTTTTCTACTTTCAAGAGGAACAGAGAATATAATGTATTGCTATTTGCACACGAACAAAGCACATTGGAATTCTTTTGCGGTGAGCAATAAGAGGTGCATAAAACATCATTTAAATCTGAATATATACATGGACAGGATTTACTCTCAGCCCGGGACAGACGTAGAAACCCCGAACGCCCCGGTGACGTCAGCCATGTCCGGGGTTTGATGGAGCGCTTGTGCGTGACAGCAGCAGTGGCCCCGGGGCCCGTCCCCTGAGAGCGAGATAAGGCTCCTGTTCGTGCGGCGCATTGTTGCATAAATCAGGTCGAAGGCTGTGAGTGACGTCACTTCCCGACGGGATCTGTGAATGAAACCATGAGCCGAACGCTTCAGGGAACGGTTAACGCTTAAAGTCAGACCCGGACTGGATTTATTATCAATAACCTCATCGCCGCTCAATGAGACGGTGATGCAAAGACCAGGGACCTCCAACCAGGAGCTCTCCAGTCCTTTCCAGGCCGCTCGCCAAACACTTTCTACATTTATAACTTACATTTTAGATGCATTTTATTTTTTTTCTTAACATGGGTCAATGTACTAAAGCACGAGGTTCTTTGAGGTATCGTCTTGGCTACAATTTTTCTGGGATTAACTTCGCCCAAGTCACAATTTCTGACGGTTTTGTCGCGTAAAAGTATTTATATTGTGCTGTTATTTTACCGTTTAGCTTTGTATCTGTGATCTGTGTATATTTGCACTATAGTACAATGCAAAACAATAAAATAAAATAAAGAATATTCTTAATGTGAGTAATGTTAAGTTATCAAGTTAATCAGGCAGTGTTGTATCTCACGTCTTAGTTTCTATCAGCACAGATACATCGTTGCGTTAAACTGCTGATAATGCAATAGAGTCATAACCTGGAATGGTTTGCCAAAGAAATGACAAACAACCATTGCTGAGGAGAGCGCTTACGCCGCGCTAAATAAAAAGGGGTATATATTTCATGCAGCAAAAGTCTGGAACAGCCTCAGTGAGGAATATTGAGTGAATATTTTTAAGTCCAGGCTGAAAGGACACCTTTTTACTGTTGCCTATGGAGATTGATTTTTTTTTTTTTATTTAACTAATTTTAGTATGTACGTATACATGCATGTGTATGTATATATATGTATATGTATGTGTGTGTATATGTATATATTTTAAGTAATTTTATCAATTAATTTGTTGATTTTTGATTGTGTTTTTAAATGTTTCTGTGTGTCTGGTGTTGCTGTGAGGCACATTGAGTTGTCATGTACATGAAATGTGCCACACAAATAAACTTGCCTAAAGAGGTATAGAAAGCGGCAAATTTGATAATAACAAGAAGTTGCACCTGTAATAAATCAACTCCCCTTTTGTGGGGCAGGGTTAATCTGCATTTTCATTTTTCATTTTCACTAAAATGTCCAGGTGTTTTCATCGACTAAAATGAGACTAAATAAAAATGAAAAGAAGAGGCTAAAATCCTCCAACCTTCCACTGACAGTCTGAAAGAGCCTCACGTCATTTAAATTAGAAGGAAGAGCTTCGTTCCTCCGAGAGAAGCTCCATAAAGCAGAGGACCTTGATTAATTATGATTATAATAAATATGAGCTCCCATCCAGGTACCAGTCATGTCCTATCCGGCTTAACATTACGCCTAAACGCATGCATTTGAAAAGCATAAATGAAAATGAATGAAGAAGTGGTTTGAGCTGGAGCACACATGCCGCACGACGGTGTGACGTTTATACTTACAGCGTATATTGTTGATCATGAGGAGTGTTATTAGAAACAGAACAAAACAAAAGACCTCAGTCCTGACCTGCAGTCTGTAGGGTTTCACGCCTGTCATAAGCCCCGCCCCCTCCTCCTCGTCCTCCTCGTCCTCGTCCTCTCACACGACAGGCCTGAGAGCAGGAGCCAGACAGAAACTGCAGCACGTTTGACCGGTCTCTTCTGAGAATTATCCACTTTAATTCACCCAAGAACTTTGCGTGTAAAGGTTTGTTTTTGAGGAGGGACCCGTAAAACCCGTTTGGTAATGATGAAAAAAAAAAAAAAAAAAAGCTGAATTAAGACGCCGTGACCGTGTGTCTGTTTGGTTTAAACCAGCCCAGACTCAATAAAGAAAACTCAATATAAAGACAGTTTTTAGTCCAATTTAATGTAATTTTTAATACACAAATACTATATTTTATGCTTCAAACACATTTCATCAAACAGAGGAAGGAGAACCGGACAAAATGGGAAACTTTTTAACCAAAACATCTGAATACTTTTTATCTAATCATTCCGGTGTCTTCAATGAACGTATCCAGTAAAACCTGATGAGCAATGTCATCATTTCCCCCACAAGATGGGATTCAATGCCAGTTTGAATCCCATTTCAATTCATTTAATGACTTGCCTTGTAATGCCCTGAGGAAACCCCGGTTAATGAACACCTATAGGACTCGTGCATGTAAACAGGCCGCGCCCGGTTTTAGCTGTGGGCTAATTCTCGTCTATCGTCCCCGCTCTCACTCATCCTGGCCTATTGCACTTTGTTCTGTAGTGACAGGGGAAACCAGAGCGTCCAGGGGAGGGCGGGAACAGGCAAAACTCCACAGGCTCTGAGGGATCCAACCCGGGACCTTCTGTAGGTTTCATCAGATCAGAGATAAAAGACGACGTTATTGATCTGAAGAACTTCACTTGTCATCGGCGCTTAAGAAAACACGAGGTGCAAAGAGTCAGGGAGAGAGTGCAAGTGATGATAGTAAAATAAAGGCATCTTATGTACAATGGGTTAATTAGAACAGTGTAATAATGTGTAAGAATATTAAACATGTCAAAGGTGGCAGTGTTTACATCAATAGAATGAAATACAAGCGTTTACATTATTTATTACTCTCTCAGAAACAATCAGTATTCTCTAAATATCCTTCCCTCTGCTGATCTGTTATCGCAGTTTCCCCCCTGGCTCGGCTCACGCTCTGCTTTTGAAATGATTTTATTTATGGCCTTGTACGAGTCTGCACGTATTCAGGGGCCTGTAGATACTCTCTGTCACGGCATCGAACAGATCAGTTTGTGGAGGCAAAACAACTTTCTCCGACTAAACTCAGACAAAACTGAGATCATTGTTTTTGGCCCACAGACACAAAGACAAAGTGTTCTCAGTCACCTTGAGTCTCTCTCTCTAAAACCAAAACATCAGGTTAGAAATCTAGGAGTAATCATGGACTCAGACCTGAACTTAAACAGCCACATCAAAGCAATGACATCATCAGCTTTTTACCATCTGAAAAACATTAAGATCAGAGGAATAGTGTCAAAACCAGACTTAGAGACACTCATCCATGCGTTTGTCTCCAGCAGGTTAGACGACTGTAACGGCTGCTCACTGGCCTTTCTAAACGAGCTGTTAGAGCTGCAGAACATCCAGAACGCTGCTGCTCGAGTCCTGACAAGAACCAGGAAATACGAGCATATTAGTCCAGTGCTCCGGTCCCTGCACTGGCTTCCTGTCGCTCAGAGAATAGAATTTAAAACAGCTCTGCTCGTGTACAAGTCTTTTCATGGTTTAGCACCAAAGTCCATCTCTGACATGTTAGAGCCGTATGAACCATCTCGGGCCCTGAGAACTTCAGGGAGGGGTCTCCTGGTGGTTCCCAGAGTCAGGACTAAACACGGTGAGGCTGCGTTTCAGTTTCATGCAGCTAAAATCTGGAACAGTCTTCATGAGGATGTGAGACAGGCCTCAACTCTGACAATGTTCAAATCCAGGCTGAAAACAGCTCTTTTTACCCGAGCAGATGAAAACTGAAAGTATTTTATCTGCACTCTTGCCTTTCACTGTAATAGATTAATTTTTATGTTGATGTTTTAATGATTGATTTGATCTGTTTTCTTGTAACTTTATGCAACTGTGAAGCACTTTGAATTGCCTTGTGTATGAATTGTGCTCTACAAATAAACTTGCCTTGCCTTCATTTTATTATAATTTTTAGATTAATTTTGCGCTAATAGATCCTCGTCCGTATCTATTCTATGATTTCCCGCTACAGAAATATCATTGTCTGTGTCGAACTGTTCATTAGGAGCATGTTCTGTAACAGGAGAATCCAAAATGTTACGGAGTGTGTCTTTAAAGTCAAAATGACCACATAAATATACAACAAAAAATATAAAAACTTCAGCACTTCCTTCACTCATTCATTCCTATCAGATTGCTTTTTTTTTTTTTTGGATGTTGCTCGAGTGCAAATACAAATAATATATAATATCCTAAATCAAAACAAACTCTAAAACAACAGGACATGTTCTCGATGAAGACGCTGTCCGCGGTGCTGAACGAATCCAAAACCAGCCCAGCACCGAACCACAGAGCGACCGGCTGCAGCCGCAGGTTTATTACAATGTTCTAACGCGGTGCCGTTACAAGGAAGGGCCTAAGTTTGCTCGTGAAAAACATCGAGGCCCAAAACCAATGTTTAGTACAAGACCTCTCAGTCACACACCGGCTCATCGGGGTTTAAGGTCAAGTAAAGTTCAGAGCTCGAGGGTATTTGCAAAAAACCCTCCTCTGTTCATCTCTGGAAAACCTCGTAAACCCCAAAACAGTGTAAAGGCCCAGAGTCCCCGGGAAAAGTCTCCGAGCTTTGAGCCGCAGGTAAAGCGCGCCTCCTCCTAGTGGCCTGAAGGAGAAGTGCACCCCCTGTGACACGCGCTGCTACACAGAGTCAGACTGAAGAACTTTTATTTCAAACAGAGGAAGAACAGATGGAAATAAATGTAAAGTAATTGCATGAATAATGCTCACACAGTGCTACGATTATATGATTTCGTCAAAAATCAATATTTTAATAAAACATCAGTAACAGGGGAAAGAACATCTTATTATAAAAACTTGAAATGTAGAAATATATTGTATTCTCAGGTCTATCGGAGTTGATTATAAAACATACATAAAAGTTAGATAAAAAAGCAGAGATAAAACACATATAAAACATAGATAAAGCTGAGATAAAACATAGCTAAACATAGATAAAACATGGATAAAACATAGATAAAGCTGAGATCAAACATTGCCCAATGAAACACTTCCTAATCCACAAAGTAAGTTGGGAAGAATCTGCACAAACTCTGGGGAAAGTCTGTTTCCAGAGACGCGTCTTGGTTTCAGCTGTGCCTCGAAAGCATCACACGCTCACGCGCACTCCGGGTGGGAGGGTCTGTGCGCGCGTCATGCCCGTGAGCGCGCGGACTGGTGCTGCTGCTGTGGAGAATAAATGAGGAGCTGCTGCTGCGGAGCTCAAAGCCTCAATGGACCGCGGACTCATCGAGTGGAGTCTTCATTACGCACGTGACCCCTCGCCTCTGCTGCGTAAAACTGTCCCGGACATGGACCTGACGGCCGAAGCCCTTCACCCCGCGACCCCCAGAGCGCTGCTGCTGGCGTGCGTCACGCTGCTCTTCTCGCTGCACCTGTGGAGATGGGTCCGACAGCGCTCCTCGCTCCCGGGGCCGTTCCCGTGGCCCATCGTGGGGAACGCGGCACAGATGGGCGGTGCGCCCCACAAGTACTTCATGCGTCTGACCAAGAAATATGGGGACGTTTTCCAAATCAAACTGGGCTCCAGGCCCGTGGTGGTTCTGAACGGGGACTCCATCAAACAGGCGCTGGTCAAACAGGGCCCGGACTTTGCGGGGAGACCGGACTTTACCTCGTTTCAGTTCATCTCTAACGGCAACGGCGTCGCGTTCAACACCGTGACCGACTGGTGGAAGGTGCACAGGAGGATTGCACAGTCCACTTTGCGCATGTTCTACAACGGGAACCCCGAAACCAAGAACACCTTCGAGCGTCACATTATGTGCGAATTCAAAGAACTGCTGCAGCTCATGGTGCTGAAGACCGAGGAGCACCGTTACTTCTGCCCCCTGACCTATCTGGTGGTGTCCACGGCCAACATCATGAGCGCGCTGTGCTTTGGAAAGCGCTACCCGTACGACGACGCGGAGTTCCGGCAGGTGGTGGGCAGAAACGACCAGTTCACCCGGACCGTGGGCGCGGGCAGCATCGTGGACGTGATGCCGTGGCTCCAGTACTTCCCAAACCCCATCAAAACCATCTTCGACAACTTCAAGGCTCTCAACCGGGATTTCACCGCGTTCATCCGGGACAAAGTGGCGGAGCACCGGAAGACGCTGGAGTCCGGCACCGTCCGGGACGTGACGGACGCCTTCATCGTGGCGCTGGACAGTCTGCGGGACCGCTCCGGGGTCACGCGGGAGACAGACCTCGTCACGCCGGTGGTGTCTGACGTGTTCGGCGCGAGCCAGGACACGCTGTCCACGGCGCAGCAGTGGATCATCCTCATCCTCATCAGGTGAGTGTTGGAGAGAGCAGGTGGCTCAAGTTGGTAAATGACACGAGAGACAGAAGGGGCCAAAGCGGGGGCGGGTGAATGTTGTTGAAGTTCATCTCTGGAGTAATTCTGTGCAAAACATCCCTCCCGAGTTTTAAACACAGTGTCCTGTTTTAAAGCATGAGCCGCAGAAACGTTCAGACCACAAACAACAAGTTAATCACGTTGCCTATACTTTTATTTGTGTATTTCTTAAATAGTTATAAGCGAGTATAGGCTATAATCAATCTCTCCAAGTTAAAATGAGAGTTCATGTGTGTGACGTTGAGAACAGTGTATTTGTTTTCCTTCAGTATTCCTGTATTTGCCCAGTGTTTCTCAGCTCGAGCTCGAGGAAGTGTTGTATTATTATTATGTAAGAATCCTCACAGCTGATTGTGATGATACTTTTTTCAAATATAGTGCATTGCTTATCATTCGTGGCTTGAGGAGGTCGAACTGTGGCACAGTGGTTAGCACTGCAAAAAGTAATTAACTAGATTAGTATAAATGTTTCAATTTGAGCATAATAATCAAAATGTGAGTTGTTTTGACTCGGTAAGATGTATTTGGCCATTCGACCTGGATTTTTTCACTTGTTTTGAGATGTTTCTGACTCGTTTCAACACATTTTGTCTCTATTTCAAGTAATTTTCTTTGCCAATGGGGCAAGAAAATCGGTCTCATCTCATTGGCAATTTTACTTTCTTATTTAGAGCGAGATTTAACTTAGAACCAAGTCTGAAATGTCCTCAAACTAGCAAAGTAAACTTGGTCAGACCAGGAGCAAAGTCTAAATGAGTGAAAACCGCTCAAAACTAAATACATTTCCTCAATTCAAGACGTTTAAGCCGAACGCTTGATATTTACTTTTTGCAGTGTAGCACTGACGCCTCAGAGTTTTTCTGAGCTCTTTTCCCCAATCACTGGATCCTCTCACTGCAAAAACTAATCTAGAAATAAGTAACGTTTTCTTGAAAAAATGTACATTTGTAAAGTAAAACCTCATTTCAAGACATCTGTCCGTCTGTACAAACGTATGGAAGTAACTCGTGATATTTTTTCTTAGTTTAAGTGTAAAAAAGAGCAGATTTATTTCAACTAATTACTCAACTCAAGGACAAATTAACTTTTTTCAAGAATATTGTTCTCACTCACGGTTTGCATTGGAACCTCAGGCGGACTCAGACAGGTGCCCTTGAGCAAGACACTTGACTAGACACACAACTTTATATTAAGAGGTTCTCATTGAGTATTAATAAGGTATTAAAAAGTGTTAGTATTCTGCTCAGGGTTATTAATTACTAATACTTATTATTACCTTATTAATACCGTAACAAGCACCTTAACCCCACTTTGACCGAGCGCATTTCCTCCAGTTCGGCTTTACCCAAATCGAAAAGATTCTCAACTGGAGAGCAACAGTGTGACGCCTCATCTGAAAGTCATGGCCAACAAAACTGATCGTGACTTTTTTGTCACATTTTTGTCGCTGTTTTGCCTCTTTTTCCGAGAAGCTTTTAGATTTGGGTAAAGCCAAACTGGAGGAAATGCGCTCGGTTCAGGCGGGGGTTAAGAGGTTTTACGTGCATATTTGCCTGCGCAGAGTGACGTCGGAGTGGCCTCCGGCACAGAACGGCTGCCGTGCCTCTTCAGTCCGCCCCGGGGCAGCTGGCGAATAACCTTTGCTTTTGTCCCGCGCAGGTTCCCGGAGCTGCAGCGGCGCCTGCAGGACGAGGTGGGCCGCGTGGTGGACCGCAGCCGCCTGCCCACCATCGAGGACCAGCCGCGCCTGCCCTACGTCATGGCCTTCATCTACGAGGTCCTGCGCCTCTCCAGCTTCGTGCCGCTCACCATCCCGCACGCCACCACCGCCGACACCTCCATCCGCGGCCACGCCCTGCCCAAGAACACCGTCGTCTTCATCAACCAGTGGTCCATCAACCACGACCCCGGGCTGTGGCGCGAGCCCGACGCCTTCGACCCGCAGCGCTTCCTGACGGCGGACGGCGCCCTGAACAAGGACCTGACCGGCAGCGTCCTCATCTTCTCCCTGGGCAAGCGCCGGTGCATCGGCGAGGAGCTGTCCAAGCTGCAGCTGTTCCTCTTCACGGCGCTCGTGGCCCACCAGTGCCACATCGCCCCGGACCCGGCCCGGCCGCCCTCCATGGATTACGACTACGGGCTGACGCTGAAGCCGCACGCCTATTACGTCGCCGTGACGCTGAGGGACAACATGAACCTCCTGGAGGCGGACGCGGGGCGGGGCGGGGCGCAGACGGACTGATGAGCAGAGCAGGGGGGGGGGGGGGGGGGGCGGAGGAGTAAATGAAGGACGGCTGGAACCGGGACGTTTGGGCTCAGAGAGAGGGGTTTGGGAAATGCAGCTGTAGGTGCTGGGAGGGAGAGGGGGGCGATTCATGCCCGGATGCCCTTCCAAAACAAAATGGGGCTCACGTGGAGACTGTTTTTACACTTAAATAACAATCCTCAAGTTTTGAGTGAGATCTTTTTTTCTTCATTCGAGGATAAAAAATAAATAAAATGAAATCTTACCGTGGAAAAAAAGTGCTTGAATTATCAGAATTTTTTTCTTATTTTGAAGGAGGTTCGGACTCATCTTGAGATTAGATCGTCAATGGAACTAGGCAGATTTTTCTTGTCTCATTTCAAGCTTTTATTTGGGTCTAATTTTAAGCATTTGTTCCATTGGCAATCTTATTTCAAGACGAGTCTAAACCCACTCAAAATCAGTACCTCAAATCACGGCCAAATCTACTTATTTAAAAAAAAAAAAAAAATCATACTTATTTCCAGACAAAATGCTTAAAAAAACCTTGAATTAAGAAAGGTTATGCTGATTTTGAGTTGGTTTGGACTGTCTTGAAATAAGAGCCAATGGAGGTAAGCATGTGTTCACTTAAAATAAAGGAAATGAACTCAAATGAGAAGGAAAAAAATGACCAACAAAGTAAAGAATTATTATTTTTCCCACATCTGCTCCAAATTGGCCACATTTACATAATTCAAGCAACTTTCATCTAAGACGGGATTGATTTTTTTTTTCTTCCCAATCTGGCAACCCCCTGGTCAAAGGACGAGCGCTTGTCACGTCTTACCCTAGATCAGCTCAAGCCAGTGCGTTTTATCCCCGACACCTACAGCCGTTTCCCAGACTTCCCTCTCGGGCCCGTCCTATATCTAAGCTCCGATCTCAGGCAAGTGTATTGACTGTCTTTTTAAGTATTAAGTCGCCGAAACTGATGTGGCCTCGGGAGCCTTTATCCGCGCGGGACTCGAACCCGCGACTACACTGGCCTTGTTCATCACTGGATGAAATGCTGCTGAACAGAGACTTGTTGCTGTGAAGTTTTAGCGTTTTGCCGTGTCTTTGTAAAAAAAACAAAAAAAACAAAAACACACAACCATATCTTAGCCAAGGATCAAACAGGTTTTCAAGCTCATGTTCATATGTGTAACTCGTGCTGTAACATTAACAGGTGGATAAGCTAATTGGCTTTTTCAAACCGCATCGTGCTGTGTGGAGGACTATGGCCGAGGGGGAAGCAAACCCCTCGTGGGAATCACAATGTTTCACTCTTTTTAACCGTTTTTTTGTTTTGTTTTTGTTTTTTACAGCAAATTGTTGAGTGGAAGCGAAAACCGACGCTCAGAGCTAGGGCCGGGTACCGTTCCTTTTCTTGTTTCGTACCAGTACTTTAAAGCGACTATACGGAGTTTAAAAATGTTTAGTCTAGAAACTGCAGTTACGCGTACGACCTGAGGTGGCAGTAGTGAGTATAAAAATGACTTAACTTTCACCTAGTCCCTTTAACGATACTTGTTGTTTTTTTTGCGATACCGATACCTGAACGATTACCGATACTTCTAGCTATATAATATCGGGTTCATCAGTGTGTGTGAAAAATGGGAGAAATTGTGGCAAAAATAAGGGAAAAATCAAGTAAAAAATAAATAATAATGGGAAAAAAAATAGTGGAATAAATTGGGTAAAAACGGGGGGAAATATTTGGAATATATAATGAGAATTAAAAAAAAATATGTGTAAAATAATTTAGAAACATGAGGCAAACAAATTAGATTTTTTTTTTCCTTTTTTGAGCTGAAAAAAACGTTCACTCCCTCTACTGCCGTCCCTATGGATCTGAAGATACATGATTTTTTTTTTTTTTGGTACCTGCTTTCCAGGGCCGGCCCTAGCAAATTTGGCCCCCTAGGCGAGCTTTAGCTTTTGCGGCCCCGCCCCCACAAAAAAAGAGAAAAAAAATAAGAAATTCTTTTTTTTTTGCTGTTGATTCTTTTTTGTTAAATTAAATACAATTGGAAAATAACCCTTTAATATGAATTCAATCATTTCCATTTATGTTTCTGGGTGTCTCTCTACACATGCACGAAGCCTTTATCTGAATTTTCTTAATCCAAATAACATTCGATAGACATTTTGCTTTTTTCTCCTAATCCTTTTCGGACATATTTTAGATATGGAAAGGCTAGTTTTATTTTGGCCTATTTTATTATGATTATCACTGTTACATTTTATTATGTTTATCAATTGACTGTCTTGTGTGAAGGCTTCAGATGTTTAGTTTCAAACACAAAAGAGCCTCTACCTATTTCTGTTCCAAAGTTAAGTCCAAAAATATACCGGTAGTTACTTTGTTTCTCCAATATCATATCGGAAATTGTTTAACGGTACCCAGCCCCACTCGTAGCTAACGTTAGCACATGTAGCATGATGCTAACGTTAGCTTCCCGGTGCACTCTGCTCGTCTCCACGTCTCTGTATCTTTATTTAGTAGAGAAATATATCCACAATTCTGAGGGTTCTGCAAAGAATATATATCCCCGTACAATCACAGACACTCGACAGAAACGAAACTGCTGAATTCTACTAACTTTAGGCCAGCGTCGCTCAGCGGTCTCTTCTTTTTGAGGTTTTTATTCGCGATATTTTCCGGATGTTTAGATGCTGCTCCATGTAAAGCCTTTCGATGCCAGTAACCAAATATTACTCACGGTTTTCCCAGTTCAGACTGAGACGTTTCTCTTTCGCTCCGTCGGCGTCTCCACTGGCTGTAAACACGGATTTCAGGCATTTCTTTTACGACGCGTCTCGGTGGAAACGAAAATAAATAAAAATAAATAAATAAATAAAAAAAAGGGCCTCCTAATCCACGAATTTCAAAACAAAACCCGGGCTGCCTGTTCGGGAAATGCCTCACGCCGGTGTTTACAGCTTCTTTACCTCAGACTTTAATAACGATCGTGCAAAAACAAAACTACTGTTCACCTTCTTTTTGTGTTTTATTTTGTGTCTGAACCCTGGAAGATGTAAATGATCCTTGTACAGTGTATAGATATTATACGATGAATAAACTCATGGGTATTTTTGACCCCCGCTTGCCTGTGTACATTTCTCAAAAGTACGTCAGATTATGATATTCTTCAGTCTCGTATGAAGCCGTGAATAAATATTGCCGGTGGACATCCAGGTTCGAAAGAAGAGAAAGTCGCTATAATTTGAAATCAAATCAAATCAAATCAAACTTTATTTATAAAGCGCTTTTCATACAAAATGTAACACAAAGTGCTTTACAGTGCTTAAAAATCCTTAAAAATCATTAAAATCGTCCCCACCAGTAAATATACATAAATAACTACAACCCCACCACCCCCCACCCCACCCGCACACACAGACACACAGACACACAGACACATATACGTACAGACAGCCCAGCAGTTAAAAGTCTTAAATAAAAATGGACATAGAGTTGAGTACGTAAGGCTGGGTACAGATGGACCGAAAGAGGAAACACCATCCAAGGAGCGTCTGCACCAGGAGCAGCCCATCGGCCACAGAGCGCCAACTCAGGGGGCCCGGAGGAGGTGTAGGAGAGATGTCCTACTTCCATCCAGGCACCCCCAGGAGAGCGCCCGCACGGCCACAGCCAACCAGCACTCCGGGGGCAGAGGGCTCCCTCAGAGGAACCACTAGGAGAACATAAAAAAAATAAAAAAAAAAAAAAAAAATAGATAAATAAATACAATAAAATGTATATACACATAAAAAATAAATTAATATTTAATAAGAGATACATTAAAAACAGCTAAAACTGTGAGTGAAATAGCACAGGATAAAAAGAGGGAAACTAAAGAAATAATAGAACTAAAACCGGTAAATAAGGTTAATATAAGTAAAATTAGTTAAAAGCTAAACTAAAAAGGTGGGTCTTGAGCCTGCTCTTAAACACATGAACGTTCTCTGAGGTCCTGAGCTCCTCCTCAGGTCGTTCCAGAGGCGAGGGCCATAATATTGGAAAGACGCCTCGCCGTGAGTCTTTCTGATGACTTTAGGAATAACTAGGAGACCCCTGCCGGAGGAGCGAAGGGACCGCGAAGGTTCATAAGGTAAAAGCAGTTCTGAAAGATAAGAAGGACCAAGACCATTAAGACATTTAAAAACCATTAAATGAACAAACGTCTTGAATAAATCCAGGTTTAATTCCAAAGCAAAGGAATGAACTTCAAAAGAAAGAAAAGAGTCAGGCACTGGCATTGAAGAAATGTGTAAAAGATACAAAGTTAAAAAGGAATGAAGACATGAATAATGGCAGCTATTTGATTTGATTATATTAACTATTTATAGAGTTGGACATAAACTATAAATAATTGTGTGGAACTCGCCTGATTTAAATTGTTCATATTATTTTAGTAAAAAGGCCAAGAAGCTGAACTATGTAAAGTGGGGATGGACCAAGATTGTTCGGCCCTGATTAAATGAATATTGTGGATTTTTATTTTACGACGCTGCATCCATTGAATACTCATTGTACACAACAACTTAAAGGAATATTTAGTTAAAGGAACTATACTTGATTTTGAACCTTTTCAGTCAAAACGTGACGAAACAGGTAAACCCCTTTTGCCACATGTCGGCGGTTTCTCTCTTGCCAGGATCCGTCCTCCGTTAGTTCCACTTCGTAGACGTCCTCGGTGGCGGGCCCGTCCCAAATGGAGCCGAGTGTCGTCCCATCGCCGCATTGGAGCTCACTTGGAACGGCCTCCGGAGCGGCGGCGTCAGGTCACGTGTCAAATCATGTGATAAAATATCAAATTATTCTTTCAAAAAAACAACTGTTTAATGAATAAAAGAGGCCAGGAAGCTGTTTATAAACTGGTTTTGTTTGGAAGTCTTAATGTTTAACCATTATGGCCTGAATAAAATCACATTTCTACAAGGATTTGCAAGAAGAAATTCTATTAAAATATAAACTATATTTAGCAGGTCCAGTTTATCGCTAATCACCTACAAAC